>CM075988.1:11078737-11115191 GCA_038087875.1 Malacoraja senta | reverse complement strand
AGGTCTGTAGGTTACTTGGCTTGGTATAATTGTAAAATTGTCCCTACTGTATGTAGGGTAGTGTCAATGTAATGGGGATCGCTGGTCGGTATGGACTCAAGGGGCCGAAGGGCCCATTTCCGCGCTGTATCACTGAACTAAGCTAAACAAGGTAACGATGGTACAGTTTCCTTCTTGTAATTCACAATGTCACAGATTTGATCCGATTAATTGAATAATTGCATTTTTTCAACTGAAGGACTACATCTGAAATGTAAAAACTGAGAAATCAAATGATTTTGCTTTTGAATTTTTCAGAAACAAACATCACTCAGACTCAGCAGACAGCTTCATCACTGCGATTGCTATCTGGATTAAGATTCTACATGGAAACATCTCTTTGTTCAACAATCCCTGCTGTTGTCCCATCCAGAGCCCGTGTGGTTATGTTCATGTTCATCAAGACTTTGCGTTGAATGAAAAAAAGAAACAACATAATCCAATACAATTATTATCCAGGCTACAATAATGTCAACCTCTGGCAAACTTTCTCTAATTTGCTGACAGACCCACATCTCCAGTCCAGTCATAACAGTTTATTCTCAACAGAGGCTAAGTTCAAATACAGCTCAAATATGGACAATACAGAGGAAAATCATTTAAATATTCTTATAGCTTGCTGGTAAAAAGTGCAAACAAGCCTGAGAAACAGTAAAAGCTTTAACTTTCCACCATTTAGTGAACCTGTATTTTTCATTTACTTCCTAGTCGTGAACAGCAACTGGTATTGTTGTGTCAGTGTGTGACTAATTGTTGGAATGTAAAGCACAATACAATCCAGTAGGCTCAGAGAGAGTAGTCACACAATGCTTGACAGGACTCATCCTGGATTAAATGCAGAAGAAAAAGCTACGTGTTGGAGACAGCTATGTAGAAACCTACAGTTTTCATTTGCAACAGGATTCTGATGACAAATTATGGAGAGATAGGGGAAGATCATTCATCCTTGAGCTTTTTCTATGAGACCTTGAGTGATCTGTGCCTCAGCACCATCTGCTCAGCTTTATACAAGTCCCCTCGATACATTTGCCATTGGACCTTAAATTTAAAATAAATAAATTGGCCCAATATGAATTGATCCAGGACCACAGGTCCAACCTGATTCATGATGAGAAAGTGCTTCCTCGTTTATCTCCAATTAGCATAGCTTTAATATAACCAATCTATCCTGTTGTCTGAAGAACAGTATAAAAATACTGTTTTAGCCAGAGACACGAGGGAATAACATTGGCAAGGCTAAGGACACCTCATTCTTTCCAAATCACCAACTTAATAAAATGTATCGCATCAAGTTATGTCAGAAGGATCCCAAGCTGAAATATCATCTGTCCATTCCCGGTAGAGATGCCAAGCTCCATCCAACATTTTTGCTCTAGACTTCAGCATTTCGTTTTCCTTGTATCTCCGAATTATGAATGCAGGCAGAGCCGATCTGTACATGTCAGCCTCTCCCATAATATTATGCAAACTTCTGTGTCTCTCTAAAACTAATTCTACTTAAAAACTGTCCTAAGCCACCTCTCCTTCATTACTAACATTACTAACATTAACTTAAACCTGGATTATTTACAGCTTGCTTTATGTTGCAGATTTTTTTTTGAGATGACAATAGTTTTATATCATCTCAATGGGGGATTCCAATTATCATAATGTTTGTTAATGCACTTGCCAATTTATTTATGACATTAGATTTTGGTATCTCAATATGGGGAAAAAAAATCACAATAGACCCACAAGATGATAATTCCCCAAGTATATTTTCAGTAGACAAGTTATTGTACCAGAGCTCACTGGCTCAGTGGGTTCCTTCAGGAATAGCTCCAGAAATCCAAAGCTAAATCTTTCTGAACAGAAGAAACAGACTCCCATGGTTTGGTCCAGACAGCGCAGAACCTACAAAGGTACAGAAGGATGTCACAACCTGAAGCCGATGACAATTGGCAAGTTTAGAGACACAACATGGAAACAGGCCCTTTGGTCCACTGAGTCCATGCCAACAATCAATCACCCGTTCACACTAGTTCTATGTTTGATTCTCAAGAAGGGCTCTGACCTGAAACGACACCTGCTCTCACATTTGTGTCATCTTCCATTGATTTTTATGGCTATGTCATTAAATGTTTCCTCAAGTTGCACATCATTCTGTCTCCTTCTCTCCAGAGATGCTGCCTGTCCCACTGAGTTATTCCAGCATTGTGTGCCTAACCAACAAAAAATCCTCTGATTTGAATCCCAGTTTGTTCAAAGTGAACAGATAAATTCATTTTAGAAATGTTCGTCAACATGTTGAACCTAGAAGAGATAAGACTCCTCCTGGCAGGTAAACCAGATCACTTCCACCTGACGTGGTCTGCATTTATAGAATTATTACAAGTATAGGGTGCAAAAGTACTTTAAAAAAAACTGAGGTCAGGTAAAGGGGGATGAAAGTTGGAGAGTTGGTATATCCCATTTGCATGATGCTTATAACAAAGTATTTGTTTTTCTCTGTTTTCCTCTTTCTCTTTTCTTTCTTCTTTAGGGTCTATCTCTTAATCCTTTCTTTTTAATTTCTTTTCTACAGGGTCTCTGTTCTTTCTTGTTGTCACATTTTTACACCTTCACTATTTTCCTTCACTTTCTCTTTTTTCTTAATCTCAACCTTTCCTTTTTAGCAATATAAAAAATTTAAAAAAAATTAAAAATAAAATCACCCAATGTAGAGGCAGCAATTGTATTTATAATTTCATAATGTATTGAACACTGCAAAACACAGCAAGGCAGTTCACAGGAGTACCTCCACATAAAATGTGACATCACACCACATAAGCAGACATTACACAGTGCCAGAGGAACGTGACAGACAGCATCTGTGGAGGGAATGGACACGTGACATTCTGGGTCAGTGCCCTTCTTCAGACTGATTGTAGAAGTGGGGAGAAAGTGGCGAGGATTGCATAAAGAGAGAGAAAAGTTTGCAAAAGAGTTGCAATGCTCAGGGATTAAATATCAACATTAGTAAGGACAAGGAATTGTGAAGATCCACAAGTATAACAAAATACAATGGGTCATAAAGGGAGATATGTGAATAACAATATCAAATGTCACTTTTACTGCTTATAATTACACAAAATTAGATTTTAAAGCTCAATGATTCATTTATTCAGTAGAATACTCAACATTGCTCAACCTTTTAATGATCAGGAAGCCAAGATCAGTTTAAAATCAGCTCTTTATTTGCTGGGGAAAAATCTAAACTCTGTTATTAATTGCAGAAAAGGGGAACTCCTTTTTAAAAAAGTTTTGAATAAACAAATTTGACCTGAAATAAACAACTGCTCAGAAAAGCATGCCTGCATACTGAACAATATTTTGGAAAGATGTTGCCACCTGTCGCTTCAAGTTTATGCATCTGGCTTGTTCCCTACAAGGTGTTGCGTGCTCTCAACTTTCTGTGGTTGCTAATGGTCCTGTGGTTCCCCCCCCCACCCCCCCCCCAATTTCCACCCATATCCAAAAGATGGGAGGATTGGTTACTGTAAATTGACATCGGTGATTCTGAATGGTCAAATCTGGGGGATCAGTTAATGGGAACGTGAGGTAAATAAATTTATAAAAAGATTAGTGGAGGTGCTTGAAGGTCAGTGTGGGTCAATAGGCTTGTTTTACTGCTGAATGATTCTAGGCCGCCATCAAATGTTATGGCGTCACAAGCACTAACATTTTAAATCTATTGCTCTCCAGCCAATTGCAATGCCAACTGGGCAACCTGATGGAAAATTGCAAGTGCTGCAAACAAATAATGAATCTAAACCTCTAAAATGTTTTGAAACCACAGCAGATCAAGCAACATCTGCGAAAAGGAACGTAGATTAGAAAAGTTTACTGTTTGTTTTTGCACAAAAATCTCCAATTTGCTTTTGCCAACATGCTTTGTTTTTACTCCATATTTCCAGCATGTACAGCATTTAAGTTTTCAGGTTGAAGGGTTAATGTTTTTTACTCATTAGCACTTCAGATGTTGACTGACCAGTGTGTATTTTATATTTGTTTCGTTATGTTTAGCGATACAGAGTGGAAACAGGCCCTTCGGCCCACTGTGTCCATGCCGACCAATGACCACCTGAACACTAGTTCGATCCTACACACTGGGGACAATTTACAGAAGCCGATTAACCGACAATCCTGTCGGTCTTTGGAATGGAGGGGGAAAGCGGAGCACCTGGAGAAAACACACATGTTCACGGGGAAAAAAGATCAAAACTCCACAGACAGCACACGTGGTCAGGATCGAACCCAGGTGTCTGGCATTGTAATGCAGCTTTGCCACCACTACCTATTTATTTCATTGTGAAATTATCATCAACAGAACCTGCAGATATTTGCCCCGAATTGAGAGGTTGTTGGAAGACCAACAAGGGGAGAACTACGGATTAAAAAAACAATTACAATGCACTGCATAAATCAGTACTCAGTCTAATTTCGACCACTGTCCTGTCATTTCTGCTTTGAGATATTGTAAACATTGCACGACTGTTAACCAAAATCTCTTTTCGTAATACTGCTCATCTTTTCATTCAAATTATTTTGCAACCGATAAGAATTTAAGAACAGCCTTATTCATTTTGCAGATGAGTCTTACTGTCCACGCCTGTCGCTCAATGCAGGGCAAAGCTGTGGCAATTTTAAAGGTTTACTGTACTATCGCAATATCAGACGTGTGGACTGATTTCCAGGAATATTAAAATATTTACAGTATAGCTTCAAGCAAGCCACAAGCACAATCCAGCCTTTTTTATTCCTCTGGGGCATATGTATGAAACTGCTCGAGTTGCTTCCAGCACAACAGAAACATTTCAGTCCAATACACCCAACTGGGGCCTGAAGTGCTGTATGTAGGGGGCTAAAGATAAGTTGTGCCACAGAGTCGGGATGCAGAATTGTGGTTCTATTGGGGACTTCAGAGTTCAGGTAAGTTGGGCATAACATCGTGGATCTAGGGGAGTCCACACGTTTTGACGTGAGGCTGTGAGAAGTGATTCAATTATACTCTATTGTCACATGTACCTAGGTACAGTGTGAAATGCTTTGTTTCGCATACAACCTGGAAAAATCATACAGCAGACCTCACCTAGGCAGTACACAAGAGTCGCCACGTTTCTGGTGCCAACAAAGTTATAAAAGTTCATTGAACTGTCCTATCTATGATCTGCCGCTGCATGTGGCAGCAAGCCCACCCTTCCCCTGACCTCTCCCTGCCATGTCCCCTCCACGTGTCAATCAATGATCCCCGTAAACTAGCACTATTCTCGAGACTAGGGATCATTTACAATGGTTACTGAAGGCAATTAACCTACAAACCTGTACGTCTTTGGAGTGTGAGAGGAAACCGGAGCACCCGGTGAAAACCCACGCGGTCATAGGGAGAACGCACAAACTCCATACAGATAGCACCCGTAGCCAGGATCGAAGCCGGGTCTATGGCGCTGTAAGGCAGCAACTCTACTGCTGCGCTACCATGCCACCCCTAATGTGATCCTACGTCTGAGACCAACTCACACCAGGAAGCAAACAGATCAGTTTCCACAGTGATATGAAACACTTCAGAAGTGCCCATTACTCAAGGTTTCAAGGTCAGTTTATTGTCACATACCAGTTAAAGTTCAGTGAAATTCAAACTCTGTTTATTTCTTGGAAAACAAACACGGTGCATCTGAAAATCAAACTGTTAAATGATTGCATTTCCTGGTTTGCAGTTTTAATTTTACTATTTCAGTCTTGCAACCTTCAAAACCATATCTTAGAACTTGAGGCATTGCTTTTGCAAGAGTGGAATTGAGCAGAACATTCCCTGAGGAAATTAAATAACAATTCTGGATTGGACAGATGCTAGTCAGAAAATGAAAAATCTAACAGACTTCAGGCATCACGATTTAAATCATCAATAATTTTAATGACATACACTAAGTGCAATATAATAGTCTCCCAACAAACAATTTGTTATTGGCTGAAGCTTCAAATTCTTCCCCTGACACTTAAGTCCAAGGATGAACACGATTCAATGCTTAACACATCGTAGTTTATGTACCAGGGGAAGATATTTAGTGCAGGATGCTTTATTTACTTTTGGACTCTGAAATACCAAAGATAGTCAGCCAGAAATTTGTCCCCTCGGGTGTAAAGTAAAAAAATTTGCTTTGAAGTAAACGGCTCGAAATTTTAACGAGATACATGGATAGCACAGGTTTAGATTGGATATGGGCCAAATGCAACCAGGTGGGACTAGAGTAGAGGGGACATGTTGGTCAGTCTGGGCATGTTGGGCCAAAGGGCCTGTTTCCACGCTGTAAGACTGTATCTGCAACTCTATGTGTGGCTTGAATTTCTTTTTTCTTTTACACAGAGGGTAGTGGATGCTTGGAACACACGACCAGCTGTGATGGTGGAGGCAAAAACGCGTGGCGTTTACGAGGCTTTTGGATAGGCATGCGGATATGCAGGGCAGGGCAGGGCAGGGCAGGGCAGGGCAGGGCAGGCAATGGATGGATGGATGTGGGCCATGTGAAGGCACAGGAGATCAGTTTATTGGTGCATCATTTATGGCACAGACACGGTGTGGGCTGAACCTGCGATGCACTGTTCCACGCTCGATAACAATCGGAAAGTTGTGGTGTAGAGATTTTGTTAAGATTTTGTTTAATGGGAGGACAACTGTTTCTTCCCCACACCAGAGCAGGCAAAGAAGCTGAGCTGCATCAGACAGCAGCGTATAGCAATATAATTCTCATTGTTTCTTACATTCTTGTGCAATTTAGGAACCATGCAATTTCAAGGTTGTAGCCCACACTGGGCGCATCTGAATGAAGCCTTCGGCTTTCCCCCGGAAGTCAGTTATGTTGCATCGGCCATAATTGCAACCCATACACTGCATTGCCATTTGACATAATGATCACAATATACAGAATAACTACTTTAAGGGACATCATCTCATTGGACGAGCAATTAAAAATCAAATCGTCATGCAGGTGACAGGAAATTGAAAAACAAAATCTCAGCGGTGGAGTTGAATCACACAGGATGTGTAATTATTTATTTCATGACTACATTGAACACAAAATGTGGGGGTGGAAGGCACAAATGGTTTCTTCAAACTGCTATCAGGTTTCCTGTGGCTCGGCAGTGGATAAATATCATACCAGGAATAGCAGACATAAAATTAATGGCTCATGCTATTCCAAATTATCATATCAGTCGTCCTGTTTCATAAATATATCCAGCAGTAATTATTCTGATGTCCAAGTGTGCCTACTTAGATTTAACTACAGCTTTTGGGTCTGAAACTCATGGAGGTGTACGGTATTGTACCGGCAATTAGTAACTTTTAAGCGAGGTGCACAATATATTTTAGATTTGTCAGCAGGCATTTAAAGATTGCAGGCTTTTTCCATCTCCTTTTAGAGCTCAAACTGTTATTTTGCCTGCAACCGGAATGTAATTAATGGAAATGAATGCTGGAGCACTTGTTTCTTGCTTTACAATTACACAGTGCTAATGGTTGTGAGAAGGTGATAAGTCATTGCTTCAATTGCAGCACTGTCATTTGCACAAGTTTACAGGATCATACATCTCCTGGGCATGTGAATAGTTGTGAGTAAAAAAAATGCACAACAATATATCGATGCCTGTGGGGTTTTTTACTTGTGGGAGAAAGACCTTCATAATTCATTGACATTGCCAGTTCAAGTGAGCTACGAGATTTTCTTAGTTAAATAAGAAATATATTCCTTTTATATCCACATATAATTAGTTTAGTTTAGAAATACTGCATGTAAACAGGCCCCTCAGCCCATCGAATCCGCGCCGACTAGCAGTCAGCCATACACTAGTTCTAACCTACACAACAAGGACAATTTACAGAAGCCAATTAACCTACAAACCTACATGTCTTTGGGATGTGGGAGGAAATTGGTGTGCCCAGTTCCAACAAAGTTCCTCATGGTAGGCTGCTCTGGGAGGTTGGCTCATATGGGATCCAAGGAGATAGCTGAATGGATAGAAAACTGGCTTCAGGGAAGGAAGCAGATGGTGGAAGATAGATGCAAAATGCTGGAGCAACTCAGCAGGTCAGACAGAAAAGGGTCTGAAGAAGGGTCTCGACACAAAACGTCACCCTTTCCTTTTCTCCAGAGATGCTGACTGACCTTCTGAGTTACTCCAGCAATTTGTGTCTATCTTTGTTTTAAACCAGCATCTGCAGTTCCTTGTGTTAAAGAAGGAACTGCAGATGCTGGAAAATTGAAGGTACACAAAAATGCTGGAGAAACTCAGCAGGTGCAGCAGCATCTATGGAGCGAAGGAAATAGGCAACGTTTCGGGCCGAAACCCTTCTTCAGACTGATAGGGGGTGGAGGAGAAGAAAGGAAAAAAGGGAAAAAGGCGGAGGAGGAGCCCGAGGGCTGGGGGATGGGGGGAGACAACCAGAGGCAGCTCTTGCTGTCCCCTCCCCTTCATCAGCCCTCTGGTTGTCTCCTCCCATCCCCCTGTCCTCGGGCTCCTCCTCTGCCCTTTTCCCTTTTTTTCCTTTCTTCTCCCCACCCCCTATCAGTCTGAAGAAGGGTTTCGGCCCGAAATGTTGCCTATTTCCTTCGCTCCATAGATGCTGCTGCACCCGCTGAGTTTCTCCAGCATTTTTGTGTACCTTCCGCAGTTCCTTCCTGCACCTGGTGGTGGAAGAATGTTTTTCAGACTGGAGGCTTGTGACGAGTGGTGTGCCTCAAGCTTCGGTGCAGGGCCCAATGCTCTTTGTAATTTATAGTATTGCTTTGGAAGAGAATGTACATGGCATGATTAGCAAGCATGCAGATGACACTAACGTGGGTGATGTTATAGATAGTGAAGATGGTTGTCCGAGATTACAGCAGGATCTTGATCGGTTGGGCAGGTGGGCTGAGGAATGGTTGATGGAATTTAATACAAAGAAATGTGAGGTGTTGCATTTTGGGAAGTCTAACATGGCCAAGACCTACCCAGTGATTGCTGGGCTCTGGGGAGTGTTGTGGAGCAGAGGGATCTATGAGTGCAGGTGCATAGTTCTTTGAAACCAGTGCCATGTGCAGAGGGTGGTCAGGAAGGCTTTTGGCACATTGGCCTTCATCAGTCAGAGTATTGAGTATAGAAATTAGGAGGTCATGGTAGAGTTATATTAGATGTTGGTGAGGCCACATTTAGAGTATCGTGTTCAGTTTTGGTCAATGATTTTGATCAATGGTCACAGATGACAACTAACCGTCCCTTGGAACATAACCTATTGGGGGGTTGTAAATCTGTATCTCCAAATCATCAGCAAAATCTCAACTTGAATAATTCAAAATTACAAAATCTTCATGAAATGTTAACCACCTTCCAAAGCTTTGTAGGGTTATCCAAGTGCACTGCACAATATACATTGAGATGCAAACAAAACCCATCAAAGCAGTGGTGCATCAAAACGTCTTTAAAAATGGATCACAAAGATAAATATAACCAGAACTGTCAGCTATAGAACTGTTTGGACTCAGCCGACTGCAGAACAGAATCATTAAAAATTGTCATTGTAATTCAAGACGAATTGCATGATTAAATATGGGTGACTATAGTTTCCATCTATGTGGAGTTTGTATCTCCTCTCTGTGACTATGAGGGTTTCTGCTGGGTGCTCTGGATTCCATCCACCATCTCCCATGAAGTGCTGTTGAATGGCTACCATAAATTAACCATAATCTCGGTAAGTGGCAAAAGAATCAAAGAGGCATTGGTGACTAAGTGGGAGAGAATAAGTGGCAGGGACTCAGGGAATCAAAGGCGGGGTTTGTTCTGCTGGGAGCCAGTGTTATCCAACCGGCTGGGAAAGTACTTACATGATTTAAGGCACGAAGACAGCCACAGAAATCAGAAGGAGCCAGAAGACAAGTAGAAAAGTTTCTTTTTGTGGAACCTTTCACATATTTTAATCAGGTGGATGCTGAGATGAGAGCTGGATGAGGAATACCAAACAAAACACAGCAATGACTGATGTAAGAAAGATGATAAAGTGAGGTCAGCGCAGATCCAGGATATGTTTAGGAAAGAACTGCAGATGCTGGTTTACATTGAGGGAAGACACACAATGCTAGAGTAACTCAGCGGTGGGTAATGTCACCCATTCCTTCTCTCCAGAGATGCTGCCTGTCTCGCTGAGTTACTCCTGCATTTTGTGTCTATTCAGGATATGTTTGCCTATCTTCAGCCTAGTTCAATAAAAGCCAAGCATAAATGCATGAATAGGACTATTTGATAACAACTCTGCAGCATTAACTTGCCTTCTTCAGTTGTCTGAAAGTTCATCAGCGTATATCAGTGTTGAGCATGATCTAGTTGTGAAAGAGGAGTTGAGGATTATGTTAGTAGAAAATAATATTTTTCAGTGTTTAAATGTCTGACAATAAAACACTCTCGACTATCTTGACTGGCCCCACCTCAGGCAGGAGAAACCATTCCCTTGATCTTTAATGGCACCACCATTGCCATAGTCCTCACTATCAACACTGAGGTGGTTACATTTTGCAAGCAGATTCACTGGACATTATTAGCTGGGTGCTTTATAAAGCTTGCTCTTCCCTTGGGAAGCCTCAAAGCATCCCAACTTTATGTAAAGTTCAAATCACCAGCCCAATAGAATATTCACTACTCAAGGAACCCAACATCAGCCTAGATTTAGGACCTGGCGTAACAGATGATGTTGATTCTATGCACAATAATCTCCAATGTATTCTTGACCTAGAGGCAACCAGTTTACAGAGAATGTACGTTCTCCCCGTGAGCTATGTAGTTGTCTCTGGGATCTGCGGTTTCCTCCCGCACTCCAAAGGTGTACAGGATTGTAGGTTAATTGGCTTGGCATAATTGTAAACAGTCCCTAGTGTGTGTAAGGTAGTGTTAGTGTACGGGGATCGCTGGTCGCCCTGGATTTGTTGGGCCGAAGGGCCTGTTTCCACGCAGTATCTCTAAACTAAACCATTCACAGGTTGCATCTCACAAACATTTTAAAGGATGCTTCAGCAGCATCCTGTCAAACAAAGGAATGAGTAAAGGGTAAAGTGGGGCACATCTCACTACGCCCTCTTCCCCCTCCAAATAATCTTGCCAAAAAATAAAATGCAAGGTTTGGCGTGTATGTTGGGTATGCTGGACACAAGAAAAAACAGGAAATCAAATATCCTACACATGTATCTCACCAGTGAACGGCGTCAGAAATGGGGAAAAAAAAGGCACACGTACTTAATCAAAGACTTGTCCAATCGTAGTCTTTTCTTCTTCTCCCTGCTCCCATTCAGCTCAAGGTACAGAAGCTTGAAAGTGTGCAACGTCAGATTCAGGAACAGCTTCTGCCCTCTTTCAACAGACTGAGCTAATGCTACTGGCCGATTCATCTCTCGCATTGCGGACATTGGACAATGTGTATGGAATTGATGCGCTACAATGCTGAGAACCTTCTGCACACTTTATCTTGCATTTTGCCCTATCTGTGTACTTGAGTTTGACTTGATTGTATTTATGTAAAGTATTATCTGATCTGATTGCATAGCATGCAAAACAAGGTTTTTCACTGTGCCTCAGTTCACGTGACAATAATGAAGCTAAACATAATGGAAAACATCAATCCATGATAAATAACACCTATTTTAAGAGTCCCTTTGAATTGTGTGCGACCATGACATGGATGTAAGTTACTATTTTTTTATTATCATTGGATCAATATCCAGAAGCACACTATTTAACTCCAGGTAGACAAAAATGCTGGAGAAACTCAGCGGGTGAAGCAGCTTCGATGAAGCGAAGAAAATAGGCGACGTTTCGAGTCGAGACCCTTCTTCAGACTGATGTGGGGGTGGGGGGGGATGGGAAGAAGAAAGGAAGAGGCGGAGACAGTGGGCTGTGGGAGAGCTGGGAAGGGGAAGGGAAAGAGGGAGAAAGCAGGGACTACCTGAAATTGGAGAAGTCAATGTTCATACCACTGGGGTGTAAACTACCCAAGCGAAATATGAAGTGCTGCTCCTCCAAATTACGGTGGGCCTCACTCTGGCCATGGAGGAGGCCCAGGACAGAAAGGTCGGATTTCGGATTCGGAATGGGAGGGGGAGTTGAAATGCTGAGCTATCTAACTCCAGAGGAGGTTTACGAGAATAATCCCAGGACGACAGATGGCGCAATGGGCTAAGTGTTCGGCTGGCAACCGGAAGATAGCCGGTTCGAATCCCGCTTGGAGTGCATACTGTCGTTGTGTCCTTGGGCAAGACACTTCACCCACCTTTGCCTGTGTGTGAATGTGTGTGAATGTGTGTGAATGTGTGTGAGTGATTGGTGGTGGTCGGAGGGGCCGTAGGCGCAAATTAGCAGCCACGCTTCCGTCAGTCTGCCCCAGGGCAGCTGTGGCTACAGAAGTAGCTTACCACCACCGAGTGTGACTGAGGAGTGAATGAATAATGCGATGTAAAGCGCCTTGAGTATTAGAAAGGCGCTATATAAATCCAATCCATTATTATTATTATTATAATGTATGATGAGCATTTGGCGGCACTGGGCCTGTACTCTCTTGAGTTTAGATGGACCTCACTGAAACTAACCGAATAGTGAATGGCTTGGATAGGATAGATGTGGAGGGGATGTTTCTAGTGGGAGTGTCTGGAACCAGAGGGCATAGCCTCAGAATAAAAGGACATACCTTTAGAAAACAGATGAGGAGGAATTTATTTTGTCAGAGATTAGGAAATCTGGAGAGTTCATTGCCACAGATGGCTTGGAGACCGTCATTGGGTATTTTAAGGCAGAGATTGACAGATTCTTGATCAGTAAGGGTGTCAAGGGTAATGGGAGAAGGTCGGAGAATGGGGTTGAGAGGGAAAGGTAGATCAGCTGTGATTGAATGGCGGAGTAGGCTCGATCTGCCAAATGGCCTACTTCTGCTCAGACTTATGAACTTAAAAATCAGGAGTACCATCGATAAAAAGCATGGGCACAATATGCAATGTCATTTCATGGTCATATATGTTTGCAATCTTTCCAGCACTTGTCCTGGGTTCTCAGATCAAAGGCAATATATTGTCTAAAAATGACCAAATAAATAGTTTGAAATGGGTAAGACAAGCTTTTTTTTTTAACACAAAAGTCAATATTTATCAAATAATGTAGGCAGGTACACTGTCTATATACAATGATATAAACTTCTCAAAAATGAACAGCACATATCTTCCACAGTTATCCTAGATTACATCAAAATTCTCAGAAATCATATTAATGTGAACGTTGCCTGTGGGTGCAAATAGTCCAGTTTCTTTGCTGAAAGTCAATTTAAACACAGCTGAAGATTAGATCACTGTAAATCCAACTAGAGTCAAGGCATGAAAAGCTGAGACTGCATAATATGAATTAAAATCATGGAATTAAAGGCAATACATGATTGTGGAATTTAACACAATTAATATGCAGTTTCCTGGAGAAATAGCAGATTAATTGTGCTGTGTGAGAACAGTTATGATGAGCTCAATAGATTTAAACAGACTCTGCATTAAACTGGTACAGTACAATGAATTAAGATGCCTTGGGAATTGGAGCAAATAGCCTTTCACTGTTCTTTTTGAACTGACTGTCACTGTTAATATTCCAAATCTGTGCTGGCACAGTATGCAGAGCAGTGTCTGCCTGGAATACAAAATATTCGGACCCTGGGCTTGGTTGTGCCAGCTGCATTGCAGAAGCTCCCGAAGCAGGCAGCACGAATGCTGAATGTAATTAAAAAATAAATGTCCATGTATCATGCAGTTCCTGATGTCTCCTCTGAAGCTTGGTTTAATCTCAATGTACACATTATTTATGTACTTATTGTTCGTGGTCGCCAGGTCGGACAGCTGGATAATCATTTATTTCACACGTTTCAGAGGAGGTTCTTGAAGCTTGTTGCTATTTCCTTTCACAAGTCCATTTCTGTTGCAATGAAGATACAATGCAGCCCTAGTGTAAGTGGCGAGATCGAGGGATGCACTGCACCAGTTATGTTGCACATAGTGTACTTTTCTGCCAATTAAGGGCTTTTGGTAATTAAGCTCTCGGCTTTTTAACAAATGATCAGGTACCATTAAACTGAGAGCATTATCACCGAGAGCTTGGTAAACTGAATTAAAATGCATTCAAGGTGGAATTGATGAAACAAAACTCAGCAAAATATCATTTCCAAATATGTTACTTCTGAAATGGTGCTGAATGAATTTTTAAACAGATGGAGGACAAACTACAGGTTATATTGAAAAAAATATTCTGCTGTAAAAAGCAACAAAAATGTGAAGAAAATTAATAAACGGGCCCATGCAGACAGCTAGCGCATGGTTATGTGGAGAAAAAAAATTGCAGATGACTGCAGTGTGCATAGTGGCTCATTCTGAACATTGCTTGTGCAATTCTGCAATATGCTGCACTTCAAATCATGCATTTCTGACCTCTCACTCTGCCCCCAGGCTCACCATTAAACCTCGGGGAGTTGTGCAAATGGCTGACGCTGGATAAACATAATATTTTTTTCCTCCCAGCTATAGAGTCATAGAGTGATGGAAACAGGCTCTTCGGTACAACTCGCCCACACCGGCCAACAATGTCCCAGCTACACTCATCCCACCTGCCTGCGCTTGGTCCATATCCCTCCAAACCTGTCCTATCCATGTACCCATCTAACTGTTTCTTAAATGATGGGATAGTCCCAGCCTCAACTACCTCCTCTGGCAGCTTGTTCCATACACCCACCACCCTTTATGTGAAAAGGTTACCCTCGGATTCCTATTAAATCTTTTCCCCTACACCTGGAACCTTTGTCCTATTCCTCTCATGATTTTGTACATCTCTATAAGATCTCCCCTCATTCTCCTGCACGCCATGGAATAGAGACCCAGTCTACTCAACCTCTCCCTGTAGCTCACACCCTCCTGGCAACATCCTCGTAAATCTTTTCTGAACCCTTTCAAGCTTGACAATATCTTTCCTATAACATGGTGCCCAGAACTGAACACAGTATTCCAAATGCGGTCTCACCAACGTCTTATACAACTGCAACATGACCTCCCGTCGACCTCAAATCGAGCAAACCCGACTGCCAACCTTCATTTCAAAAGCAAGTTCAAGCTTTTCCAGTGTTTCTTTACTTCTCACTGTACTCATGCTTATATTTAATTAGCAGCACGTTTTTCACCATGAAAATTAATGTAACTATTAATCAAACATTCATTATTATTTTTGAAATCGGTTTCCGCAACTTTTTTAGTTTTTAAGACATTTTTTATCATCAATGAAAAGGCCTAATGGCAACAGTATGGTTGATTGGGAGAAGCTTATTTCTGTTGAAAGGGCACTTGACTTAAAACATTAAATCTGTTTCTGTTCCGACAGATGCTGCCTGACTTGCTGGGTGTTTTGGGACTTTATCTTTTTTAAATTTTGGATTTCTAGCATTTGTAACTATTTTGTATTTTTCTTAGATCCTGCTGCCTACTACCCGGTTGCTACTCACTGCTTTCCACAGATGGGTTGTGGAGCCACATCAGCAATACATTGGTATTGCAAAGCCACAAAACTTTAAACACAGGATACTGTGAGGAGACACAGTGAGGAGGCCTGTAAGCGATGAAATCGTGCTCAAAGGATCAGGCAGCATCTCCGGAGGACACGGATAGGCAACATTTTAGGTTGGGCCCCTTCTTCAGACTGATTCTGTGAGGAGCAGGCTGGGATCAATGCTATCTGGCCCAATGTATGCAACAATATGATTAATTAAATTATAGCAACCTACTTTCTGCATTGTTTTGGTGCAAGATTGCTACCTTGGAGGGGAAAAAAAACAAAAGCTGCAGCCATGACAATTGGAGCCAACATTGTAAAGAGGCAGAATTAATCAAATCAATTATATATTTAATACTAACTTATTGAAAACAGAAACATATCCACAATCTTTTGCATGACTTAATTAAACTCTCACTTAACTTCATTAAATTGCCTTCAGCAGGGAAATATGTTGCAGGTTCATGGTTCACAATTTAATAAATACATATGGAACTGACTCCGGCCTTCAGGGAAGATGATGTGAATGAGACCATCCTAAATTCAATTAAGGCATGTTTTGTTCTTCTGCTTATTCTTTGAAATATTTACATTAATAACTGTGTTTGATGTCAAATAACTTGTTCATTCCCCTGAAGATGGATTCAATGTGCAATTTAAAGCAATAAGTGAACAATAATAAGAAATTTCAACTTCTATTAAACATTTTCATTAATTCAGTGGAGCTGTCTCCAAAGGAGCAGAGGGGTTATATTACATGTCAACAGATTTAACAATTACCTCAATTATCCTGAACTAATTAATTTAGTAAAAATGATGCTAGCTGGTATTTTATATACTCATGATCATTTTGATCAAAACACTAGATTTTCTTGTCAACTATATCATTTAAAAAAATTATAATCTTCAAACACAAGATAATTACGGTTGAGAAAATCTATAGTGCAAATCATAATTAATTCACCATCCACACTCTCTCCCCCTGGACAATGCAGGCCAAATTGATATGTTGTCCAATGATTCACAACTCACAAATTCACTACTCCATTGTTCCTTTATAAGATGAAAATCTACGGTTTCATAACTCAAATACATAACCCTGGAGAATTCTATGGACCTTCCAACATCATCTGGTATTTGAGTGTTTCATCGGCAGCAAGACTATCTGTCTGGTTATCTATGACACCACCAGGGCTAACAGAACTCAATATGGTCAAAATACCATCTCCAATTTGTATTCCGTTTTACTTTGGGACTACAGTAGGGGGGTGGGTAGGAATGTTTGTCATCTTGTTCGATTGGTTTTGTTAATTATTCCTCTGCTTTAGTTACACATGTTTGAAAGCAGCCTTATGAACTTCTAATCTTTTTTTAATCTTCTTATCGAGCCTTGTAAGATCCAGAACTCCTCAGGACCCACTTTCCCAACTATCCCACCATTTTGCGGTTATTTAAAATATTGAAATCCAGAAGAATTATTGCAGTTAACTGCTAATATTGTTAATCAATTGGCTCCATGGTTTGAAAGACCTCGCATATGCACTCATGTATGGCACGTCTGCTTTTCAGAGTATTCTTGTGGAGGTGGTTAAATTACTGCAATTCATTCATAATATTCTGAGATCATGGGTTTTTTTGGACAGTCCCATGTTCTTTGCTATTCACTCCTGGAGGTCAGCCTTTCACTCCTCCCACAAACTTCTAGTTGAAGACCTCCTGATTTCCCTGAGCATTGCATCATCCTCTTGATATGTGCTTGCTGAACCCAAATGTCCAGCTCATAGTTATAGTTTATTTCTTTCCCTGCTGAATCTTTCTCTCTCTGTCTCCCTCTCCCCCTTCCGTGGCAGGCAAAACATTTATTGCTTCTGCTGGGCTATCTTGTTAAATATTCCTAGAAGGGCTGTAGAGTCATACAGCATGGAAACAGGCCCAATTTGTCCATGCCGACCAAGATGCCCCATTTACTCTAGTTCCACCTGCCTACGTTTGGCCCATATCCCTCTAAACCTTTCCTATCCATGTACCTGTTCAAATGTCTTTTAAAAGTTGTCATAGGCTCATTTGGCAGCTCGTTCTGTATATCCATCATCCTCTGTGCAAAAAAGTTGTTCCTCAGGTTCCTATTAAATCTTTCCCCTCTCACCAAATTCCCCTGGTTCTTGATTCCCCATACTCTGGGTAAAGGGTTGTGTGCATCTATCCTAACTATCCACCTCGTTATCTTATACATCTCCATAAGATCACCTCTCATTCTCCTGCACCAAGGAATCAAGTCCAAGCTTGCCCAACCTGAACCTATAGCTCAGACCCTCAAATCCCAGCAACGGCCTCGTAAAACTTCTCTGCACTCTTTCCAGCTTAACAACATATTTTCTATAACATGGCTAATTGCTGCCAAATTTGCAGAGGATATCACTCATTGATTATATCAATGTTTGGAGCTTTAAATAATCAATTTCTACACTCAGCTAGTTTCTCAGCAAGGGTTGGTAACCAATATGGGAACCAGCCAATAACCAAATTAAAAGAAACCTAGAAACTAAGAACTGCATATGCTGGTTTATACAAAAGATAGGCACAAAGTGCTGGAGTAACTCAACAGGTCAGGCAGCATCTCTGGAGAAAAAGAATGGGTGACATTTTGGGTCTGGACCCTTCTTCCGACATCGACCCGAAAGGTCACTCATCGTTTTTTCTCCAGAGATGTTAAAAGAAACCTACCCTTGGCTGGTTCTCAGTTTCAGTGCAGAGCCTGCTCTGGAAAAAAAGTCACACTGAAGTTTTGGGGTAGAATGATGGCACAGTGGTAGAGCTGCTGCCTTACTGCTTCAGAGACCCGGGTTCGATTCTGAAAGGTGCTCGTCTGTGCGGAGTTTGCACGTTCTCCCCATGACTTGCATGGGTTTACTCTGAGATCTTCGGTTTCCTCCCACATTCCAAAGACGTACAGGTTTGTAGGTTAATTGGCTCGGTATAAATGTAAATTGTCCCTAATGTGTGTAGAATACTGTTAATGTGCGGGGATTGCTGATCGGTACGGCCTCGGTGGGCCGAAGGGCCTGTTTCCCCGCTGTATCTCTAAACTAAACTAAAAATAAAGACTGTTTCTCAGCTGATCGGAAAAGCTTTCTGATGGAATAGCTGCAGCAGGAACATCTCTCCAACAAGAAATTAGAGAATGGTGACCAAACATGTGGCGTATGACGCTGTGCAGGTCCAGGGTTTATTTGGAAGATTTTAGAACAGAAAAAGTGGGCCGTGAATTATGCTCCATGTCCTTAACTTCCTTTGACAAATTAAAAATGGATGATGCAATTACAAAACTAGACAGGATCTAGTGCTTAGGCATGGCTCTTAGTTTAGTTTAGAGATAAAGCGCGGAAACAGGCCCTTCAGCCCACCGGGCCAGCGCCGACCAGCGATCCCCGCACATTAACACAATCCTACACCCACTAAGGACAATTCTTACATTCTCCAAGCCAATTAATCTACAAACCTCTACGTCTTTGGAGTGTGGGAGGAAAACGAAGATCTCTGAGAAAACCCATGCAAGTCACGGGGAGAACGTACAAACTCCATACAGACAGCACCCATAGTCGGGATCAAACCCGGGTCTCCGGCGCTGCATTCGCTGCTAGGCAGCAACTCTACCGCTGCACCACCGTGACCACCCTTGTGAAACTTCAGTACAACAACTATAATGTTCCTTCAGGTACATTATAATGATGCTAAGGAATGAAATATTCAGTGAAAAGAAAGTCGATTATGTTTTATTTAAAAATAATATTCCATGTTATAATTGAGGTCAGAGCTAGCATCAAGGGAGCTGGCAAGTAAATAAAGGAGGCCTCTTGGGGGAAAAAATCTCTCATTTATTCATCTATCTCCCATGAATGTGCAATGATTGTTGCTTCTGATATTGTTCCAAGGTTCTAGTCATCCCTTGCTACCTTAGAAACATAGAAACATAGAAAGTAGGTGCGAGAGTAGACCACCAGGCCCATCGAGCCTGCACCGCCATTCGCTCATGGCTGAACACTAAACAGACACCCTTACCCACAAACAGTAGACACAAGACACAGAACACAAGACACTACCCTCCCCTTTATATCGCTATCACCCCTCTCCACCCCAAGAACCGCGTGATCTCCTGGGGGAGGCAAAAAAACGGATAAAAACCCAGGTCCAATTCGGGAAAAAAATCCGGGAAATTCCTCTCCGACCCCAATCCAGGCGATCGACACTTGTCCAGGAGATCACTCAGGTCTTACTATACTAACCATACCTAGGTCCATATCCCTGCCCTCTCCCCATAGCCCCTTATCCCCTTGGCAGCTAAAAAAAACATCTATTTTAGACTTAAATATATTTAATGTTTCTGCTTCCACTGCTCCCTGGGGCAGTGAATTCCATAAATTAACCACCCTCTGGGTGAAGAAGTTCTTCCTCATCTCAGTTTTAAAAGAGCCCCCTCTTATTCTACAACTATGTCCCCTAGTTCTAGTTTCCCCGATCATTGGGAACATCCTCGGTGCATCCACCCGATCAAGGCCCCTCACGATCTTATATGTTTCAATGAGATCGCCTCTCATTCTTCTAAACTCCAAAGAGTAGAGTTCCAGCCTACTTAACCTTTCCTCATATGTCAATCCCCTCATTGCAGGAATTAATCTTGTAAACCTTCGCTGCACTGCCTCCAGGGCCAGTACATCCTTTCTTAAGTATGGACCCCAGAACTGTACACAGTATTCCAAATGTGGTCTCACTAATACTGTGTACAGCTGCAGCAAGACCTCCGTGTTTTTATACTCAATCCCCCTAGCAATAAAGGCCAAAACTCCATTGGCCTTCCTGATTGCTTGCTGCACCTGCATACTAACTTTTAGTGATTCATGTACTACTACCCCTAGATCCCTTTGCGTTGCATTACAACGCAGCTCCACCTCATTTAGAAAATAACTTGCCCTATCATTTTTTTTCCCAAAGTGAATGACTTCACATTTATTAGTATTAAATTTCATCTGCCAAGTTGTTGCCCACTCACCTAGCTTATCTATATCCTTTTGCAGACTCTTCCTATCCTCCTCATCCCCTACTTTTCCTCCCATTTTTGTATCGTCCGCAAATTTTGATATATTACACTTGGTTCCCTCCTCCAAATCATTTATATAAATTGTGAACAACTGGGGTCCCAGCACCGACCCTTGCGGAACCCCGCTAGTTACCGGTTGCCATCCCGAGTATGAACCATTTATCCCCACTCTCTGCTTCCTATTTGTTAGCCAATCCTCTACCCATGCTAATATATTACCCCCAATCCCATAATTTTTTATTTTTAGCAATAGTCTCTTATGTGGCACCTTGTCAAAAGCCTTTTGGAAGTCCAAGTATACCACATCCACCGGTTCCCCTTTATCCACCCGGGTTGTTACTTCCTCAAAGAATTCGAGCAGATTCGTTAAACAGGACTTCCCCTTCACAAAACCATGCTGGTTCTGTCCGATGAAGTCATGTTTATCCAAGTGCCCCGTTAGTGTTTCTTTAATAATTGTCTCTAACATTTTACCCACCACCGATGTTAGACTAACCGGTCTATAGTTACCCGCCTTCTGTTTACTTCCTTTTTTAAATATAGGTGTTACATTGGCCATTTTCCAATCCACTGGGACCGTTCCTGCCTCCAGGGAGTTTTGGAAAATTATCACCAATGCATCCACAATCCCCACCGCTATCTCCCTCAAGACCCTTGGATGTAAACAGTACCTTGTGATGGCAAACAGTTTTTGGATACAAACTTCAGCTCTGCATTGTGAGAAATTACTTGATACTAGACCACCAGATCTGATTCTGTCAGTATCCAATGTCTACACATGTGAACTTTTTGCCCAGAGTCTTTTGCACTAAGTTAGGATGTTACTACATCTGTGTAAGAAGGAACTGCAAATGCTGAAGGCACATTTTCATAACTCAAGGTTCCCCTTCCCTGGCTCTCAGTCTGATGAAGGGTCTCGACTCAAAACATCACATATTCCCTTCCTCCAGAGATGATGCCTGACCCGCTGAGTTACTCCAGCATCTTGTTGCAACCTCTGGTCAGCTTTCCTCTCGCACTGATCCAATTAGCCGTAATTGGTCCCAGTAACACCTTGACCGCTGGACAGATTTACTAACCAAAACATTCCTCATTGGTACTGATATTGTATAAGGGAGTCACTCAGTGTTTTTTCAAAGGGCAAAATGAAACATATTTATTCCATCAATGTTTCACTTCAAGGGAAAGGACGTCCATCCACCTCACCATTCTGTACCACATACTCCTACTCTATTAAGATGAGAAGCTACATGATCAGTCGCTTCTCACATCAACCTCCTTGCATGATTTTCACTGGGTTTACAGACCATAGCCTTATATTTGGAGTCGAGTGGCCTTATGCATAAAGCACCCCTCTGTTCATGAAGGCATTTCATATGAGGAGCATTAATACGAGGAGCAAGCATGGTTCCTCCAATTTCTGCACTGCTCTGGGGGCCTTCCATATCACTTATGATGTGTTCTATTATTTAATTCTTCCAGTTCCCTTCACCCTCACCGTGTATTTCTTCCATATATCATCGTCTTGCCCAAATCCAGGTTCCGGTTGCGACAGAGATGGCTGCATGGACTACCTTACAATCATCCCTGCTGCCTCAGTCTTCTAGCTTACCACAGGGGGGATTGGAAGAGGGAGGGGCATCACCAAGAGGAGTTTCTAGTGGGACATTTGTTTTTATCCTGATTTGCACAATTCTGATTTATTTTCTGAAAGAGAAACACTCTTTTGTCTTAAACTATCCTGTTACATGCAAATTATCCCTTCAAGCTAGATCCCTGTGTCTGCATTGTGTGTCACTTGAAAATGTTTGGCCCACTTTCTCATTGGGGAAACCTACTTTCACTGTTATATTGAGTCAGAGACCACATCATTGAACCTAATGGGCCTGTCCCACTTTGGCGATTTTTCAGCGGACTGCCGGCGAATGTCAAGTTCCCGGCAGTCGCCTGAAAAACCAGGAACTAGAACGGCGACTGTCAGAGTAGAACACACACATACAAACACATCGTAAAGGCGGTGGCCAGGGCAAACGGGGGAGCGCTGTCTGAAATTCACATGGTACAAAGCCAAGGTGATACAGACACACACCGCGATGAACAGGATGGTTGGAGCTGTAATTAAGATGGCTAGCACAGTGTACGGTAAGTCCTTTAAAAGGGGGGAGAGGGGATGGAGAGGGGGGATGGAGAGGGGGGAGGAGAGGGGGGCGGAGAGGGGGGAGGAGAGGGGGGAGGAGAGGGGGGAGGAGAGGGGGGAAAAGGAGGTGAGAACTTTTAAGAAGCAGACAACTTTTAATAAGCCAGAGATACAAAGCTGTGAAGTTTAACATTACTGGTCCGTTATCCTTGGTTCTGAAAACTCCTGCTTACGTTTTTTTCCCCCAATGAGCCAATGAAAATGACCGGTCAGCAAAGGCGATTAACTAAAACTACCAACGACTACCTATACCTACATGCCGACCCCACTACCACTGCACCTACAACTACAGGATTATCGATTTTCTCCATGGCGACCAATAATTGGTGGCAGAAAAAATTTAAACATGTTGAAAAATTTGCGGCGACCATACTGAGGCCGCGACTAGTTCCCAGAATACGGGAACTCCTCACGACCATGAAGGAGACTCACCAGAGACCATCAGCGAACATGTGGCGACCATGTGGCGAGCGTGGAGTCTCCTGCACTCGCCTAAAAATGCGCCTATGTGGGGCAGGCCCATCACTGAGCTAGTTCCACTTGGCTCTTGCCCCATATCCCTCCCAACCTTTCCAATCCACCTGTCCAGGTGTTTTTAAATGGTTCAGATGTTGGTTTTTGATATTAACGTTGCACTTTTAACATTCTGACATTTTACCGTGCAGCAAAAAATTAGACTGTCTTAATCATAATCATTGGATTTAAATATCATGCCAAATCAGAACAGAGAATTCAAGGGTATGTGTAGGAGAACAAATGATCTACGCAGATGAAGAAATGGTTAGAGGAATTTATAAAAATAAAAATGCATTAATTATTTGAGAAATGGATATCTATGGAAAGACAAGCAGTTATTGTCATCTCTAATTGATCCTTCAGAAAATAGTGATGAACTCTGCAGTTCTTTTGGTGAAATGATTGATAGATTGAAAAAACAGAATGGAAACAGATCCTTTGGCCCACCGAGTCTACCTTTGCCCATCGAACAACCGTTAGTAGCTGTTTGATGTCATCCCATTTTTAGGCCAATTCACCTGCAAACCCACACATCTTTGCGATGTGGGAGGAAACTAGAGCACCTGGAGAAAACCCCACATGGTCACAGGTGGAATGTGCAACCTCCACACAGGCAGCACCGAGGTCGGAATCAAACCTGGGTCTCTAGCACTGTGAGGCAGACGTTCTGTCAGCTGCACCACTCTGGATAAAGCATTCCATGATTTTGGATCCATTGATGGTCAAGCAACAATTGGAGAAGAGCAGGAAACTGGGAGAAGGCTGGATGGGGGTGCAGAGAAAGGGATGGACAAGGGCCATTTTGGAGATTTGATAACAGGTATTGATAACAGATATTTGAATATTAAAACCACAATTTTGCAGGTTTGGGATTCAGTTGAGTTGTCCAAGCACGGATACAATTGGTGAATGGGATGCTAACACTGAAGGAACTGGCAGTGCAATCCTTCTCCTTGAAGGAGGCTTGGAGTCTTTTTTTTTCAAACAACAGGAGTGTCACATAACAGGTAAAAACAGATACCCTATCCAAGCTAGTAGTCATGACCAATCACCTGGTAGCAGTAAATCTTTGCATTTTCTAAAAATGTTCCTAGACTACACTGACAATTTACCACTTGGAGACTCCTCTACCAATTAATAGAGACAAGCTAAGACTGAAATAGCCAAAACACTTAAAGCTGCAGTTTTGTAGTACAAATTCTCTGTGAAGTGTTTCTTGTTCTTTAATTAGGGAGTTACATGCCAGCAAACTTGAAATACATGCTTGACTGAAAAAATCCTTTTATCAAAATCCTTGCTTTTATCATCTGTTAATTTTGTGTTCCAATAGATGACATTAAAATCTGTGAAACCCTCCTTGCAAATGCTATTTAATATGAAGATCTAAACAAAACCTCTTCCAATGTTGCTTACCATCTATGTGTTATGTCTTTAAATTTCTGTGTTAATTCTTTGATAAAACGTGAATAATTTGGTGTTGAGCATCACAGAAACTGGTTCTTTCAGCCCAGAGACACCATCGGTAATCAACTACCCTTCTAGACTAAGTCCATTTCCCACCACTCTGTTCATCGTCTACCATCGCCATGAACTGCGAAGTTCAGCACTTCTTAAATGTAATGAGCGCACTTGCCTCCCCTGACCACTCAGGAAATGCTCGAGATTTCAAACTCCCATGTGGGTGAAAAAAATCTTCAATTCCCTTCTAAATCTTCTGCCCTTTAGCTTACACCACATGTCCTCTAGTCTTAGACTCCTCTGCTAAGGGGACACATTCTTACTGTCTGCACTATCAATGACTGTCATATTGTATGCTTCAATCAGGTCCTTCTTCACCATTTTCCACTACAAAAAAAAACATATCAAGCCCACTCGTTCTCTCATCAATGAAATCCCATCTCCGACAAAATTCTGGTAACTCGCCCTTGCTGATCACAATATTCCATCTGTGTCCTAATTCATACCTTCAAGGGTGTTTGGACATATACACCAAGTTTCCCTGTCTTTCAGTACTCCTAATATCCTACCATTCATATCTACATGCTTGCCCTATTCATCCTCGCCAAACACAATTTTTCACAGATTAAATTCACAACAATGCCAATTTTCAGGTAATGTAGATTTTATCGATGTAGATTTTGCCAACATTTAGTTTACCTTTGATGTTTGACTCTTCCTTGCCCAATAATGTGCTATTCTGTGTCCTGCTCCCAAGCCAAATTGGTTTACTATCACCAAGAGCACAAGAATTCCAGCCCCCCCCCATTAACCCCCCCCCCAACCTCCCCTGCAAGGAGGCTGGACATTCAATTTCAAGTGTAAATCTCACCCTGTTTTTCCTACAAGTGGAATTGGCGATTCTGATAATCTAAAACCCCGTCTCCTGTACCATTGCTACAACCGCACGCTCATTAACCTCTTCTCCTTTTCTTTTACTCACAAGCACATGAAACTGGAAGTAGTTGAGATATTACAATTGATGGGTCCTGTTGCTTTTTTAAAATAATTTGCTACCCAGCTTCTGAATTTCAAGTTGCAGAATCACATCCCTCATTTCACTTTTGTCAATCATATGAAAGTGGACAACAAAACTCTAAGTGAATTACCTGAAATCTTTCTGTGACATCCTTGACCCTGGTGCCTGGGAGGCAATGCACTATCCTGAAATCATATGCATGTCTACAGAAGCATCTATTCCTCGCACTATCCTCTTATTGCCAAGACTCCAATCACAATTGCTCTCCTTATCAATGCTCACCACCCCAAGAGCTGCAAACTTGGGTTGGGTTACATGCTCGAAAGCAATATTCGTACCCACCATTTTTCAAACATGGGAGAATGCTTCTGAAGTAAGATGCAATGCGACCCTTCCCCAACAACCTGCTTGCCTCCTTTCTTCTGCCTCATTCTGTCCATCTCTTTTTTGACCACAGTTTGTTAACCTGCAATGTGACTGTATTTAGAAATGCATCGTCCATGTAATCTCAGTCTTGTAGAATCATTATGGTGCCTCCAACCACCATTCAAACTCCAACTCATGGTGCTTCAAGCTAGTCAATCATACATACTTCACTGCCAATAAGGTCAACCAGATCACAAGGACCTTCTAGGAAATCTTGGATGCTGCCAACTCTGGAACACACAGAACTGACCCTCCCTCCATACTTATTATATAAAAAAGAGCCCTTTGAGTTAAAATGAAATTAAAATGAAACAAAATATTGTCAAATGTCACGATTTTTTAGTTTGTCACGTGTACCTAGGTACAGTGAAAAGCTTTTTATGTTGCATGCTATCCAGTCAGTGGAAAGACTATACATGATTACAATCAAGCCATCTACCGTGGGTAGGTACATGATAAAGGGAATAACATTTAGTCCAAGATAAAGCCCATTCTTTCTCTTGTCCTGAGACGCTGCCTGTCCCGCTGAGTTACTCCAGTATTTTGTGTCTATCTTTGGTTTAAACCAGCATCTACAGTTCTTTCATACACATAAAGTCCAGTAAGGTCTGATTAAAGATAATGCGAGGGTCTCCAATGAGGTGGATGGTAAATTAAGACTACTGTCCAGTTGGTGATTCCGTTCCCTGATAGCACTTGGGAAGAAACTGTTCCTGAATCTAGAGGAATGCATTTTCTGAAGAATTAAAGAAATAAAGATGAAAGAATGCCAATACTTTGAATTGCCATATTTTTATTTTAGCCAAGTTCAAAAGCAGCTTTTTTTTAGCTGAGGTGTGTGGAGACTTCTCATTAGGGCACGAAACAGGTAAATATTCTAATAAATATGGTTAGCAATGGGCTTGTCAAACTCATAGGTAACAAAAGCAAGGACGATTGACTTATTTTTTTTGAAGAGGATGAGAAGATGAATAACACTGGTTCTCATTTACATTTTCTTGTCAGAAAAAGGGACAATTTGATGAACGGCCTTAACCAATCATACATTATTATTCTTCATGTTTTCTTTTCTAGTTATTTTTTGAACATGTTTTAATCTTGATAGGCCCATGGTATTCCCAACAGCCTTATTGTGAAAATGAAGGCATTAATCCACCTATAAATCAAGAACAGGAGAGATGAGCATGAAGGAGTAGCCATTTCAGGTAATAAATCATGAACTAATTCAATTTTCTAAAATGCCAGAATATGATTAATTTGCATCAATGTTTTTTTTTTAACCTTGTATATAATTTTCCCCTTTTGGTCTTTCCACCCCCATGCAAAATACATGAAAGATAATGGACAACAATAATTGTACATGGTCTGATTTCATTATGTTCGGTTTCACAGAAGGCAGCCTTCATGGACTGAGCACTTCCTTCACAACCTTGGTGAAATCACTCAATTCACATCCATGTCATTAAACGCTGTAAGGATCAGCTATTTTAATTGATTGCCAAGCAAATGTGGAAAATATTCAGGGCTTCGGTACCACACCGCTCAATACTCATCAGGCTAATTCTGCATCAACCTGTTTGATCAGCAGTTACACCTGCAAAATAAAATAATCCATTTTCCGAATATTAAATAAATTGCAGTTGCTGTCAGTTCTCCTCCTTGATAAGACCATCATAAAATCAAATGCCTCAATGCGTCCTCACCCCCATTCCAGATATTCCGGATGAGAGGGGCTAAAGGAGATGTGCAAGTCAAGTTATTTTTTTTGTACACGGCAGGGTGGTGAATGCCTGGAAACCATTGAGAGGGTTGGTAGTTGAGGCAGATATGATAGTGACATTTAATTAGATATTTGGATGTGCATATGGATATGCAGGGAATGAAAGAATATGGATTATGTGTGTGGGGCGGGGGTGATAAGAGTTGGTCGGCATCACGTTCAGCACATGCATTGCGGACTGAAGGGCCTGTTCTAGTACTGAACTGTTCTATGTTCTATACTCTATTTTGGAGATTAAAATTTAGTGCAATACTCTAATGGATTACTGAGGGAATGCAACACAATCAGAGGTCACAACTCTCTGTTAAGGTTAAACTAATATCCTGTTTACCCTCTCAGGTGGATATTAAAGTATCCTGGATCAAAATTCTAAAGAGAGAAAGAAAGCCTCCTTAGTGCTATACCTGAAATCCAAATGTTCTTCTTTTCCCCAAAACTTTTTTTCCATTTATTCTTGTTGTGCACATTAGCTGTTGGGTTCCTGATGCAGGAAAGGAGATTACTTCAAAAGCTAGACAACATTGAGATAATTTAGAGGTTATGAGAGGTGGTGTATGAAAACAAAAATGATCTTTCTACTCATTAGTAACAATGGTCCTTGGTTTTTTTTTTTACCTGCTTTTAATAAATACCTTATTTATCAGCCCGATTTAAAAATGTGATTTTAATACAGTAATATGGCATAATTGTTTCTTTTCATTTATAAGATGGTGTTTCCACAACTTCATGCAGAAGATAGACACAAAATGCTGGAGGAACTCAGCGGGACAGGCAGCATCTCTGAAGAGGAATGGGTGGCGTCTTGGGTCAAGACCCTTCTTCAGACACAGCAGTCTGAAAAAACCAGCATCTGCAGTTCCTTCCTACACATTTTTGCTCATGGGCTAGAGCTGCATTCTTTATGCCGAAACCCATGTTCAACTATTGACCGGAACTGGTAGGACCCTAAAATAGACTTGCATTTAAATAGTGAGACTCATTCCATTTGCTGCATTAAATAAATAATTTTAATAAACTCAAGAAAGACCAAATCAGTTCCAAGCTCCAAGCTCAGAAAAACTAACATAAGATTACTCAAGTCACTGGTACACACCTGGAGGCCATTGCTTTTTCTCACTGTACTGAAAACAAGCATAACGGTGACATTTTGAGACAGTGAACTGGAGTGAAAAAGTAGTTTGTTTTCTTTATCTTAAATGTTAAGCTATGAAAATCAATTACACTTGACAGAGATAACCAAGTCCTTTGGAATATTTGGGACAAATATTGAAAAGAAAAACAAAATAATTTATTTCCAAATCCTACATTTTCACAAACATATCTGTCTGTGACAAATATGCATCTTCCAGCTTATCTAGAAATCTCCGTGTTCCTTTAATTTTTCTCTGTTTTAAATTCTGCGGCATTCGGAAGAGATCTGGCTGAAAAAACTGGTGTGGATACCACAGCATTACAGAGCAGCAGAAGAAAAAAAATTGTCGCAGAGGCAAAGGGAAATGCAGAGGAGGAGGAAACTGAGTTTCAACGTGCCTGGTCCACTACTGCCAACCGCCCCATTAAAACACAATTTTCATCCAAAATGGACTTGTCAGCTAATAGCACCCAAGCTGAGTAAGCAAGCAAGCAAGTGGCTCACTTAGAAAAACAAGTTAATCATGAAGCCTTGAAACCTATAGTCCATGAGGCTCTAGGTCACGAGGCTGCAAGAAACTATCGTAATAAGCAAAGATAAACTTGGTTTTTCAAAAGACAACCGAGAATAGCTCGGCTCCTAGTGCAATGACTAACCCCTGTTTGTAGCATTAGGGAAGAAACTTAGTTTTTAAACTTAACTCTTTGTAGATGGGGAAAGAAGCGTGGGCTTATTTAATATACAAGTACATGTTGCCAGCAAGCTCATGGGACTTCAGAGATATAGCGCAGACCTTCAGCCCACTGAGTCCATGCTGACCAGCGATCACCTCGTACACTCGGCCAATCCCACACACTGAGGACAATTTACTTTTTTTTTACTGAAGCCAATTAATCTCCAAACCTGCACGTCTTTGGAGTGTGGGAGGAAACCGGAGCACCTGCAGAAAACACACATGGTCACAGGTAGAACGTAGAAACTACCTGAATTATGTCACTCTATAGACTATTGTGATCAGTTCTGTTTTCAAAGGAATTATAACCTCAAAGTACTGGAGAAGGTGCAAACCAAATTCCTGAGAAAGATATCAGAGCCAAAGCTCTCAGGAAGAATTCAATAGACTTGGGCTCTTCACAAAATTAGATGAAGGCCAACTCTGATTGTGACATCATGATAAGACAGGTGTGGAGCAGATGTATGGAATTGTGAGTGGATCTCACAAAATAAGCAGCACATAAGTGAATCCACGTGGAATTCAGAAGTAAACTATTTTTTCCAGAGAATGGTCAAAATTGGAAACAAGTTTTAGAAAGAGTTCTGCGGGATAGAATAAATGAAGGTACACAAAAATGCTGGAGAAACTCAGCGGGTGCAGCAGCATCTATGGAGCAAAGGAAATAGGCAACGTTTCAGGCCGAAACCCTTCTTCAGACCCTTCCTCAGAATAAATGAGTTTGTTAACTCCACAGATAACCAATTTGGTTTTAAAGCTAAACATGGCACTGACTTATGCATATATGCCCTAAAGGAGATTGTAAACAAATATAGAGGCAAAAACTCTTCAATCCTTATGTGCTTTATTGATGCTTCCAAAGCCTTTGACCATGTTAATCACAGAAAGCTGTTTGTTAAAATGAGTCAAAGAGGGGTGCCTAAATACATTGTGAGAATTCTGGCCTACTGGTATGCCCACCAGACTATGCAAATAAAATGGGGCAATAGCCCCATTTGGGGTTAGCAATGGTGTTAGACAAGGGGGAATTTTGTCCCCAGTCCTTTTTAATCTTTATATTGATGATCTGTCCAAACAATTGAATGACTGTAATACTGGGTGCATGATAGGTAATACTTTAGTGAACCATATTATGTATGCAGATGATCTTGTGGTATTTAGTCCATCTAGCGCTGGTCTCCAGCAACTCCTTACTATATGTTCTGTGTATGGTGTGAAACATGATATTAAATATAATGCTTGTAAGAGTGCTGTTATGATCTGTAGAAGCAAAGAGGATAAATGTCTAAAATTTCCTGATTTTAAATTGTCTGACAATAATCTTAGTGTCTGTAATAAGGTAAAATATCTAGGGCATTTTATTACAGAACAAATGACAGATGATGAGGATATTTATAGGCAACGATGATTGCCGTATGTACAGGCGAATACTCTCTTGCGTAAGTTTGGTGCGTGTACAGATGTGGTGAAGATGTGGCTATTTAGAGCATACTGCACACCACTCTATACTGCGCACCTGTGGTCGAACTACGGAAAGACAAGTTTGCAGAGACTAAAGGTGTCATATAATGATGCCATGAGAACACTGCTAAGGAAACCTAGATGGTGTGGTGCTAGCAACATGTTTGTGGCTGCAGGAGTCTGTACTTTAGAAGCTATCCTAAGAAATCATATGTATAAATTAATTTGCAGGATAAATAACTCTAAAAATGTGATTATTGTGGCCTTGTCAAACATAAGGTTTAGAACTACATGCTACTAGTCCCAGCTGTGGGGACACTGGTATACTGGTATCGTTGTCTCGTTGTAGGACATTGATCATTCTTTTATTCTGGAATTTAATTCATGTATTGTGTTGTTTTTTTAAATATATAATTTATGATGCTTTTATAAGTGATATACTAACATTTTATATGTAGTTTATGATGTTTTTAATATGCAATGCATTTTTATGTAATGTTGCCCCTTGTCTGGACCTTAAGTCCGACATTGTTTCAAAGCATTTTTAAAAAGAATAAGCTAACTAGATTAGTGAGGAAGGAATACCAAATATATTAATATTGTCAGATGAAAAAGATGTTTGACATAAGAATCAGCGTTGAACAATTAATTTTAATAATTTTAATTTTTGATACATTCTAAATTGAGATCACACCCAAGGTGTCCAAACACTGCAATTGCAGGTTAGTTATAAAGTTTGCACACCATTTATTCAAGGTTCCGCACAATATCAACCTATGTTATCATAGCCCAGATTTCTAACTGTGTGGCACCGCTCATGATTTGAGTTTGATTCACTGCAATGATTGGTGAAACAAGATTGGGTATCATTCATTAAGTGCTTTAATTAATAGACAGTAAGTGAAAACACTAACTTTCATTTAATTAACTTAATTACCCTTCCCTTCTCAAAAAAATGGTCAATATATAATAAAGGACCCCGTCACTTTGATAGCTTCCTCCAACTACAAGCATTGACTTTCTTTCAAGCATGTTTTATTTGCGCAAGTTCATCTTCACCTTCAGACAACGGTTGTATTTTAGGTGTTGCGTCTAATACTTCACTGCATCAATCCCTATCCTCTGTAAATTGTGACCCCCATAAAGAAAGTGGTCTCATTCACAAACAGAGATTTTCAACAAGTCCTTCATTCAAACTGGCCGTCATCTGACCAAGCACAAGGATCTCATCAGACACCCCATGACTTGTGTGTACGTCAAGCATTGTTATCACACTTAGACACATAGAATCACAAAGCACAAAAACAAGCCCTTCAGCCTAACTCACCCGTGACGTCCAAGATGCCCCACCTACGCAAGTCGCATTCACTTGCGTTTGACCGATATCCTTCAGAACCTTTCCTATTCATTACCCTTCCCATTCATTGAAAAGTGTGGCTTTCTGTGTTTAACATTTATCTCTGCATGGTCTCGTTTGAGAAGCAATTCTTGCTGCAATTAACTTCAGAAGTACAACAAAAAAATTGTTTTTCTAATCCTTTCCTTGAAGACATTGTACATCTGTTGCAGTTTCCACATTCAGAGAAGATTTACGAGGATTTACGAGCACTCCAGGGCCTGAGCTATAGGGAGAGGGTGAGCAGGCTATGACTATTCATTGGAGTGCAGGAGAATGAGTGGTGATCTTATACAGGTACATAAGATCACGAGAGGAATAGATAGGGTAAATGTACCGAGTCTTTTCCAAGAGTAGGGGAATCAAGAAGCAGAAGACATAGATTTAAGGTGAGGGGGGAAAGATTTAATAGGAACCCGAGGAGCAAATGTTTTTATTATACAAAGGTTGGTGGGTATATAGAAAGAGGTAGTTGAAGCACGTACTATCACAACGTTTGAAAAATATTTGGACTTCCATGAAAAGGATAGGTTCAAATGGATATTTTGCCTTTTGAATGAAGTAAAAAAGATATCTGTTAAAACCACAAGAAATTAACTTGTTAAAATTAGTTATTATTAAGGATGAAAACATATGGACCTCAAAGCCACCCTTGGCATTAATTCCCAGCAGTTTTAAACAAATCAAACACACATGGTTCTCTATGCAATTTGTTGTGATGTATAATAATCGGAGATAAAATCTGTGGCAGTGGCATTTTATCTAATTGTAATTGGATCTAATACAGAACATTTAACAGTGGCAGAGAAATGATAGCCTCAGGGTAGAACGACCTCTGAACACCTGCCACACAAGGGCAGCTGCCTTGACGGATTTTCAATCATCCGACTCTCAAAAGATCTTCCAAAAATCCAAATATTTTGACTATTAAACTTGAGATTACCCAGCTGGAATGGGTGGAACATGATGTAAACTTAAAATACGTGTAATGCAGTACTGGGAGCGGCACGAGTGACTCGGGTTTGATCCTGACTACAGGTGCTGTCTGTACGGAGTTTGCATGTCCTCCCCAAGAATGCGTTGGTTTTCCACAGGTGCTCCAGTTTCCTCCCACACGCCAAAGACATACAGGTCTGTAGGTTAATTTGGCTTCGGTAAAAATTGTAAATTGTCCCTAGTGCATAGGAGAGTGTGAGTGTACGGGGATCGCTGGTCGGTGTGGTCTCGGTGCCCAAAGGGCCTGCTTCCATGCTGTATCTCTAAACTAAACTAAACAGTCTAACTATTGCTTCCCTAGCTCATTCCCAGGATGGGTGATATTTGTGGGATTTGAAGTTGTCTTTGTTGAAGAGAAGAATTAATAATTGCAAGTGTATTCTTCTGGAAGGGGATCGATTACTATAAACTGTGTGCAAGACGGCAGATAGCCTGCGGGGATCACTGGCCTCTTAAGTGACCTATTTCTCCACATAAAACTGTTTGGTTTATTGATCAATGACTATTTCAGTCAAGGCCAGTGTCCATAGTTCCAGCCGCATTCTGAACACGTTGATCCTTTCAATTGAGAAGAGGCTTCACGAGGATGTTGTCAGGACTAGAGGGACTGACCGAAGGAGAGAGGATAAATAGGCTGGGTCTCTATATCCTTGGAGCGCAGGAGGATGAGAGGTGATCTTATAGAGGTGTATAAAATAATGAGAGGAATAGATCGGGTAGAGGCATAGAGTAGGTGAATCGAAGACCAGAGGACAGGTTTAAGGTGAAGGGGAAAAGATTTAATAGGAATCAGAGGGGTTACTTTTTCAGAGGGTGTATGGAACAAGCTGCCACATGAGGCTGGGACTATCCCAACATTAAGAAACATTTGGACAGATTCGGAGATAGGACAGGTTTGGAGGGAGGTGGGCAGGTGGACTAGTGTAGCTGGGACAAGTTGGCCGGTGTGGGCAAGTTGAGCTAAAGGGCCTGTTTCCATGCTATATCAGTCTAGGACTGTGACTCTAAGAGGATAAGAAAGGGGAGGGATGTAACGAAAAGCATCAATTTACGCATGGTTGACAGTCGGAATGGATTAAACTTCTGACAAAAAGAAACTGTTTTTCGTGAACGACTATCCAAAGTTCGTTATAAAGTTACATTTTTCAACCACCTCTGTCAGTAAATCGACAAAACTTGTTTATTAGATAGTGAAAGATCAACGCTACATTTAAACAGTGCTGCATTGCTATTGGCAAAGTACATTTAAATTTGATGTGACCCATTCGGTATCAAACCTCCCTAAACATTTTACCCCGCATTAAAAAAGTTCTGCCTAACTTAACTGTACTCCTCAGAAATTAGTTGTAGTGCAGCACAATAGTGTTGTGGGCAGTGCAGCTGCCACACAGCTCCAGATAAAAGGAAATGAAAAAGTGCTCCATTTATTGAGTAAAACTTCTGAACATTAGCCCCTGTTCTAATATAATGGATGAAACCAAGAATAGCATTATGCTCAGGGCTTTCGCCAGTCTAAAACACCCTCATGGTAATTCTAATTGATGCTTTGTCTATTAGCTCTGTTGCCTGTGCTGTGACAGTCTCACCAATGTACTTGGCAGAGCACTCGGGTACAACGTGATGACTTTGGACTGCTTTTGTGTTCGAGTCTCAAGATGCGTCATCTTTCTCTTACTTTGCCCGGATCTTTTCTTGTGTTTATTCTATATTCACACCCGAATCATCAACTATTACACCGCCTTCGAAACCGTCTAATTGCAGGGGATGCCTTAAGAGACAGGAACTTTCCAATTTAAGCTCCAGCCTCATTTCATCCCTTATCGCCCACACATTCATTCTTTGTTTACCAGACAGCTCGATAAATTGCCCACATGCCCTCTCGCTGACTCATCAGTTTGATTGCAGCCAGACCTAGACCTCTCTCTCTGCTCATGAGGCACAGTGCCTGATCCATGCAACGGGCTGCTCTGGTGGAGATGTTTAGTTCCACAGTGTAAAGAAAAACTTTAACTGAATTTGTCCTGTGCTCAATATAAGCAAACAAGTCGTGAAAATGTTTAACACCCCCCACACCCCCCTAACGTTAAGAATATATGTGTTTATGTATTTCAGTTAAATACTTCAACATATTCAATCAATACAAAAGATCACCAGGAATTGGTTAAATAGGCTATTTATTTTATAACCATGCTGGATGGGTCTGGTGCTACAGTTTACATCCTCTACTCTGAGCAGACTGCACCACAAATGAAGAGGTCAGAAAATAACTGGAATCTGGGCAGCAGGATTAGAATATTAACTCACACTTCATTTGTTCAATCTCTACAAAACATGTCCGAATTGTGAACTAGGAAACAAATGCTTTGGCGGCTCCTTAGGCAGCACCTGGACAAGTCTCATCCATCTTAGTCAATGGTGATGTGCAGGAAGGATGGAGCCCTCCCCTGTACAATAACAACTCTGTATCACGCTAGTAGACACACTAGACAGTGGGGTCTGGTAACATTCAATCACCTAGTTCATCCACTTACAATCAATACCACATACATACATGCACTGCTGCAACCATTTCTTGCTAGGTTTATAGATTCATGTTTAGTTCTTTTGAAACAA
>CM075988.1:11073737-11076237 GCA_038087875.1 Malacoraja senta | reverse complement strand
AGAGACAGACAGAGAGACAGAGAGAGAGACAGAGAGAGAGACAGAGAGAGAGACAGAGAGAGAGACAGAGAGAGAGACAGAAGAGAGAGACAGAGAGAGAGACAGAGAGAGAGACAGAGAGAGAGACAGAGAGAGAGAGACAGAGAGAGACAGAGAGAGAGACAGAGAGAGAGACAGAGAGAGAGACAGAGAGAGAGACAGAGAGAGAGACAGAGAGAGAGACAGAGAGAGACAGAGAGAGACAGAGAGAGAGACAGAGAGAGAGACAGAGAGAGAGACAGAGAGAGAGACAGAGAGAGAGACAGAGAGAGAGACAGAGAGAGAGAGACAGAGAGAGAGAGACAGAGAGAGAGAGACAGAGAGAGAGAGAGACAGAGAGAGAGAGAGACAGAGAGAGAGAGACAGAGAGAGAGAGACAGAGAGAGAGAGACAGAGAGAGAGACAGAGAGAGAGACAGAGAGATGCTGAATCTCCTCAGACCTTTTTTTCACCCAGTTTATTCCACCAGGGAGGTCTTACCTTCCACTACCTGCAACCTCCGGCAACCACCTTCAACTAGCATCGCAACCGGCTTCAACCAAAAAATTACTGATTTTTAAAACGGCAACCTATTTTAGTCGCGGCCGGTTTTGAATTTTTTGAAATAATCGGCAGAACATAGACGAAGCGGAAACCACTTTCGACCATTAGGGAGGCTGACAACAACCTCCAGGAACCGCACGGAAACCTTGGGTGGGGCGCAAAGTCTCCAGAGGTTTCCGTTCAGGTTTCCTAAGTGGGACAGGGGCATAAGAATCTTCTTCTGAAAACCTTTGACTGCTGATAAGGATCCACCTGCAGTTTAGCACCTATCAGACTTTGCAAGATTCCCAACATTTATGAATAAGAAAAAAAAAAGTCCTTTAAACATGGAGAATCAAGTCAAAATAAAACACAATGACTGAAATATCAAAAATCATTTTTTTTAAAACCCACAATAATTAAAAGAACTGACACTTGCATTATTATTATCCCCAGCTCTGCAATCCTCAGGGACAAATGTTGAAAGGTTTATTCAAGCTAAAGATTTGCTTCAGGAATAAAATAAGGAACTTGCATTTTATGTGGTTAATTGCAAGACAAAAGGATTTCTCAAGTGATGTACACACAGTGATGTACTTTTGAAATGCAATCACTGGAAGGTACACACATTCAGGGCAGCCCAAGTGCCCACAGCAATCTCTTTACCAAGAGCAATATGACAACGGCTGAATAATCTGCCGATTTTGATGTTAGGGGTTAATATCGGAAAATTAATGTGGCAAATAAAGGGTGGCACAGTGGCGCAGCTGTCAGAGCTACTGCCTCACACCACCAGAGACCTGGGTTCAATCCTGACCTCGGGTACTGTCTGTGTGGAGTTTGCATGTTCTCCCTGACACAATGTGGGTTTATACCGGGGTGCTCCGGTTTCCTCCCACATCCCCAAAGCAGTGCATGTATATGTTTGTTTGGTTTATTAGCCTCTGTGAGATGCCTCTGTACGTAGGAAGTGAATGTGAAAGTGGGATAACATAAAACTATTGTGAGTGGTTGACCGATGGTCCATGTGGGCTCGGTGGACCGAAGGGCCTGTTTCCATGCTGTCTCTCTAAACTAAACTAAACCATAATGGAGATCTCACACTCCTTCAAAATATACCATGGATGCTATTACATCAATCTGACGGGACAATTGTTTCAACAGCTCACCTCCAAGACTTCACCTCAACCAGCACAGTACTCACCCAGTACCTTAATGAAGTGTCAATGTAGATCACCTGCCAATAATCTGGATGTGAACATGAAGCTCCAGTCTTCAGATTAGGTGTGCCTTCAGCTATACATGACTGAGAACACATGTGTGATGTCCTAAAGCACGAACACTGCACTGCAGGATGTCACCGCACCCTATTTCATCTTTATGTGCGCACCCGGTGGAAACACACACGGCGACAGGGAGAACATGCAAACTCCACACAGACAGAGGGCAACAACCTCTGTCACTTCAGCCTTTGTATTTAGAACATAATGTCAGAAAGCATCAAGCAATTGACTAAACTTATCACTGGGATAGAGACGGATCGCAGGAGCTCCTGTCATTCACGGGAAAGGGAGCCGACCCTCTGATTTTGGAAGCAGTCAGGCGAAGATGAGTTTGGATAATCAAACTCCATACAGCAGCAACAAAGCTGATCAATCTGATGTTTAAATTTTCCAAAGAAACGCACCAAACCTAAGCTAGGTAGACCAGACCTCCCGGATGTGATTGTTACGATGTACGAGGGGCAGCTGATAAAAAGAAGGAGAAAAACAACAACATTCGGGCAGTGAGACAAGGCCTGCTGGAAAATCAAAGCTTTCCCACATCCTTTGAAGCTCTCCCAGTAAATGAAAATAAAACAAAATCAGTATATGATTGAAATCTGGGAAAACAATCTGCTGGAAACACTCAGCATGTGAAGAAGTAAACCGAATGTTTC
>CM075988.1:10686464-11073537 GCA_038087875.1 Malacoraja senta | reverse complement strand
CTTACCACCACCTACGTAACACCACATCATATTGAGTATTGATTTGATGTTTTTCCCATTTATTTCCAAGTTCAATCAGAGATCAGAGTTCACATTCCATTAAAAAGAACATAAAACTGTTAATAGCTAACAGAATCCATGCAGAGAAATTGATTTTGGCAAGTTAGTTTATACATTCATTTGTAATTTATTTGGATCAACTAATTGTGCTTGGTTCCCATTAAAATACATGGTTTACCAGACAAACCTCCATACCTTCACATTTGATTTGGCTTCGATCGTAGGAAGTTCATAGTTGGAGTAATAATCTATTGCTTAACACATAATTTCGGCTGACATTTCGTTGTTACATAGAAAAAAGAGCAGGATTGCTAGAAGTGCCGATTGGTAGTCAAGGTGTAAAGCTTGGTTTGGGTATGTCATGACATCAGAAACCTATGTAATTGCAGTATAAGAGGGTCATGTTAACACATGCTGCCTTAATTACTGCATAAAAACTCTTCCCTTCCTTATCTCCCATCTTTAGCCTCATAAGACAAAACGTTGTCCCTTTTGTCCAAACCCATTTTCTTTCACAGCTTTTTAATGAAATCTACATGTTTGTTGGAGCTGAAATATTTTTTCCAATCCTCTAGGATTGTCTACAAATTGAATCCGGTTTCATAGTCCAGGAGAAGAAATTGTTAGGGATGTAATGATAGTGAGCTATTTTCCCCATGAAACGCTTCTTTCGATCATTATCAGAAGTATGAGAGAAGGCAAAGTAGCACCATTGATGGAACTGGTGTGGTCAAAGCAAATAGGTGCGTTGTTTTTTTGGCGGGGGGTTTGCACAAAGCGTGGTGGGGCCTGGGGCCAGGGCTGGTGATGGAGGCAGATACAATATGCCGTTTAAGTGGCTTTTAGATAGGCACATGAAAGTGCAGGGAAGAGAGGGATATGGATTATGTCCAGCAGATGATGGGATTAACTTGGCATCATGTTTGGAATAAACATTGTGGGTCGAAGGGCCCGTTCTTGTGCGGTAATGTTCTATGTTCTATTTTATGATGAAACCTCAAAGAAATTTATCATCCCTGAACATACAATGGGTGCAATAACTGCAGTACACTGCTTACAGGAAGGCTTCAATTACAGTCAAACATAGAAATTCTAAGCACAGATTATGTAGGCTTGACCAGATTTATTTGTGGTCCTAATGCCGAGACTTGGCCCAAAACATTGACTCTGCCATGGCCTCCATAGATGCTGCCAGCCTGCTGGGTTGCACCAGTAGTTTTATTTTTATTTTGCTCCACGATTATCAGCACATCTGTCCAGTTTATTAGGTTTGCAGCTGATTACGACCTTTTTCCAAGCCCGAAGTGCCAGCAATGATTATGTTCAATGAGTGTTATACAACCATCTTTAAAATTCAATCCAGGGCATAACGGATCATATTAGCACTGCATTTGTGACAAGACAGTTGCAGCTGTGTGAAACAGTACAAATTAAACTTAATTCTTCATGAAGTGTACAACTGGGATGCAGGGGGTCACTGGTGATATAATTTGCAGCTTGCACCTTGTATGAGGAAGAACCTTAGCTGGATAAACTCCAAGAAACTTCCTAAATGGCAATGAGAAACTGAATAAGCTTCAAGTTGCAGTTTCATACCATATCAGCAATTTGATTACCATTTCGCAACAAGATGAACCAAACAGCTTTCATGTGCTGCCAGTCCAGAGAGTTTTATCATGCGTGGCAGTTGGTTTACAGCATGGAATAATAATTTCCATTATAATGACAGATTTTAGGTCAAGAACATTGCTAATTCCTGGCAGTTTTTCGACAAGCAAAGCAAGCTTGCAGCTAAAGCGTTCCATTAACCTGTATAAAGTGGATGGCCATTGCAAATAGTTCGGTAAAATGTCCAATTTATGTTCCAGCTCAAGGCTGGGTATGATTTTGGGCTTGTTATAGACAGTTAATAAAAAACCTGTACCAACAGCCAAAGATACATCACACACAGTTTCATTCATTGGCCAAATGACAAATGTGGAGCCAAATTGAGTTGATGAACAGCCATTGATTCCACAGAGATATGTCGGTTGCCAGCCATTTAGTTGTTTGTTCAAATTGCTTGTTCCACAAATGTGAAAGATAGAGGGTCAAAAGCAGGCGCATCTGCCTTCAGCTCTATCAGTGGATTCAGTGCAGAAACTAGCGGTGGCCTGAATATAGTGGCAGGCAGAGGAGATGTATCTGACCCCTCAGTTTCACATCAACACTGGCAGATGAGCGCAAACCCATCTCATTTGAACAGGATCAAAGAACAGGTGGAAAATAACGTAAGGCAGGTGTTTGAATCATGATGCGACTTTCAATTTTTTGTTGGTACTTGAAAATCTTTTAAATTGTACCTTGAACTAATTTTAATTGTTTAAATGCATTTTAATATTTAATTATCTCCAACCATTTAAATCAATACAAAAGGCTTTAACAGTAGAGAGGCCTTTGTTGGCAGCCTTTATCATTTATCTGTGCACTGTGGACAGCTTGATTGTATTCATGTATCGTCTTTTCTTTGAATGGTTAGCACACAAACAAATGCTTTTCACTGTACCTCGGTACACGTGGCAATAATAAACTAATTTAATTTTCCATCCCTTATCTTGCCAACAAGATGAATGGGAAAATCAGAAGCTTCCCGCATGAAATTCTCCCAATGTTTCTGAAAAGACTTATTCCTGTAAATCAGCCTCTCATCTCAGATGTGAAGCCACTCTCAGACAGGAACACAGTTGAGCAAAGTCTCCACATGTCCAAGCTGCACAACCCCCTCAGAAATTTCCACCCCCTTCTTTATAGCAACCACTCACTATAAATCCTACGGTAAATCCATCATAGTGGGCAAATACAGATATATTATTCGCTATTCCCTAGGTGTAATTCAAGTGCAAACCTAAAGTGAGAAACACAAACTAATCAGTCTTTGAAGAAAACTAAACCGATGAAACTTCAGAACTACAATTCCCAACAAGAATCTCAAAATCTAGTCTGCAGGCAGATTGGCAATAGGAAACTCATAGGGATTTTCATCTGTGCCAATTTGCTTCCATTTTTGCTCGGATAGATTGATTTTGAGCATTTTTATTAAAATAATTCTGACAGCTCACTGCAGTAGTATTATCACAGCTCAGTGGCACCCTTAGTGTGGCACTAAATTGGCAATTTGACCCAGCTAAGGGAAGTTCATCTAGGGAGCACCACTTGTTGCTGTTGCTTCATTTGTTGCTGCTTCTTTTAAAATACTGCTGAAATTCTTTGTTAGATGAGACGAGAACTGATATTTCATGGTCAAAATAGGCGGCCAAGTCAATGGATATTTTTTAGGCAGAGATAGATAGGTTCTTGATTAGTACGGGTTTCAGGGTAATGGGGAGAAGGCAGGAGGATAGAGTTAAGAGGGAAAGATAGATAGGCCATGATTGAATGGCGGAGTAGACTTGATGAGCCGAATGGCCTAATTCTGCTCCTATCACTAAAGGCTCTGTCCCACGGGTTTGCGGTCGTTGGCGGTGAAGCGCGGTGTCGCCGGAAGAGGGGACCGCACGGCAACCACGAGAGCGCCGCACGGATGCTGCGCGGGGGGCCAAATACGGCCGGTTCCACGAGCTTGCTGTTTCGGCTTTCAGATCGCGGGGCTGTGGCGGTGCCCGTGCCGCACTCGTGCCTCACTGGCGGCGGCTGTGGCGGTGCAAGTTCGACGCACGGCGCTCATGCCGCACTAGCGGCGGCTGTGGCGGTGACCGTGCCGCACTCGTGCCTCACTGGCGGCGGCTGTGCGGTAGGAACATATTTTTGAACAGTGTTGGTTTTATTTTAGCACCGTGCGGTGTTGGGAACAACGCCGCACGGCCCCGGCGGTGGGCGTTTGACCGAGTGCGCGGTCTATGGCGGCCCAGGAGCGGTAGATTATTCCTGTTTCGCCGCCAATGACCGCAGACTCGTGAGACAGGCCTTTAACGAACAATGCTCCATTTCACGATTAAACCTTCAATCAACCTTGTGGAACAACCTTGCCACTTGAGAACGAGTGATTTCAATAAAGAAATGTTTGTTATTAGCTTAGTCTCATCTGGATGAGATGAGGAGGAATATATTCCATCAGAGGGTGGTGGATCTGTGGAATTCATTACACAGTACAGAAAGCAACCCAAGGAGCAGTGGCAGAAGAATGTTTTTTAACTGTCTTCTACACAAAGTAATGCCAGCTGACCACACATAAATCTTCAATTGTCACAGATATTAGAATTCGTGGTTCTTGGGTTGACCTAAAATCTGACACATTGCATTTCATGAGCTTACAATGGGTACAGCACCATCATTGTTCCCAAAATGGGGAATAGAGTTATTCATGTTATTCATGTTGTGGACATAAGGTCAAGATGACAATTAAGAACAAGAAGAATGCAGAAGGTAATAATTACAGATGCATGGCTTTGGCATAACACTTGGACGTGCTCATCATGGAGCGTTGTACATGAAGATACCAGTGGAGATGACAAGGTGGCAAACATCCAAGTATACTGTGACATAGACATAATTGTCAAATGACCTCCAATGCTGTCAGGAAACAGGAGGATACTCACATGTTGGAAAATAGGAGCACTAAAGCAAATGGAAGTTATTGATTAAGACTGGTTAAAACCACCATGAACGAAAACCAAAAGCAATACAGGAAGTATTACTGAGGGCCAGAGAGAAGTGAACAATCTGAAGTCAGGATGCAAAAGAGATTGACGACCAAATCTAGTGCAAACAAGACACAGGCAATGGAAAGCACAGGAAGTTTAAAGAGAACACAAACCACAACGTCCATCATGCAGCTTACCCATAACGTAAACATATTAACCATTAAACTTCCATTTTGAAAACACAGCAGAAATGTGCAAAAATGAACCTTGTGGTTTAATTAATCATCTGGGCAGTGCAAGGTCAAACCTTGGGCAACCTGTGGACAGTGGGTCACCTCAGTGTGCAGTAGTCCCAGCGCTGCAGGGTTGATGATGGAGTACTCTGCTGAAGTTAGATACCACGTTACATTATCTCAAAATGTAAGCATTGGATGAATGCACAGGGAAGTTTCCAAAGGGAAACATGAAAAGGGGCGAGATGATAAGGGATTTGAAAGAGACGCAGTTAAGTTTAGATGCAAGAGTGGTGTGAAATGAAAGTCAAGATAGATAGTAATAAAAAAAAAGGCAAACTAGAGCTAGCTACCGAGGAATTCGTGACATTTAGCAATGTGTCAAACATATTAATTAAGAACTACAACAAAAACAATGATACGGCGCTATTAGATGTTTCTCTGAATGTTTTTGTAAATTGTTTACAACATAGTGTTCAAAATTTTGCTAATGTAAAAATTATAGAGAAGGATGCCAAACCAAATGTGCATGATACCAACATGAAGGGTTGATTTACTGTAATCATTGATGCCTAAGGGAAATAATTCATTGATTTTAAATGCAGCTTGCACTGAAGACCTGAAGAAATGCAGCTTGCATTGTCGATGCAATGAAGAAAAAGAGAACATTTTATTTGGATTAATTCATAATTATGCGTGGGTGTACAAGTGCACTTCACCTTGACCTTGGTATGTCAGACCTAGATACATTGCTTCAGTGACACTGGGCACATCTGGGAACACCCAATGTCCAACCTTGGAAGGTTAAAGCCTGCTCCAGTGATGTTAGAAGATTGACGTTCATTCCTATTATCCCAACCACTATTGCAGCCCCAAGAGATCAGTTCCAATGTCACAATATCCCACCAGCCAGGAGAGTTGCTTGATACGCATGCCGATTATTCCCTCAGAAATAATGTATTCTTGATCTTCAAGAGACCATGCTATTGCAAACAGTAGCTCTCTTCAGGGATCTTGGAGGAGTTACTTCTAGAGATCTTGCCTTGGTAGAAAAGCACAGAAGAGAGATGACCACAGACCCACCATGGTTTTAGTGCACAAGCACACAAAAGCTTGCCATTCCAGCACAATGCATTGCATGTCAAATCAAGTCAAGTCACATTTATTTATATAGCACATTTAAAAAACAACTCTCGTTGGCCAAAGTGCTTTACATTTGTTATAAGAATAATATAAACAAACAAACTACATATATATATATATATACATATAGCCCTCGCTCAGTGGATGTCAAGAAAGGCTTGGGATACGTTTTTAGTCTTGACTTAAAGGAGTCGATGGAGGGGGCAGTTCTGATGGGAAGGGGGATGCTGTTCCACAGTCTAGGAGCTGCAACCGCAAAGGCGCGGTCGCCCCTGAGCTTATGCCTAGACCGCGGGATATTCAGCAACCCCAAGTCGGCCGATCTGAGGGACCTGGAGGTGGAGTGGTGGGTGAGAAGACGTTTAATGTAGGTGGGGGCAAGCCCATTGAGGGCTTTGTAGACATAGAGGAGGATCTTGAAATGTATACGGAACCGCACAGGGAGCCAGTGGGGAGAGGCCAGGATCGGGGTGATGTGGTCCCTTTTTCGGGTGCCCGTCAGGAGTCTCGCTGCGGTGTTTTGGACCAGTTGCAGGCGGGACAGGGAAGATTGGCTGATGCCAGTGTAAAGGGAGTTGCAGTAATCTAGGCGGGAGGAGATAAATGTGTGGATGATCTTTTCGAGGTCATCAAAGTGGAGGAATTGTTTTATTTTAGCTATCGTCCGAAGCTGAAAGAAGCTAGGTTTTACCACGGCATTGACTTGTTTGTCAAATTTCAGTGCTGAGTCAAATATCACGCCAAGGTTTTTGACATGAGGTTTGAGTAGTGGGGTAAGGCTTGATGCACGTTACAACATTGCTCCCTCCAGAGTACAAAATCAAAACAGATTTGGCAACACCCAGGTTCAATTCAACATGTATTTCTACCCTAAAGAACACAGAAAACTCCCAGCTAAAGTTTGTGTGGGGAGTAAGGTAGGGTAACTGTAGGGTTTACTCAGAACTGAGACTAATAAGGGATTTAGTAAGTTGTCAAAAACAAGATTTGTGAAGTTAGAGTGAAAGAGTCATTCAGTGTGGAAACAGGCCCTTTAGCCCAACATGCCCACACCGACCAACATGTCCCATCTACACTAGTCCCACTTGCCCACGTTTAGCCCAAATCCCTCTAAACCTGTCCTATCCATGTACCTATCAAATTGCTTCTTCAATATTGCAATAGTACATGCCTCAACATTGTCCCACTTTTGTTAAGCTAATGTTATCCCACTTTTTAAGAAAGGCGGGAGAGAGAAAACAGGGAATTATAGACCAGTTAGCCTGACATCGGTGGTGGGGAAGATGCTGGAGTCAATTATAAAAGATGAGATAGCCAAACATTTGGATAGCAGTAACAGGATCGATCCGAGTCAGCATGGATTTACAAAGGGAAAATCATGCTTGACTAATCTTCTGGAATTTTTTGAAGATGTAACTAGGATAATGGACAATGGAGAACCAGTGGATGTAGTGTACCTGGACTTTCAGAAAGCATTTGATAAGGTCCCACATAGGAGATTAGTGGGCAAAATTAGGGCACATGGTATTGGGGGTAGAGTGCTGACATGGATAGAGAAGTGGTTGGCAGACATGTAATAAAGAATAGGGATTAACGGGTCCCTTTCAGAAAAGCAGGCAGTGACTAGTGGGGTACCGCAAGGCTCGGTGTGGTATATATACATTAATGATTTGGATGAAGGGATACAAGTAACATCAGCAAATTTGCAGATGACACAATGCTGGGTGGCAGTGTGAACTGTGAGGAGGATATTATGAGAATGCAGGGTGACTTGGACAGGTTGGGGGAGTGGGCAGATGCATGGCAGATGAAGTTTAATGCGGATAAATGTGAGGTTATCCACTTTGGTAGCAAAACAGGAAGGCCGATTACTATTTAAATGGCGTCAAGTGGGAAAAGGGGAAGTACAACGGGATCTGGGGGTCCTTGTACATCAGTCTATGAAAGTAAGCATGCAGGTGCAGAAGGCAGTGAGGAAAGCAAATGGCATGTTGGCCTTTATAACAAGAGGAATTGAATACAGGAGCAAAGAGGTCCTTCTGCAGTTGTACAGAGCCCTAGTGAGACCACACCTGGAGTATTGTGTGCAGTTTTGGTCCCCTAATTTGAGGAGGGACATTCCCGATGTTGGGGGAGTCCAGAACCAGGGGCCACAGTTTAAGAATAAGGAGTAAGCCATTTAGAACGGAGATGAGGAAACACTTTTTCTCACAGAGAGTGGTGAGTCTGTGGAATTCTCTGTCTCAGAGGGTGGTGGAGGCAGGTTCTCTGGATGCTTTCAAGAGAGAGCTAGATAGGGCTGTTAAAAATAGCGGAGTCAGGGGATATGGGGAGAAGGCAGGAACGGGGTACTGATTGGGGATGATCAGCCATGATCACATTGAATGGCTGGCTCGAAGGGCCGAATGGCCGACTCCTGCACCTATTGTCTATTGTCAACAACCTCCGCCGGCAGCTCGTTCCGTACACCCACCACCCTCATATTCCGATATAATCGTTCCCCCGTCACCTTAGTTGCCAGAAACAGATGTGACAGATTGAACTCGCCAGATATTTCACTTTGTGACCAGCCGCAAACTCTCTCTTATGTCCCTTCAACACTGGAAAGGCAAAACATATGCACCTTGATGGAGCATATACACCAAACAGCTTCATCTGCAAGTGTAACATGATGGTAATTTAAATATCTAATCATGCATCACATTTTGCACTTGGAGGAACATGACAATCAATCATTTGGGTTATGGTTGGCAATTTCTATACAGTAGGGATATGTGTTGCAGAGCTTCAGAGGGGACATGAATTGCACAATTGAGTGGAGGATTTGAATGCCCTAGCTCCAACCTCCCATTTTCTGACAACGTATTCATGTTCTTCAGGCTCAGTAATCAATTTATGTCAATATAAGCAGCAAATGAAAATCACCTCCTTACTTTTGTATGAAATGAAAATGCTCACATTTGGATATCCAATCTGTCAGTTCAGTCAAACACTTCCTGCTGGGATGCCATGTAAAGTGAGGTGCCTCCAGCAAACTATTTTAATGTGTGGGTTTGATGTGTTGTATCCCCTGGTCTGATTCTCATGGTGAGAGCTGTACTCGAATTCTTAAAGTAAAACATATTTGAAAGTGAGCAAAGTGCATGTAGTCTGAAGAGTTCTGTATCACATTTTGACTGACATCAGATTTAGATTTACCTTCGCAAGCAACAATGCTGCAATTTGCCTTCATCTCTTGAGTAATTATCTACATTGGTAGGAAGGAACTGCAGATGCTGCTTTAAACCGAAGATAGACACAAAAAGATGGAGTAACTCAGCAGGTCAGACAGCATCTCTGGAGAAAAGGAATAGGTGCCGTTTTGGGTCAAGACCCTTCTTCGGGTCTCCAGAATTTTTCCAGAGATGCTATCTGACCCGCTGAGTTACTCCAGCTTTTTGTGTCTATCGACATTGGCACTTCTCTGTTAAAGAAAAACACCCAAAGATCAAGTATAACTTTCTGAAATGTATTTAATGATTTCCAAAGGTGTATTTCTTCAAACTTGTGTCAAATAAACAATCAGGATGCACGCAGTGAGCAGAACTGCTAAAATAACTCAAACAAATAGTTGGTATTGTAAATTCCACTCATGTCTGATGAATAACTATTCAACTAATTCTTGCAACTGTATTCATCAAGGAGTGCTGGTAATTTGAACCAGCAAAGTTACATAGGTGCAAGATGAAGACTCATTTATGCATCAACATAAGACTCTGTTTATATTTAAATAAATAGGAGTTGAATTACAATTTCTAAATAGCTCTTTCGGAATTTCGGAATAAAGTGATACTTTAATCAATCTTTGCTTTCCGAATAGCCTAATTAAATCTGCTGTCTAAAGCATGATCATCAGTGCACAGTTACATGAAGCCTTCGACATTTTCATAGAAACTAGCTACCACAGCACTCTGTAATTTATTTAAATCTGCAGTCGGAAAATGTCATTTGGCTCATCAAAAAAGTCAAGCGGTGCTATTAATATCCATAACCCCTAATATCTCTTAGATGCTAATTACATCCTCTTTTAATGGTGTCAACTCATGTATTTAACTATTTCTTGCCAAAGAATGTCAGATTTTCCTAAAATAGTAATAAGCAGTTACTTTGTTTTATTCCCTCAGTTTTACCACAATTCCAATCCTTGGCATTCCTTTCTTAATTTCAAGTCATCACTATTCTCTGCATGGTGAAACAATTTGAGTCATCAAATCCTATTAGGTCCATTGGTAACCAGGCAGTATTTGTGACCATTTTTGCCTTCCATCTGAAAATGAATGATGCTCGTACGTTTCTTTTATGAATTTAAGTTAAAACATGTTCTAGTCGGCTTAGAGTTCTCAGCATGACAGTACTCCAGATGTGATGTCACAGAAAGACAGTCAATCTATACACCGAGCATTATGGATGTGTTCTCATAAGGAACTGGGTACAGCGGATAATAGAACAACCTTTCATTAAATGTAAACTTGCTGTTGGAAAAACAGTAAAAGGTAATTTTAATTTAAGAATGAAGCAAGAATGACAGCGTCACAGTGGCGCAGAGGTAGAGGTGCTGCCTCACAGCACCAGAGCCCCGGGTTGGATCCAGACTATGGGTGCTGTCTTTACGGAGTTTGCAGGTTCTCCCAGTAACCCCGTGGGTTTTCCCCGGGTGCTCTGGTTTCCTCCCACATTCCAAAGCCGTGCAGGTTTCTAGGTTAATTGGCCTGTGTAAAAATTGCCCCCAGTGTGTAGCACACAGGTGGCCATTGGTCGGGGGGCAGGAAGGGCCTGCTTCCATACTGCATCTCTAAACAAAATTCAATAGGCAAGGTTGGTTTACTCAACTGAAACAGTGGATGAATGAAGCAATTCTGCCGCTGCGAACTGACGACGGAGGACCCGCCCGCTGTGGGCGAGGACTCGCTCGCCTCAGAAATACAATGCTTGTGATTGACTTTGACTTTCACAAATAGTCAGAAACTATTGGGATCTATTAAATATTTATTTAATTATTTTAAGTTTAAATTGGAAAAATCAGTTCAGTTCAGTTTCACAAAATTAATACATTAAAACTAACTGAATTCAATGGAATTAATGGCGACAGTGGCATTTGGGCAACACAGTGATCCAGGTTCCATCCTGACCTCAGGTGCTGCCTGTGTGGAATTTGAACATTTTCTCTCTGGGTGCTTCAGTTTTTGCCCACATCCAAAAGACATGAGGATTTGTGAGTTAAGTGACCTTTGTAAATTGCCCCAACTGTGTGGGGAGTGGGTGCAAATTGGAATAACATACAATGGGTGATTTATGGTTGGCATGGACTCGGCAAACTGAAAGACCGGGTTTCATGCTGCATCTTTCAATCAAAATTAAAGAGGTCTCCTTAGAGTTGTTCGGAAAGTAATTTGTTCCCATTTATGTTAATGACATTGCCAGACCTACTGAACTGATAGAGGCTTTGCAGTCAGATTTCTTGTGAGGAGGCTGGGAAGCCCATTGAAATTCCCACTGCGCCACTCGACAAATATGGAATTCCACCTGAATAATGCAGGACCAACCAGCAGCAGACACAGAAGTGAAGAAGAGACCGTCACCAGCTTTACTCTACATTGGTGTGGTTTCCTCAGAGGAACATGGACAAGTAATAGAAGTGTTGGCATTGGAGCTGAGGATTTGCTCTATTAATATTTCTCTACTCCACAAGGGAGCATTTTAATTCATGGAAACAAGCTTGAATTATTACTGATGGCCTGCATGTTCACAAGCTATCTTAGTAATAAATTACTTTGTGCTTTTTTTCTGCCTTTGACTTTGAAATGGTTTTTCCGTTCACCTCATGAAAAATTTAAATTGCAAAGCTATACAGCATCTTATATTTAATCTTCGATCTGGTATTGACTTAGGCAGGAGGAAGGCTGACAAAGTGAATTTGTGATCGGCAACCTAATTGAAATCTAATTGAAATATTAGGGCTATTGCTCCCATGAAAGATAGAAAATTTAGCTTGCGTGGAGTTTTGGGAACATTTGAGAACGTTTGGATCAAATATGTTGGCAAGGGTGAGATTTAGAGGTCAGAGTGAGATGGAATTAAGCACTCTGTTATTGGCAGAATATGACAGTCTTCCCCACAGTGCATGCAATGGAATCTCTGGGCTTTCCCCCCAAATGAGTTCCAGACTTATACGAGGGAAGGCAGCGATTTGTGTAGAAGCCATCTAATGATCTCACAAAAAACAGGCATGACAAACAAGGGAATATTCCAAAAGGGACAAATATTTAAAACTAGTCAAAAACATTGAGAGTTCCTCGTGGGCAGGCACAAGTACATCCATCTTAGGAGCAGGGAAAGGGAAATTCATCCATGACTCGGAAATATGGAAAGTCAGTGGAACTTGGATGGCTAGATGGCTCAGTAAATGATTGTGGAAATGCTTGAAAGTAAAGCAAAATCGCAAAAGGTCTGTCACCTCAAAGGGATTGAAATTCTGATTAAGGACATGTGAACTTCTCTACACCCTTGTGTAGGAAGGAACTGCAGATGCTGGTTTATACACACAAAAAACTGAAGTAACTCAACAGGACAGGCAGCATCTCTGTAGAAAAAGAATTGGTGATGTTTCATGTTCGAGGCTAGCAATCTGAAGAAGGGTTCCGATGTGAAAAGTCACCTACACATTTTCTCCAGTTTTGCTGCCAGACCCGCAGAGTTTTGCCCTCCAGCATTTTGTGTCTATCTTTGGGGTAAACCACCATCTTGTGTTTATCTTCTCCACACCTTTGATCAGGACACATTATGAGGGTAGCATTATGTTTACAGTGCTAAATTTTCAGATGTCCTTGTTGGGCAAGTATCCCCCTGAATATGGAGTAAAGGAAATGATCTAATGGTGGGTTGTAGTAGGATGGAATGGTTCACCAGTCTCTTCCCATTCCAATAGACCCAGAACATTTGCATTCATCTGCAGTGTTTCTTTTATAGAGTTTGGCAAGATTGGCCAATTTCTATCTCAAAAGCACATGAAAGAATTGGATGTGTTTATAGAACAATCCATAATGCATGTGTACCATTACATAGAGTAGATAGACACAATAAGCTGGAGTAACTCAGTGGGACAGGCAGCATCTATGCAGAGAAGGAATGGATGATGTTTTGGGTCAAGACCCTTCTTCAGACTCCGACCTAAAATGTCACCCATTCCTTCTCTCCAGAGATGCTGCCTGTTCTGCTGAGTTACTCCAGCTTTTGGTGTCTATCTTTGGTTTAATCCAGCATTTGCAAATCCTTCCTCCACATTACATAGAGTAGTCTTTCCATTCGGATACATGTAATAAACTAAACTACCATAAAATTCCACAATTGAACTCCTCTTACCATTCCTGTACTGGCCTTTCTGTCCCAGACCTTCTCCATTGCCAGAGTGAGGCCACATGCAAATTGGAAGAATACCACTTTATATTCTGTTTTGGTACCTAACCCAACGTTATGAACAATGAATTCTCCAATTTAAATAACTATATAACCCTGCCCCACTCCTTTTTTCTCCCATATACCTCCTATTTGTTCCCTCCCTTCCACCCCTGTACTCCACCTGATTCATAGCTATTTCTTCCCTCCTCTAGTTTCACAATGCCCAATGCTTCAATCCTTTTGTGTCACACCTGTCTCTTTATCTCTGGCCTCCTTTCCCCAACCATAGCCCATTAACACCCCCCCCCCCCCAACTCACACCAACCTGTATCAACCCATTACCTGCCAGGTTTGGTGTTGCCAAGTCCATGCCAAAATCAATGCCCCCAAGTCCATGTAGTTTAGAGCTTATTTGTAGTGTTAAATAGTCTGAAGAGGGGTCTCGATCCAAAACATCACCCATTCCTTCTCTCCAGAGTTGCTGCCTGTCCCGTTGAGTTACTCCAACTTTTTTTGTCTCTCTTTGTGCTGCCCCTCTTCTCTTCCAGCTTTCTCCCCCCGCTACAATCAGTCTGAAGGGCGCAGCCCCAAAACTCACCAATCCATGTTCTCCTGAGATGTTGAGTTAATGCTTTCCGTCTCCCTTTAAATTCCACAACTGTTTCCTAGGTTAATGACTCTAGATCATTACTACAAACATTTGGAATAACAAACCAATATTACCACCATTGATTACTGTACCCTCTCAATTCTGAAATTCTTTGTGAAGGAGCTGAAAGACAAATTCATAAATAAAAATGAAAAACATCAATCAAACAAGAGGAAAAAGCAAGTATCTTGTGCACCCTGTGTTGACTGGTGATATTATTTCAACAATTTCTTGGTGGGGATGGGGTGATGTTTGGTTTAGTGTCACGTGCACCAAGATAGAGTGAAAATCTTTTTTGTTGCATACTAGCCAGTCAGCGAAAAGACTATACAAAATTACAATCGAGCTGTCCACAGGGTACTGATACATGATAAAGTGAATAACATTTAGCACAAGATAAAGTCCAGTAAAGTCCGATTAAAGATAGTCTGAGGGTCTCCAATGAGGTAGATAGTAGCTCAGGACCGCTCTCTAGTTGTTGATTGGAGGGAGATGAGAAATGAAAGCTTTTAGAGTGAAAGAGGGTTGGCAAAGTGAATAACTACTGGTGCCAGGATAACATCCCACACTTGGCTGCCCCAGTCTTCTGGAAATGCTGACAGCTCCTCAAGATGGCATCAAAGCTATGTGTCGTCAGGCACCAATTACTGAGTTAAAGCTTCCTTTCACGATCAGGAAATAAAAGTTATTTTGTTGCCTCTCGTTGTCTGGGAAATGTTTTCAATGGGCTGGTGTCTTCTTAATTTAGCAAGCTATGTGGTTCCAACTGGCTCCAGCAATTCCTTCACAATACATCTGACTCACAGAGCACATCTTTTTCTTTGTTTTCTCTGACCTTCTGGAAGAGATCCACAGGAAGCTGACAACATCCAAGATTAGAGTGAAAACAATTTTGAGTTCAATGCAGTAATTCAGTTGGAGCTCCTCACCAAGCAACATTGTCCTCACTTGTCATTGGAGGTTAAAGTTAAACTTCCTTCCTGACCGCTCGATGCAGGCAGCATTTGTACATGGGCAGCAAGACTAATAAATAATCTGTAAACAATTAATGCAGCGCTTGGTTGAACCACGTTTTCACATCAGCAGATTTCAAACCAAAACCACTCTTCCTGCATTTAGCAATTAAATTGGAAAATACTACATTGATTTAGAATTCACGCACTTAAATGGAATCAGATAATGAAGCAGATCTAAACGTGAATAGCTGAAGTATTCTTCAAAATATAAATACTGCATTGAATCTATAGAAATATCCTCCATGCTTACAGAGAGCATTGTGCTGAATAGGATATCATTTGTGGTTGATATTCTGAATATCGTTAGATGTAGTACCAAATGTTTGGCATCAGACCACAGATTTAATTAGGAAGCTACAGCAACCAAGCACATTTCCCAGTGGAAAGATAACTTGTTATATAAGGGAGCAGAATTCCTTCAGTAATAATTTTGTAATCAAGAAATAGAATATCCTCTGCTTTAAAATGGAAGACCACAAAACTGTCACCCACATCCAGTTCTGCCAGAGCAGTCACAGAAAAAAAGGTAAAAGCATCCCCTATTCTGACACAAAAAAAACATACCTGGAGATAAGCATTTGAACAATACCTCAAACTTCCCATATCTAATATATAGCGTGCCTCCAAGGAGGATTGTTTAGTGCATCAATTCACAATACAAAATAGTGGCCAATTTTGAATTATAATTTTTTAATAAAAGCTGTTATGTGTGCCCTGAACACATTTTCTCCCAAAGAATTTAACATCAGAGGTAGATTTCCAGCAGCCAGTTCAGATGCAAAATAAATTCGGAAACTTAATTCAAAATCAATGCAGATTTGGATTTATTAGTTGAAATGAAGACTCCCTAAATACCAAAAACAAAAGATTAATTTTGCTATCACCTTGTTAAAAGATAAACCATTTTTGGTTCCTTGGTGATCGCAACATATTTCTTGCAACATTTCAGACATTAAAAAGGGCTTATTGACTCGCTCATCCTGTTATGTTCTGTGCTGTCAAGTGTGGTATCAAGTACACTGGTGAAGCTCCACTACCCATGTTAATTTGTTGTTCACGTACTCATCTCCACTACCACCTGGCAAAAACAATGGTTGAATCATATGGTCCTACTTCACATCAGGCAGTATTCATGAGACCATATGCCATCATGCGTCAAACACAGCATCCTCAAAAACATATTTCATCTTCAAGAGACTCCCAGAAACGGGAGGATTGCATCAGCACAGAGAGCCAATAAATATTTTATGAATTGTTTTTTTTTAATAATAATGAGACATTTGTTCTCGCAAAGATTTCAGCACATTGCCTCACTGTCTTGGTCACATTATGTCATTATAAATTAAATTGAACTAAACTTATATTGGACCAAATTATTTGACAATTCAATTTAAAAAACACTAAATCATCCAGGAGATGCAAATATATATTTTTTCCTCACCGTTAAATGAATAACATTATTTTAATGCATAAATAACTATTGGATCTACTGGAGAAAAACTCACAGTTGTAAATTTAATCAGTAATATTAAATGCTATTAGAAGCAAACTAATCTTAAGCAAGCAGAGAGGAGATTATGTTCCCTTGGCCTTGTTTCAATTTGAAGTAAACAATAGACATAATACTGATGAAAGGATAATCAGCACTGAGGTATTCATGAATGGGTAAATTCACTCATGAACAGCATGTGTCGATGTGGTCTCTAAATGATGCTCAAGTTGAGGAAATCTGAATGTGCAGGAAGGAACTGCAGATGCTGGTTTAAACCAAAGATAGACACAAACAGCTGGAGTAACTCAGCAGGTCAGACAGCATCTCTGGAGGAAAGGAATACGTGATGTTCCGGTTGGAGACTTCTTCAGACAGAGTTAGGGAAATCTATCTCTATGATCTTCCTCATTTCCCTTTCCCCTGACTCTCAGTCAGAAGTAAGACACCGCGGAGCTTTGGATCTTTCGCCGAGATCGCCAGTGTTGGAGCTCCGACCAGCGCGGCCTGTGGACTTCGGGAGCCACGGTCTCCAGTAGTAAGCGGCCGTTCCAGACACTCCAAGCCGCTGAAGAGTGTTCTTCCGACACCGGAGCTCCATCATCTGGCGAGAGGGCCTAAAATATCGGGCCGTCGTGGCGGCGACTGCAGAGGCCTCAAATAGGCCCCGACCACGGGTGAACAAGAGGAAGAAGACTGGACTTTGCTGCCTTCCCTCACAGTGGGAACCATCGTGGGGGGATGTTTTTATGTTTAATGTTAAATACTTCTTTAACGTTGTGTTTATTTTATTGGTGTGCTGCAAATGGCAACTCAAATTTCACTTCACCAATTGGTGTATGTGGCAATAAATGTCCTTTGTCCTTTGAACCAAAACATCACCTATTCCTTTTCTCCAGAGATGTTGTCTGACCCACTGAGTTACTCCAGCTTTAGGGATGTCTATTTGAGAAAATGTGAATGTTCACCACACAACAAAAAATAAAAATCTAACTAGGAAAGTTTGGAGCTCTTTTGGGAATGATAATAAGATTTGTCGAATGTGATGTGGATGATTCATTTCTGAACAGCTTTGTTCCAAATATGCATGTTGCAGGGTTCTATTGCATATCAACATTATATATAAGTTTTGATGTGCCCTTGCTCCAACATAAATGAAAAGAAATCTAATGTAACTTCACTTCTGATTATATGATTTGCTCAGATGAGTCGGCAGTGTACCATCAATCATCTTATTCCTCTGCAGAATGGAGGAAAGGAAGGAGAAAGACCAGATCATGCAGCAATGGATCAGTAAAAACAGCAAATGTGTACATAGTTCCAAGTCAATAATTCACCTGGGGCACTGAGATGACATTGATGAATCACTTGAGTTTTCTTGCTCAAGCTGCATAAGGTCATTACAACCCCTAGCGAGTTACTTCCTCCTCGGAGAATGTTGATGCATTTGCATGCATAACCGAGGATGTTCTTGCATTGCATATATTTAGCCCAGTTGCCAATAAATTAGTGATATATTAACAATAATTGAAAACATAATTTGAAGTACTCCACCATCATATCCCCAACTATAGCTTTCTATTTGGTAGAATCAAATCAAATCACTCCATTAAAAAAAAGATACAAAAGTTACCAGCATTTAAGACAACTATCTAATGTTCAAATTCAAAGAAGATACAGAGATTACCTAAGCTTTGGTGTCACAGTTTAAGGTGCTGCCTTAACACAGATTCATTTCAGCTTTTCAATCATTTCCAGGTAGACAATAATCTATTTTTTCTGTTGAATTTTTAAAGAAATAATTGTTCCACACAAAATTACAATCTATTTGCATAATAAGGCTTTAAACTTTTGAGAAGGTCAATACAATGAGGTTAACAGTAGTCAGTTGGTCAATAACAATATGTAATAAATCCTTTCAGAAATTTACCATTCATTTTTAATGAACATTTTAAAGAATTTATCGGTTTCTGAAAGAACTGCAATTTCTTACCCAAATAAAACCAATGCATAAATAGACCACATAGAGAATTAAACACCATCATTATCTTTATTTAGAAACATATTTATAGTTATAGTTAAGTTTATTGTCACATGCACCAAGGTACATTGAAAAGCTTTTTGTTGCATGATAACCAGTCATCACAATCGAGCTGTCCACAGTGTACGGATACATGATAAAGAGAATAACGTTTAGTGCAATATAAAGTCCAGTAAAGTCAGATTAAAGCTAGTCCGAGGGTCTTCAATGAGGTAGATAGTAGTGCAAGACCGCTGCCTAATTGGTGGTAGGATGTTCAGTTGCCCATATCAACCCATGCTCAGGCTTGAACCTTGATCTCTGAAGCTATGAGGCAACAGCACTAACTGCTGCACCACAATTTAGCTTTCTTTTTGCCTCACATCTTACAGGAAAACATGGGAATTTCAGTCCACCCAAACCTGCCAGGTTCTTGTCCAACAGAGTGATTCATCATCCAAAAGTTTGAATGTTTAGGAGGTGACTTAGAGACTGAACACTTGTCCACACCTCTCATCAATAAGTCACCTCCCCGTGAGAGGGTGTTATTGATTTGGGTTTTGCAGTAGAATATTCCGTTCTTCAAACAATACAAAATTAAGTTCTCAAGTATCAAGTCGTTCAGATGATTCAAGTATTAAGACTGCTGAATCGATATCACACAAATTATTAAATGAATCATGAATCGACCCTACATTTTTATAAAGTAAAGCAACGAAAAAGTGGTCTTACTAAAATTTTTTAAAGCTTGCATACCAAAGTTAACTACCATATTACCAAAATGTCACACACAATAGTTCAATGTCCAAGTTCAAATGAAAATCCTTCCTCAATACTGCTTGGTATCAACTCCCCTTGAAAGCACTGGCAGCAAAGTTTAAAGGTAAGAAATTACAATACATATCATGCAGCATTGGTTTCTGATAAATGACTGAAAGAGAACAAAGGGGTAATGATATTTGGAGGTTCTGGTGAATTTCATTGTATTTCTTGCCCCAGCTGATCTAATATTTTGAAACCAAGACACTAGATGGCAGAATTATAGATGTAAATTGCACACAGCACCACTAGCGTGCATGTTGTTTTCTGCAATTCCCTGAGACGTCAAGATAGTAGCTGGCCCTGGCCACGATGCAGAATAATTAATCACCATTGCCACACAATAAATCAATCATTATTGGACTTGCCAGAGTTTGTGACCTTTTGCTGTTCTACAAAAAAGACTGAAAATGAAGTAAGGTCATTTCTGTAAAAAATAATCGTGAGACACACTTTGAAATACTGTGAAGGCTTTCTTTGTGAATTATTATAGAATTTTCCATGTTCAAAATAGCAAATAGTCCCATATTTCTAACCACTATTTTTGCCAAAATTGTATGATATACTTGATGACTTTAGATAACACATTTAAAATATTTTTGTCAAATTACTTCCCCCATATCTTTCTTTCTCCTTTTTAAAAATGCCAGTCGACTCATTGAAAAAGTGTGAGATATCAATGCAGCTAATATTAACGTGAATCACTGATGCATGAAAGGTTTATACAGGTCGTGAATTAATACAGCGATTTAAAATAATTTTTTATGACAATCCTATCTACATCTGTATTAATTGAAGAGCACCAATTTATAATTCACAATTTTTTCCCACATAATTATGTTTAAAAACCTGTTCATTTCATTGATTCTTTGTAGATTTTAGCATTTAACCATTTGCAAACTAGTGAGTCCTCTGGGCAGAGACAGAGCAGAAGAGGAGGAATTGGAAAAAAAAACCAGTTCTTAGCAATCCTGGTCACTTTACACGGTGTCCAAGGGGGAAACTCTACCATCAGATTATGATTTTGTTTTTTTGTTACATCCAGTCTAAACGCGGATTAACTAACTCAAAGTATTTATATGAATTCCAGTGCTATTAAGAGGATTTGCTGAGTCCAGCACCGCAGTGCAAGTTGAGAGTGATGGAGCTTAATAAAATAAAAACAGAATCGTCCAGTCATCAAACCATGAATTCCGACAACATTGCGGAGTGGAAACAAAACAAGGTTAATTTACACGGTCGGCCTTCTCCAGCTTGATTGCATGGTCTCTAAACCCTATAGACAAATGCACCAATGTCACTGATCCTGAATGTGGACACGGTTTCATAAATAAATCTTCACCCCCCCCACCACCCCCCCTCCCCATTAAGAAATTTCTGACAAACGATACATCTTTATGCAACACCTCAGAGACAATGGGTTCGAGTTTTTGGTGGTTTTGTACAATGTTAACAGGCACAGGACATCTGTTTTTGATCATTTTGTTTGCATTTCATAATATCACAATATGTCACGGTGATCCATGTATGTAATGCAATTGTGTACAGAGGCTGATGGGAAGGCAATTGATATTCAATGTCTGACTGATGTTAGTGCCCTGTATGAGCGTAAGAAATAAAGTGGATCTTCTGCACAACAGTCGGTCAATAATAAAAGATGAAGATCTACTCCAGTGCACACTTAGTTGTCCTTGTCTAAGTGAGCCTGTTTCACAACCCTGGAAATTTAACAGATAGGTCCAATCATTTTTATTGAAGGCAATTTATAGAGGCATAGAGTCATACAGCATAGAAATAGCCCCTTCAGCCTTACCAATTCATGTCGTCCAAAATATCCCATCTAACTAGCCTTATTTGTCCACGTTTTGGCCCACATCCTTTTCATGATCAGAGTTGGGGGGGAGGAGAATGTGTTCGCTCAGCAACTAAGATCCTTGCCCCAGGTACTTGCCATCAAATGGCCACTCTCATCATATGCCTACCACTTGAAAGACAAATTTGTTTGAAGGCAGCCCTGCTACTTGAACCAATGGTTCCCACTGAACTAGTGATACTCCAGTCACGTTGGAAGATTATGGTTTACAGTTAAGGCTAGTCAAAACAATTTGTGATAAACCAACAATTATTATGCACATTTGTGCAGCTTTTGTGCTCAACACATATTGTGCGTCACAGCATTCAGAAAACAAAAAGCTCCGCGGCATGTTACAGAGGCATTTTGACATACGCTTTAAATTTTGCAATAATTCCTCAGCTACTATTTTTAAAGAATAATAATATCCAACGCATTGAGGGTTATCATTAAGTTTTAATTTTCTTGCCATTCTACAGCCATTAGCCTCGAGACATGTGTCACTTCAACCATAAATCTAGTCAATAGTATACAAAGTTTTTAAGTATCAAAGACTTAGTCAACTACATATTTCAGTTTGAAATAATAACTAGAATGTAAGCTGCTGACATAAATGCACCTTGACATCATCTCCTACTGGCAGCGAAAGTCAAGAACTATGACCCATCAGGATTTATGCTTATAAGAGTTAAGAATGTGGTACTACAATACAACTTCTATACGAGTGTAAACCTGTCACTGAAAACAGGAGGAGAGCAGGGCGGAACTCAAGTTAATATCCTCCAATCACTATTAAAAATCCTGGCAAATAACAAGCACTGGGCATACTTTACTTGCAAAATACCCTTATCCTTTGATATACAGCTCAGTTAAATTCAAGACAATCTACTGGAGAATCTAACGCCATAACAGTGATCAATAGTATCTTTGCATCGGCACCACCAGGACTACACAGAGCAATTTCTATGTTCATCCGTGGTGTTGGGGCACAATGCACAATGATATCCATAGTTTGCATATACCTCTCTATCCTCCACACAAGATTAAGCAGAGTACACAGATACGAAAAACAATCTTCCTCATTTTGTGGCACGATCATCAGATAGTGACAGATTAGCTTTGCACCAAAGCTACAACTTCATAGCAGTACAGAATTTAGACTATTTACAGCATAAGGCTCATCATGTGTGCTCCAAGTTGCATTCCCCAATATGAATATGGTGACCAGGTGAACTATTAATTTGTAAGTGGTATGTTGAGAACTGAATTCTGATATATGTTCCTCTTCTGCAAACTGAAACACAAACCTCATGCCACTGGAAGATGAATGCTTGGTCCTAACAGTGCAGAACATCACTAATGAGGAAATGTTTTATCACCAGCCTGGTTTCTTACAGTCTAGCCCATGGAACTGTATACTAATATCAATACAAACACCCCTCATGAATGTTAATGCATACCATCTATCAGCACTGAAGAGATACATAGAACAAAAGTATCCTGTAAACATGCAATAAGATTCACAAAGTAATCTTCAATAGGTTTCTTGACTTTGATTCATGTTCCCCCACTATGTTTACTTTAGTTTAGAGATACAGTGCGGAAACAGGCCCTTTGGAACACCTGGTCCGCACCGACCAGCAATCCCCGCACACCATCCTACACTAGGGACAATTTTTACATTTATACCACGCCAATTAAGCTACAAACCTGTACGTCTTTGGAGTGTGGAACGAAACTGAAGTTCTCGGAGAAAACCCACACAGATCACAGGGAGAACATACCAAGTCCATACTGACAAGCACCCGTAACCAGAATCAAACCAGTGTCTTTGGCGCTGCAAGGCAGCAACTCTACTGTTGCTCCACCATGCCGCTCATAATGCATGGAATCTTAGGATGTCATTAAGCTGGAAAAGGTGCAGAGAAGCTTTACGAGGATGTTGCCAGAACTTGAGGGGCCAAGCTATAGTGAGAGGATGTGCAAGCTAGGTGCGCAGGAGGCTGAAGGGTGATCTTATAGATGTGTATAAAATCATGAGGGGAATAGATTGTTATCCAGAGTAGGGGAATTAAGGGGAAGCAAACATAAGTTTAAGGTGAGAATGGCAAGATTTTTATTCAGAGGGTGATGGGTATATGGAACGAGCTGCCAATAGAGGTATTTAAAGCAAATACTATTTAAGACATTTGGACATGTACTTGGATAGGAAAGGTTTATAAGGTAATTGGGCAAGAACAGGCAAATGGGACCAGCTTAGGTGTGGCATCTTGGTTGGTAAGGACAAGTTGGGCTGATAGGTCCATTTCTGTGCTGTATAACTGAGACTCTATGATTAATTCAAACTTAAAGCTTTAAAATATCTATCTGTGATACTTCAGCATGAGCAAGGCCAATGAATTGGCTTTCACGGTCGGCCTTGCCTTACTGCTGCAAGAACATATTTTTTCTTCCATGTATGGCACCCACTATGCAATAGCCTGGATATTTCACAAGACTCCATCAAACTATCCAGATTCTTCACAGGCATGGTGCTGTTTCTGAAGTTGATGCATGCATACAAGTCATGGAATCTGTCCTGTTCACAATCCTGTGTCAATTCAAAATATGGCTAATGCTCAACCTAAGCCTACATATTGCAGTCAATGCTAAGCATTTTATAGAGAGTGGGAAACCACATTGGTAGTTTTCACATCGGTTACATATTTTGTCTGTGAACATGCCAAGTCACAGCCTGGTTAAAGATGGAAAAAGGCTGAAAAGACTTGGCAAAATGGGCAACATCTGTAAATAGAAAAATTAAATTAATCATAATAGGTCTGTCCATTCATTGAATTTAGACAGCAAAGCAGGATATTGACAAGAAGCAACTGAACCAAAAAGCCAATAAAAGAATATAATAAATTATATAATGTATTAAAAAGGAAGTGCAGATGCTGGCTTGTACTAAAGACAGATACAAACTACAGCAGTAACGTAGCGGGTCAGGCAACATCTCTGGAGAAAATGGATAGGTGACTTTTCGGGTTGGGATTCCAGCTTGATGCTGGGAACTCAAAACAACTCACTTTGGAATGCAATTTTCATTCTTTTTTATTTTAAATGAAGATAAAGTACTGGTATCATTGAAGACTCTTTACGTTAGAGCTTCAAATGGAGCTTCATTTGAACTGCAAATTCCATTGATAACTACGTTTTACAGAGACAGCAACTTCTCAGAAGCTAATTTTCATTGGATCAATAATCGGTAAATAAAGAGACTTTTTCCAATCGATATTGATTTTTAGCCAAAAGCAATACTTAGCTGACCTTCCAACATTTCACTTCAACATGTTTTGGGCTCAGTGAAAGCGAGTTATGCTCAGAAAGCAAACTATTATTCTTTATGTTCACAATTAATTTCTGCTTCACTAAAAACTTGGTTAAAAGTAATCATCTGATTTACCATTTTTAACTCAGTATCATGCAAAAACTACTTACATTATTTCTTCTCTATTATGACAATGTTCTGAAAATGGTTTTAATAGCAGGAAAAAATGTGTCCAATGTTGAATTCACTGTAGACCAACATTAAAAACATGAACTGCTTTGGTCAGGGTAATGATGAATCAAAGCACTAAATTCCCAAGAAAATGTTGAACAAAATAATTAATAGGCCAATACATTCCATCATAATGTTCTCCTAGTTTTGTTCCATGTGAAAGGTCCAAAAGAATAAAATGTCGACAACTCAACTCCCCAGAATAATCTGGGTCATTATGTCTTCATTAACATTTACTTTCAATGCTGCCTCAAGTACTAGGGAAAAGTATAATAAACTGGAATTTAAGTTAGTGCTATTTACTGCCACCATCTTAAAATTCAACTAAATTACACTGTTACCAGCGTCATATTTAAAGTTCATTTTCAGTGAATGTGCTTCAACAAGAGGCACGAATCCAACCCTATACTTGCATAATGTTCCTTTTCATATTTACAATTAGTTAATGCAACTTACATTACACTATGTCCCAACAGTCACATGACAATGTGAAGCATCTATTTAAGATTCCTGCATGGATTAGCTATGTTTTTATGTTTAATGTTGAATTCTATGGTGTTGTGTTTATCTTATCAGTGTGCTGCATGGTAACTCAAATTTCACTGCACCAATTGGTGTATGTGACAATACATGTCCTTTGTCCTTTGTAGTAAAAATTATATCATATATTTTTTTTTTAAACTTTTCATAAGATGTTAAAGCTATTGAAGTAACAAGAAAATGCAGATGCTGATTTACTAAAAAAAAAAGACAAGGTGCTGGAGTATTTCAATGGGTCAGGCAACATCTGGAAAATATACAGAACAAAGCTATTGAATACATTTTCTAATAAAGAATTGCAGGTAAATTTCAAAGAATTCACTTTTCTTTTTACTCTACCATGAGTCTTAAGTGTTTGGCTGAGAAGTTACGTCAGCTCTATGGAGCATAGTATGTGCCTATTAATTATTCAACATTTTCCTGGGAATGTTCCTGGGATGCTAATTCATCATTGGTCTTAAGGGGCAGCACGGTGGCGCATCAGTAGAGTTGCTGCCTTACAGTGCCAGAAACCCAATTTCGATTCTGACTATGAGTGGCGTCTGTATGGAGTTTGTATGTTCTCCCTATGACTGCATGAGTTTTCCCTGCGTGCTCCGGTTTCCTCCCTCATTCAAAAGAAGTACAGGTTTGTAGGTTTAAGAAGGAACTACAGATGCTGTAAAATCGAAGGTAGACAGGTGCTGGAGAAACTCAGCAGGTGAGGGAGCATCTATGGAGCTGATGTGGGGGAGGGGGGGGACGGGAAGAAGAAAGTAAGAGGCAGAGACAGTGGGCTGTGGGAGAGCTGGGAAGGGGAGGGGAAAGAAAGAGAAAGCAATGACTACTTGTAAATAAGATACACAATGCACAATGATATCCATAGTTTGCATATACCTCTCTATCCTCCACACAAGATTAAGCAGAGTACACAGATACGAAAAACAATCTTCCTCATTTTGTGGCACGATCATCAGATAGTGACAGATTAGCTTTGCACCAAAGCTACAACTTCATAGCAGTACAGAATTTAGACTATTTACAGCATAAGGCTCATCATGTGTGCTCCAAGTTGCATTCCCCAATATGAATATGGTGACCAGGTGAACTATTAATTTGTAAGTGGTGTGTTGAGAACTGAATTCTGATATATGTTCCTCTTCTGCAAACTGAAACACAAACCTCATGCCACTGGAAGATGAATGCTTGGTCCTAACAGTGCAGAACATCACTAATGAGGAAATGTTTTATCACCAGCCTGGTTTCTTACAGTCTAGCCCATGGAACTGTATACTAATATCAATACAAACACCCCTCATGAATGTTAATGCATACCATCTATCAGCACTGAAGAGATACATAGAACAAAAGTATCCTGTAAACATGCAATAAGATTCACAAAGTAATCTTCAATAGGTTTCTTGACTTTGATTCATGTTCCCCCACTATGTTTACTTTAGTTTAGAGATACAGTGCGGAAACAGGCCCTTTGGAACACCTGGTCCGCACCGACCAGCAATCCCCGCACACCATCCTACATTAGGGACAATTTTTACATTTATACCACGCCAATTAAGCTACAAACCTGTACGTCTTTGGAGTGTGGAACGAAACTGAAGTTCTCGGAGAAAACCCACACAGATCACAGGGAGAACATACCAAGTCCATACTGACAAGCACCCGTAACCAGAATCAAACCAGTGTCTTTGGCGCTGCAAGGCAGCAACTCTACTGTTGCTCCACCATGCCGCTCATAATGCATGGAATCTTAGGATGTCATTAAGCTGGAAAAGGTGCAGAGAAGCTTTACGAGGATGTTGCCAGAACTTGAGGGGCCAAGCTATAGTGAGAGGATGTGCAAGCTAAGTGCGCAGGAGGCTGAAGGGTGATCTTATAGATGTGTATAAAATCATGAGGGGAATAGATTGTTATCCAGAGTAGGGGAATTAAGGGGAAGCGAACATAAGTTTAAGGTGAGAATGGCAAGATTTTTATTCAGAGGGTGATGGGTATATGGAACGAGCTGCCAATAGAGGTATTTAAAGCAAATACTATTTAAGACATTTGGACATGTACTTGGATAGGAAAGGTTTATAAGGTAATTGGGCAAGAACAGGCAAATGGGACCAGCTTAGGTGTGGCATCTTGGTTGGTAAGGACAAGTTGGGCTGATAGGTCCATTTCTGTGCTGTATAACTGAGACTCTATGATTAATTCAAACTTAAAGCTTTAAAATATCTATCTGTGATACTTCAGCATGAGCAAGGCCAATGAATTGGCTTTCACGGTCGGCCTTGCCTTACTGCTGCAAGAACATATTTTTTCTTCCATGTATGGCACCCACTATGCAATAGCCTGGATATTTCACAAGACTCCATCAAACTATCCAGATTCTTCACAGGCATGGTGCTGTTTCTGAAGTTGATGCATGCATACAAGTCATGGAATCTGTCCTGTTCACAATCCTGTGTCAATTCAAAATATGGCTAATGCTCAACCTAAGCCTACATATTGCAGTCAATGCTAAGCATTTTATAGAGAGTGGGAAACCACATTGGTAGTTTTCACATCGGTTACATATTTTGTCTGTGAACATGCCAAGTCACAGCCTGGTTAAAGATGGAAAAAGGCTGAAAAGACTTGGCAAAATGGGCAACATCTGTAAATAGAAAAATTAAATTAATCATAATAGGTCTGTCCATTCATTGAATTTAGACAGCAAAGCAGGATATTGACAAGAAGCAACTGAACCAAAAAGCCAATAAAAGAATATAATAAATTATATAATGTATTAAAAAGGAAGTGCAGATGCTGGCTTGTACTAAAGACAGATACAAACTACAGCAGTAACGTAGCGGGTCAGGCAACATCTCTGGAGAAAATGGATAGGTGACTTTTCGGGTTGGGATTCCAGCTTGATGCTGGGAACTCAAAACAACTCACTTTGGAATGCAATTTTCATTCTTTTTTATTTTAAATGAAGATAAAGTACTGGTATCATTGAAGACTCTTTACGTTAGAGCTTCAAATGGAGCTTCATTTGAACTGCAAATTCCATTGATAACTACGTTTTACAGAGACAGCAACTTCTCAGAAGCTAATTTTCATTGGATCAATAATCGGTAAATAAAGAGACTTTTTCCAATCGATATTGATTTTTAGCCAAAAGCAATACTTAGCTGACCTTCCAACATTTCACTTCAACATGTTTTGGGCTCAGTGAAAGCGAGTTATGCTCAGAAAGCAAACTATTATTCTTTATGTTCACAATTAATTTCTGCTTCACTAAAAACTTGGTTAAAAGTAATCATCTGATTTACCATTTTTAACTCAGTATCATGCAAAAACTACTTACATTATTTCTTCTCTATTATGACAATGTTCTGAAAATGGTTTTAATAGCAGGAAAAAATGTGTCCAATGTTGAATTCACTGTAGACCAACATTAAAAACATGAACTGCTTTGGTCAGGGTAATGATGAATCAAAGCACTAAATTCCCAAGAAAATGTTGAACAAAATAATTAATAGGCCAATACATTCCATCATAATGTTCTCCTAGTTTTGTTCCATGTGAAAGGTCCAAAAGAATAAAATGTCGACAACTCAACTCCCCAGAATAATCTGGGTCATTATGTCTTCATTAACATTTACTTTCAATGCTGCCTCAAGTACTAGGGAAAAGTATAATAAACTGGAATTTAAGTTAGTGCTATTTACTGCCACCATCTTAAAATTCAACTAAATTACACTGTTACCAGCGTCATATTTAAAGTTCATTTTCAGTGAATGTGCTTCAACAAGAGGCACGAATCCAACCCTATACTTGCATAATGTTCCTTTTCATATTTACAATTAGTTAATGCAACTTACATTACACTATGTCCCAACAGTCACATGACAATGTGAAGCATCTATTTAAGATTCCTGCATGGATTAGCTATGTTTTTATGTTTAATGTTGAATTCTATGGTGTTGTGTTTATCTTATCAGTGTGCTGCATGGTAACTCAAATTTCACTGCACCAATTGGTGTATGTGACAATACATGTCCTTTGTCCTTTGTAGTAAAAATTATATCATATATTTTTTTTTTAAACTTTTCATAAGATGTTAAAGCTATTGAAGTAACAAGAAAATGCAGATGCTGATTTACTAAAAAAAAAAGACAAGGTGCTGGAGTATTTCAATGGGTCAGGCAACATCTGGAAAATATACAGAACAAAGCTATTGAATACATTTTCTAATAAAGAATTGCAGGTAAATTTCAAAGAATTCACTTTTCTTTTTACTCTACCATGAGTCTTAAGTGTTTGGCTGAGAAGTTACGTCAGCTCTATGGAGCATAGTATGTGCCTATTAATTATTCAACATTTTCCTGGGAATGTTCCTGGGATGCTAATTCATCATTGGTCTTAAGGGGCAGCACGGTGGCGCATCAGTAGAGTTGCTGCCGTACAGTGCCAGAAACCCAATTTCGATTCTGACTATGAGTGGCGTCTGTATGGAGTTTGTATGTTCTCCCTATGACTGCATGAGTTTTCCCTGCGTGCTCCGGTTTCCTCCCTCATTCAAAAGAAGTACAGGTTTGTAGGTTTAAGAAGGAACTACAGATGCTGTAAAATCGAAGGTAGACAAAAATGCTGGAGAAACTCAGCAGGTGAGGGAGCATCTATGGAGCTGATGTGGGGGAGGGGGGGACGGGAAGAAGAAAGTAAGAGGCAGAGACAGTGGGCTGTGGGAGAGCTGGGAAGGGGAGGGGAAAGAAAGAGAAAGCAATGACTACTTGTAAATAAGATAGTGCTTTATTTGTTCTGAAAAATGTAAACTTGTAATTAAGATAGTGCTATTATACGGGGTGATCGCTGGTCGCCGCAGACTCCGTGGGCCAAAGGGACCATTTCCGTGCTATATCTGAAGCTCAAATATATTCACCAGTGGAAAAAAAATGTGATTAGCAAAAGATCCAGGAATCAAACTACTTTGCAGCACATTAATGAGTGATATAGCCATTAAGGAGCTTTACTCCCAATTAGTTGCAATTCAGATATAAATATTGTAGGATGTGACTAAATAAATCATTCATAAGCAGATCCCAAATATTACAGACATAAAATTAAGTAACCAATTGGAATTGTTTGCAAATGTTATCTTTGAAAGGAATGGTTGAAAAATATATTTTCATTGCATTGTTGAATGTTTGAGTAAATGTGCTTTGTATAGAAAAGGTGTCATTCACATCATGATGTAAGTCATGATTACTGACCAGAGCAATGACGTGAGGTTAAATCGGAATGATGTTCACAAGGGCAACACCTACAGCAATTATCATATGTAAGACAACATGCTCAGTGCTTACACTGACTGAAAAGATACTGTAGGTCCTAGCAGGTTTTTGGCAGTTTCTAATAAACATTAATCAATTTGAAGTTTCACGCGCCTCTGGGTCGGTTTTATGAGGTACCATCTCACAATGTACTTGGAAATGAAAATCCAGAACAATAAAGCTCAAGGGAGGCAGAGTACAGTTATTTGATAATATTGTGATTTTGAGTGCAAGATCGAATGAAATCATCAGCACAGAGGGATTATTCATTTCTAAAAAATAACAAAAGTTTAACACCATATTACACTGGACCACAACGTGCAAAGAGAAAATGAGATGCAGCACTAAGCTCAGTTGAAAAGTACAAAATTTGAACTCTTATCACTTAAGAGTCTTGTCCACCTGGGGCGCCGTCGAGTATGGCTGCCCTGCCAGCAGCTAGTGTTAGTCTTTTCACCCTTTTTTTATTTTTAGTTAGTTAAAAGTGTTTTGTTTGGAGGTCTTTTAGTCTTTTTATGGGGGGGGGGTGGGGGGTGGGGAAAGGGGGAAACTATTCTTCTCAGTCCCTACCTGGTCGGAGATGCAGTTTTTCTCCGAGCCGTATCTTCGCCCCTTCCTCGCGGCCTACGGGCAGACTGGAGCGGCGTTTTCCTGCCGGGACCGGCCAGGACTTCAGCTTCGGCGGCGGCACAGCGCTGAAGCAACATCGCGGAGCGGGCGATGCCTTACCCGGGTCGCCGTGCAGTAAGCTCCGGAGTGCTGTGACCGCCGGCACCAACATCGTGGAGCTGCGGTCGGTGGAGCTTCCAGCCGCGGGCGGCGCTGAACTTTAAACACCGCGGAGCCTGGGATCTGACGACGAGGTCGCCAAAGTCGGAGCATCGACCAGCGCGGCTCGCGGACTTCGGGAGCCACGGTCTACTGGGAGGAAGCGGCCGCTCCAGACACTCCGGGCCGCTGAGAGTGTTCACCCGACGCCAGAGCTCCATCATCCGGCGAGAGGACCTGAGGCATCGGGATGCCGTAGCGGCGACTGCAGAGGCCTCAATAGGCCCCGACTATGGGTGAACTGGGGATGGGACTGGGCTTTGCTGCCTTCCCCCACAGTGGGAACCATTGTGGGGGGATGTTTTTATGTTTATTGTTAAATTCTGTTAAATTCTTTAATGTTGTGTATTATCTTTATTCATGTGCTGCATTGGCAAGTCGAATTTCACTACACCAATTGGTGTATGTGACAATAAATGTCCTTTGTCCTTTGTCCTTAAGATAAACCCAAAATGCTGGAATAACTCAGCGGGACAGGCAGCATCTCTTGAAAGAAGGAATGGGTGATGTTTTGGGTCGAGACCCTTCTCCAGACCTTCTCTCTCTCATCTTCTCAATTTCTATTTTTGATTATCATTCTCTCAGTCATTCACTTAGTCATTGCAAAAGTAATGTAATCTCTCTCCTCATTGCCTCACTCTGTCTGGCACTGCAGATAGGATGCATCTTCCACGATCATTAATGAAGCTGTAATATTGAGTATTCCAGTACATAGATTAAACTTTAGTGCAGCATTTTAGGGCGGCACAGTGATGCAGATATACGTTGAGTTGCTGCCTTACTGCGCCAGAGACTCGGGTTCGATCCTGACCACAGATGCTGTTTGTACAGAGTCTGTGCGTTCTCCCCATGACCTGCATGGGTTTTCCTTGGGCGATCTGGTTTCCTCCCACACTCCAAAGTTGTGCATGTTTGTAAGTTAACTGGCTTCAGTAAAAAAAAATCTTCAGCGCAGAAATGGTGGGATGAAGGGTCCTCGCTGTATCTATAAAATTTATAAAGTCAATCTCAACATCAGTAAAGTTGCTGATTTGTGGAATCCAAATTCTCCAGTGATGTTTCAGTAATCAAAGTTGAATAACGAGTTTCTTCCACTGCAGTAATTGATCCAAGGATTCATCCAAAGAGAAAAAAATGATTTTATCATTGATGGAATTAAGTCAACAGTATCATCTGATTGACACCAGCCCTAATGTCACAGGCGATCAGAGAAAATGCAAATTGATTATTGATTATTGATCAAATATTGCTCTGCAATCGTCCATAGAATGGATGTTAAATTGCTCAGTTTCACTAATTTAGCAAACAAGGGTGAATAACACCATGGATGTACACTAAGGGACGATACAAATGCTCCATTTTCATCCTAAGGCATTAGTGGAATTAGCTCTGCATTGAGTCAACATGTACAACACTTTGCTGTGACTGTTCTCACCTTCCTAGTAGAGTGCATTTAGAAAATTTGATGTGTTTGAACACAGTTTAGTTTTGTTTAGAGATACAGCATGGAAACAGGCCCTTTGGCCCACCGGGTCCATGCCAACCAACGTTCCCCGCACATTAACACTATCCTTTACACACACAAGGGCAACTTTACCAAGCCAATTAACCTACAAACCTGTACGTCTTTGGAGTGTGTGAGTAAACCGAAGATCTAAGAGAAAACCCGCACAGGTCATGGGGAGAACGTACAAACTCCATACAGACAGCACTCATAGTGGGGATCGAACCCAATTGACTGTCAATTGAGGACAATGCCAAACATAGTTAGCCGAGACAAGAAACTACTGTGGTTCAACACCCAGACTACGTAATAGTAACCTGAAATGTGTGGAAAAAGTGTGAAGAACAGAAACAATGTATTGAGCAGGTTAACAATCCAGGCCCATCCATGTCCGCAGTTATGTTACAAAGTTTTAGTTGCATCTGATCAGCCTCATCAACAATGTTTTTGGACTTACAGATAAAATATTCCTTGAGAGGCAATCGTCCAAAACTATGAAGGATTCCCTATGAATCACACCGTGCCAAGGAATGAGTATGCAAACTGAAAAAAGCAGCATCAATTCCAAGTTAAACAGGAGCAGTGTGAAAAAAGATGCAACGCTGCCAAAATAAATGTGCTGGGAGCTGCCGATAACCAGGCACCTGATTGCTTCAAAGTTGAAGCACAATAGCATTCTTAAAATTGAATTAAATGAAATAGATGTAAGGAGCACGAAGGCGGTTTTGCTTTCATCTAAAAGCCATTCCTAAATGATGCAGAGATGAACTGTATATATTTCTTGCGACAAGACACAGCTTATGCAAACATTAAATGTTGCATTCGATTGAGAATTGTGTTAATTGGCTCCCCGACTTGTTTTGGGCAACAGTTATGGATCCAAATGAGGAACGGAAATTGCTAAATGCCATCGACAACAAGCAGTTCAATAAGGAGACTGTAATTTTGTTCCGCCCTTTATTGATTGCATTCTCAAGGCTTCTTCGAGCAAGTGAAGTGCAAATAAGACTATAGTAATTAATTTCTGCTCTCTATAAAGTAACAGGGTACCTATATGAATTATGTCCATCATCATGACCTCAGCATGTTGAAAGTACAACCACTGTACTTTACTCGAGAGGTGACCATTTTCAGCACAAACACCTGACTGGGAGCAGTTCTTCACCTCCTTGAATTGGTAAGTCACAAAACCAAAGCATCTACAGACATTGTATTGGCTGAGAGCTTTGGCGTGAAGCTGCTGTGGGAAGATTGTGGGAGAACCAAGGATTAGGAACAACATGGTGAAGATGATAGATTGAAATGACCAGCAAGTATGTGGTACACAAGGAGATGGTGACCATGAATGCATACAAGGTTGCCCATGAACCAACCTTATTGCAGCCCTTGCAGGTTTTTCTTAACTTCCCTTTCTCTGTAACACAGTAATGGTGCAGCACTACATTCTACACTGGTTATTTTTCACTTTGCTCTGCCTGTTGAACGTGTATTCCTCGATTGTACGGTATAGCTTGAATGGATAGTGCATAAAACAAAACTATCTCGGCACATCTGCCAATGGCCAACCAACCTTGAGGACCAATGGAGCAGTTAGTCGAGCTGCTGCCTCTCAGCACCAGAGACCTGGGTTCGATCCTGATCACCAGTACTGTCTGCGCAGAGTTTGCATGTTCAGAGGCGGCACCGATGACCAAGGAAAGGTAGAGCCCACAATGGTCCATAGCTGGCTGTGGAAGAGGTGATAACGAAGGGTTATATGGATGAGAACTAGTAGGACTACTAGGGTGGGGGGAGGGGCAGAGAGGGGCGGAGGGGGAATACAGTGGTTACTTGAAATCAGAGAAATCAAGCCCACAGGGTTATAAGCTGCCCAAAGGAAATATGTATAAAGTTCGTAAAGGGCAGCGTTCTGTGTTGCTATCAGTTGCATGCATGACCTAGTGGGATACGGAATGCAGAGCTCAGTTGGTCCCTTTTCTCACTTCAAAGAGTCAGCTCAGCTTTGTTAATACTGCAAAGTCACCGCAAGTTCATCAAATCGGTTTCTGCTGAGATACTGACAACTCCCAACAGACCATCGGTCATTGGCTGTATGTGCAATTTTCTGTGGTCTTAAAACAGTAAAACTATCACCGTACTTAAGCATGACAGATCTGCCTTAATCAACGTAATTATGGTACATGATGTTCCTTCACTGCACCAATCCAAACTGCAGTGACAATTTGTACCAAGAAAGGTAAAGTTACCCAAGGAAAAAAAGATGTACTTTGATATTAAATCTTTCCTGATGAATTCTGTTCACCGTTACCATCAATCGTCCTTGCAATCAAACAGAAAGTAATCATTTTACTCCACTGTTATGTTTGATTAAATATTAATCAAGTTTAAGTCAAATATTTCAAAAAGGTAAAATTAGTTTGAGGGAGATACAAGACTTTTGCTGCATTCAATGATTTTATATTTTACCTGTAGGTTTTTGGCAGGCCACAAATTAAGATAATTAGGAAGAGGACATTGCCCCGAAGAACTCCAAGTGCTTTTCTCGAGCTGGGATAACTGACCTCCAGCCACCACAGGCATAGAATCCATACATACAGCAGGAAACATGCTATTCACCCAGACTTATCCAAGCCAAACAGTTGGAAACCTTAGGTACACAAAAATGCTGGAGAAACTCAGCGGGTGCAGCAGCATCTATGGAGCGAAGGAAATAGGTAACGTTTCGGGTCGAAACCCTTCTTCAAACTGAAGGGAAGGGTTGAAGAAGGGTTTCGGCCCGAAACGTTACCTATTTCCTTCGCTCCATAGATGCTGCTGCACCCGCTGAGTTTCTCCAGCATTTTTGTGTACCTTCGATTTTCCAGCATCTGCAGTTCCTTCTTTAACAGTTGGAAACCTTATGTGGAGGAATGAACTGCAGATGCTGGTTTAAACCAAAGATAAACACAAAAAGCTGGAATAACTCAGCGGGTCAGACAGCATCCTGGAGAAAAGAAATAGGTAACGTTTCGGGTCGAGACCCTTCTTCTGACCAGCTGAGTTATTCTAACTTTTTGTGTCTATCAGTCGGAAACCTTCCCTATTAAACGTATCAATTGGTTTGTGTCCGTTGTTCAAGATATGGACTCTGTACATCGGCGAGATCAAACGCAGACTGGACGATCGTTTTGTGGATCACCTTCGCTCAGCCCGCCTGAACCAACCTGATCTCCCTGTTGCTGGACACTTTAATTATCCTTCCCCTTCCTACAGACCTTTCTGTCCTCAGTCTCCACCATTGTCAGAGTGAGGCTAAATGCAAATTGGAGGAATAACATCTCATATTTCGCTTGGGCAGCTTACAGCCTAGTGGTATGAATATTGATTTCTCTCACTTCAGGTAGTCCCGGCATTCCCTCTCTCTATCGCCCCCCCCCACCCCCCACCCAAGTTGCACTAGCTTCTCGTTTTCACCCTACAGTTTACAATGGCCTGTTTCCTTTATCATTGTTACTTTTTTGCATATCTTTCATTCATTATCTCTCCATATCATCGTCTATATCTCTCGTTTCCCTTATCCCTAACCAGTCTGAAGAAGGGTCTCGACCCGAAACATCACCCATTCCTTCTCAACAGAGATGCGGCCTGTCCCACTGAGTTACTCCAGCTTTTCGTGTCTATCTTCAGTTTAAACCAGCATCGGCAGTTCTTTTTTACAATCCAAGTGCTCATTTGGATCAAGTGGGGCACATCTTGTATGCAATCAAGCATGCAGTTTCAACCACTCTGTCCATTAGTGCATTCCATGAACTCACTCCCTTTTCAGTGAAGGTGGTTCTTACCCACTTTTATTACACATTTGAAAGGATGTTTCATATGCTCAGGATATATTCCCAATCTTCCTCAATGCAGCCCTATTTTTTAGCTGCACTTTCTCTGTAGCTGTAACACTCTATCATTGTTCCATTATTGTTCCTAGTCCAGTTGAGTTTATGGTCAATGGCAAGAACCAGGATGTTGGTTGTGCGTAACTTGTTGACAATAATATCATGGTTAAATGGCCTTGCTCTATCTTGTGAGAGATGTTTGTTGCTTTGGATGCGTGTGATGCAAATGTTAAATGTCACTTATCCACTCGCACCTGAACATTGTCTCATGCTCAATGTGTGTACAATTGGCTGCATGCAGACATTTCAATGTCACAAATAGGACTGAACTTGACACAATCATCAGCAATCTTTCCCACTTGTGATCTTATAATCAAATAAAGATCATTAATGAAGCAGCTGAAGATGGTTGGAGCGGGAATGATGCCCCGAGGTAGTCATGCAGCCACATTCTACAGTTGGGATGACTAGCCTCCATCATCAATTGTCCTTCTATGTACAAGCTGTGACTCCAAATATTAGAAGATTTTCCCCAATGATGTCTATCGATTAGGTCCTCTTTATTTTGTCCTATTCAAAGGAGATCAAATATCATACGGAACTGGCACCATTTTCCATTAAGTTCATATGTTGACCCTCTTATAATGGAGGCAGTCCACTGAGATCTGAAGTGTCGTGATGGATCGGGGCACTTTGGAACACAAGTTCTTCAAGATCATGAAAGGCAAACTGTGCAAAAAAGGCATGCCAAGATTCTTAGGCTGAGCAATACCATACTGTACTTTTGATTTGAGAAAACAACATGTAAATGATTTAACCAAACTTAATACATTTCCATTTTATTGGAGAGGCAGTTTGTAAAGATGGACAATAATCATATTTTGTTTATCCGACCTCTCACTGAGCCAGAATAAGTACCAACCGTATCAACTAACCGATCAGTCATCCACATTCTACTTGGTAAACTATATTTGACAACACACAGGCTACGTTGCCTTAGGATATACTTTCTTTGTGAGAAAGAGCAGCTAGTCCATGCATGCCAAGACTTTTACAATATAGCCTACAGAATGACTTCATAACTCAAAATGTGCGTCAAAAATACTTCTGACAGACTAAAGGTGGAGACACCACTGGTTCGGCAGGTATATACACCATATGGAGCAGCACTGAGACATAATTCACCAATGACCTTGGCTCCAAATATAGTCTGAACAAATGTATGGCTGTTAATTAAGGAATGCAATTTTAGTTACAGTTTGTGCGCGACTGGATAAAGGTAGAGGAAAGAAAAAATAATAATTATGCCTTTCGGCTCGTCTTCAACATAGATTTAAATCAAAATACATCTTAAAACTCCTGGATGCAGAACACTGCAACCCCCTCTGCAATTATATCCTTGACTTCCTGGTCCATAGATCACAATCATTAAGGATAAGCAACAAAACAGCCTCCACAATAATACCCAACACAGATGCCCTGTAACGCTGTGTTCTCAGCCCCTTGCCTTACTCTCTGCACACTAACGACGATACAGCCAACTCGATTTATAGGGTGTGTAGGAAGGAATTGCAGATGCTGGTTTAAAAAGCTGGAGTAACTCAGTGGGCCAGGCAGCATCTCTGATGAGAAGGAATGGGTGACGTTTCGGGTCGAGACCCTTCTTCAGATTCCTTCTCTCCTAACTTAATCCAGCTTTTTGTGTCTATCTTCCATTTATAAGTTTGCAGGTGACAATAGACAATAGGTGCAGGAGTAGGTCATTCGGCCCTTCGAGCCAGCACTGCCATTCAATGTGATCATGTCTGATCGTCCACAATCAGTACCCCATTGCTGCCTTCTCCCCATATCCCCTGACTCTGCTGTCTTTAAGAGCCCTATCAAGCTCTCTCTTGAAAGTATCCAGATAACTGGTCTCCACTGCCCTCTGAGGCAGAAAATTCCACAGACTCACAACTCTCTGTGTGAAAAAGACACCACTGTAAAGAGCCGGATCTCAAACCATGTACAGGGACAGAGTACAGGACGGAGGCAACAAACTCTCCCTGGATGTTAGCAAGAAAGAAGAACTTGAAGATAACACAAAAAGCTGGAGTAACTCAGCGGGACAGGCAGTACCGCCAGAGAGAAGGAATGGGTGACGTTTCTGGTCGAGACCCTTCTTCCATGATTTCAGAAAGTAGGGTGGAGTCTATCTCCTAGTTGCATCACTGGTGCAGAGGTGGAGATGATTTAGAGTTTCAAGCTCTGAGGTGTGAGCATCACCAACAATTTGCCCCGGACCAAATACATGGACACTAAGGCCTGGAAAGAACACAAACCCCTCCAATGACTCTTGCCAATTTTTACAGATGCACCACAGAAAGCATCCTATAGAGATGCATCATAGATTGGTATGGCAACTGCTCTGTCCAAGACTGCCAGAAACTATAGAGTTGTGGATATAGCTCAGTTCATCATCAAACCAGCCTCCTTCCTGATGACTTCATCTATACTTCAGGCTCCCTCAAGAAAACAACAAAAATAATCAAAGACTGTTCACACCATGGGCATTCTTTCTTCTCCCCTCTCCCATCCAGCAGAAGATACAAAGGTTTGAAAACAGCACCAGTTTCAAGAACAGCTCTTTTCCTGCTGTTATCAGACCTTTGAACTCAACTCATGCGCCAAGGATGAATTCCCAAGTCTACTTCACTGCGGCACTTGGACTTTTCCTTTCACATGCACTTGCTTTATAGTTGCAACAATATATTCTGCATAGTTTGACTGCAATCAGAATGAATAATTTACCTGGATAGCATGCAAAATGAAAATTTTGCATTCCATCTTGGTAGGCATAACAATAATAAATCAATACCAACAGAACACATGTCAAACTATATTAACACTATGGTGAAGAAAGCACACCAACACCTCTACTTCCTTGGAAGACTTAGGAAGTTTGGCATGTCTCCAACAACTCTCATCCAACTTCTACAAATGCGCCAGAGAAAGCATCGTATTCAGATGCATGGTAGACAAAAATGCTGGAGAAACTCAGCGGGTGCGACAGCATCTATGGAGCGAAGGAAATAGGCAACGTTTTGGGCCGAAACCCTTCTTCAGACTGATGCAGGGTGGGGGGGGTGGGAAGAAGAAAGGAAGATGAGGAGCCAGAGGGCTGAGGGAGAGCTGAGAAAGGGAGGAGACAGCAAGAGCTACCGGAAATTGGAGAAGTCAATGTTCTAGCTGGTGGGGTGCAGACTGCCCAAGCGGAATATGAGGTGCTGCTCCTCCAATTTCCGGTGGTGCTCACTTTGGCCATGGAGGAGGCCCAGGACAGAAAGGAATGGGAGGGGGAGTTGAAGTGTTGAGCCACAGGGAGATCACTAACCTCCATAGCACAGACCACTACACAAACCAAACTCCCTTCCATCAACTCCATCTACACTTCGTTGCCTCAGAAAACTTGCCAGCATTATCAAGGACAAGTCTCACTCTGGTCACTCCCTCTTCTCCCCTATCCCATCAGGTAGGAGATACACAGAAGTATGAAAACATACCTGCAGATTCAGGAACAATTTCTTCCCTGCTGTGATCAGGCAACTGAACAGTCCTCTCATCAGCTCGAGTGTGGTGCTGACCTCCAATCTACATCATTGGAGACCTTTGAACTTTCTTTAATTAATGTTATATCTATGCACTAAATGTTGTACTCTTTATCCTCTATCTTTGCACTGTGGGCGGCTTTATTGCATTCATGTATTGTCCTTTTTTGACTGGATAGCACAGAAACAAAAGCTTTTCACTGTATCGCAGTACAGGTGACAATAATAATAAACAACCAACCAGAACATTTGATTTTAATTCCCATGGCTGATAAGCAAACCCACATCTAGAAAACACCATTCAGCTTGAATTAAAGTATATTCTGGCCCCATTTTGCTTGATGTTTTAATGTAGCAAAAGTGCCCTGAGATGGCATCTTCTCATACCTCACCCTTCATACAACCAGCAGTTGTTAGTTGCTTCCAGCAATCTTTCTGCTGAAATTTGAAATGTCAGACCAGGAGATACAGTAAGCTTTGCACGCAGGGTTCAAAATTTATGTGGCAGAGGGACAAAAAATGTACCCAAGGCACCAAATGTGTAGCAGTTAATAAATTGACAGAACCTTCTTCTGCACCAGGAAATACAGCCAGAAATATCTGACAAGGTTTTTTTTTCATCTGCCAGCTGTCTTCATTGGAAAGCAATAATCAGTTTTCAAAAACATCAATTATGAAAGCTCCTTATCGCTCTGCAAAGACAATGCCTGGAGCTGTGTGCTATCTCAAGAAAAGTAGATTGAATCTTTATCATAACGCAGCAAAATGAGAATACTTCCAATGAGTCAAGGATTATTATCTTAACTTGCTCGTGGCATGTTTAAAATTCTAAATACAGGATGCGGTTCAGTCTCAAACAAGCAAAAATAGCGAGCTTTCTTCCACATGTTTTCATACAACTAAAACATTGATAAAATAGCTTCAATAGAATTTAATGGGGAAAAAAAATGTAATGAGAGGAGATTGATAGGTTCTTGATTAGGAAGGGCAGCAAAGATTATGGGGAAAAAGGCGGGAGAATGGGGTTGAGAGAGAAAAATAGAACAGCCATGTTCTAATGGCAGAGTAGACTCAATGGCCTGAATGGCCTAATTCTGCTCAAAGGTTCAAATGTATTTGTCACATACACCATAAGGTGCAGTGAAAATGAATTTACCATGCAACGTTACAATTAAAAAAGGACACAATACACAACATAATTCAACACTGACATCCACTACAGCATTCTTCACTGTGGTGGAAGGCAATACAATTGAGACAGTCCACCTCCTTCCTTGTTCACCCATGGTCGGGGCCGTGACCCTCCATAGTCGCCGCTATGGAAGGCCCGATGTTCAAGCCCTCTGGTTGGGATTGTCGGAATGCCGACGTCGGGACAGGTCGAGCACAACCCGCGGCCCGGAGCTCCCAAATCGGCCACCTCCTTACCGTAGACTGCGGCTTCAAGATGTTGTAGGCCACAGGCCAGCGGTCTCTTCTCCGGCCAGGGATCGCCCGCTTCACGATGGAAGGCCCACTCCACGCCTGCCACCAGAAGCTCCAAAGACCGCGGCTTCAAGATGTTGTAGGCCACAGGCCGGCGGACGGAGCTCTTCTCCGGCAAGGGATCGCCCGCTCCACGATGGAAGGCCCACTCCACGTCTGCCACCAGAAGCTCCACAGACCAAGGCTCCAAGATGTTGTAGGCCGCAGGCCAGTGGCCGGAGCGCTTCTCCGGTGACCCCCAGCAAGGGGACGCCCCGCTCCGTGATGTTAAAGTCCCCGCTGCGCCGCAGCTGAAGTTCTGGGCCCAACTCCGGGAAAGGCCGCAACAAACCAGCTGCAAGGCCGCGAGGAGGGAGGCAAAGAAGCGACAAGGAAGAAAGTTGCATCTCCATTGGGGTAGGTGCCTGAAAACAAGGTTTCCCCCTATTGCCCCCACCCCCACACAAGACATACAGAGAAACACTAATCGGCCTGTCCCACTTAGGCGATTTTTCAGGCGACTGCCAGCGACCGTCAACCTGAAAAACGGGCAACTGGAATGGCGACTGTCAGAGTCGAACACACACACACATCGCTTCCTTCACCAGCCCGTTATGCAGGCGGGCGACAGGGCAAGCAGGAGGAGCGCTGTCCGAGTGAAATTCACACAGTGCAAAGCCAAGGTTAGGTAATGCAGACACACACCGCAATGAAGAGGAAGGTTGGCGCTATAATTAAGATGGCTAAAGCACTGTTTATGGTAAGTCCTTTAAAAGAGGGGGGAGGAGGGAGAAGGAGTGGAGACAACTTTTAGGAAGCCAGAGATACACGGTTGTGAAGCCCGGTAGACATTAACATTATCCTTGGTTCTAAAAACTACTGCTTACGTTTATTTTCCCAATAAGCCAATGAAATTCACCGGTCAGCACCGGCTACAACCTACGAGAAACTTCGACCTCCTGGCGACCCACCTACGGCACGAGAATTCTCGCTACTCTCCATGGCGGCTTCATTCTGGTCGCCGCTAATTTTTCAACATGTTGAAAACGCTGCGGCGACCATAATGAGGCCGCGACCAGTTCCCAGAATGTGGGAACCCTTCACGACCATGAAGGCGACTACGCGGCAAACACCCGCGAACATGTGGCGACCATGTGGCGACTGCATAGTCTCCTGCAGTCACCTAAAAAGCCACCTAAGTGGGACAGGCCCATAAACATACTTTTGGACATAATAAAAAAAACAAAAAATGTCGAAACAATGAACCCACTGCAGGCGAGGCAGCCGACTCGCAGCGTCATGTGTCCTATGGCTTACAGTTAAATGTAGCCAGGTTCACGGTATAATGTCCACTTAAATTAGAATGTTTACTGGAATGTACAATGGATCATCATAGACTATTTAGACAAACATTTTAGGAGTGCTGGTATGAGAAATCAATCTTGCAAAGTTTTTAAACATCACATTTATCTGAAAACAAATGACTGAAAATGAGCGTGATCAGCATTTCTGGGCATAGTTAATGCACTTTGATCAATTATAAATCATAGCACTCAGCTCAGTGTCTGAAACAGAGATCACCAAGTGTCCAGCGATGATACGCAACCCACAAATGACTTTGTGGCTGTTATATTTTTGGATGAATTAGCACGTGAAAACCTGCAGGAGGTTGAAAACTGCTCAGTGCAAGTTAGAGCAGTCCGTTGAGGAATCAAAAAGTGCAGCAAGATCAGAACACTTCAAGGGTAAACTCCAAACTCAAAGTCATTTTTGTTAATTTAAAAAAACATGGAGATTGAAGCCAGATCCCTGGCCAAACCTCAATCTGATCCATGGATGCAGTTCTGATTGCACAATGTTCCCTTGGCGGTCCATGCCGAGTTGTACTCAGTCCCTTCACTCACAGATAAATCTACCTCACTATATGAAGCATTACTTCTGAAAGAGAGGAAGTATTGCACTGCATACTGGACTTTATCTTGCACTAAACGTGATTACCTACATCATGTATCTATACACTGTGGACAGCTCGATTGTAATCATGTAGAGTCTTTCCGCTCACTGGTTAGCACACAACTAAAAACTTTTCACCGTACCTTGGTAGATGACAATAAACCAATGTATGATTTTTGCACCTATTTGTACACATTCCTACAATGTTTCAATTCTTAAGTTATTTCCTTCGCACTTGGATTGAATCTGCTCCTTCTACCCTTACAGGCACTCAATTTCACAACATAATTCACCGCATTAACAAACTTGATACCGTTAGTTGCTTTTAACTAATATCTTAACTGGCACCTCCGGTTCCCTGGCCTTCCGGCAATGGAAATGGTTTATGCTTTTTAGCTTGTAAAGAATTCTAAAGACTTTGGGAAGCAGAATGGCAGAAACATGTTGATGCACACGGAGAGAAGAGATGATTTAATATTTGAGACAGCTGCTCTGTCAGCGTGCAATTGCCATCAACCTCAAATATACCCAATGACCGGTTAAGTGATTCAAGGCTATTCTTTTAGTTTCAGAATGCCAATATCTATAGATCGTTCCTTTTTGCTTCAAGGCTCGGATTGCTCAGAATAATGTCTGCCTTAAGGCAAAAGAAAATGCATTTTTCTTCCCTAAACACCCACAAATTGGGCGATCGGCAACATTTCTTTGATGGGTTTGTTGGTCTGTGATTTCTGTAGGACCAGTTGCTATAGGGTTATTTCTGCTTTCAGAGTGTTACCTCAGTTTATACCACATTAGGTGGGTTGAACCATTGCATGTGGAAAGTCAGTGGCACAGTTCTAGAACTGCTGTCTCACATGGCCGGAGACCCGAGCTCGATCCTCAACACGGGTGCCGTTGGTGTGGAGGCTGCAGATAGTGTTCTGAATGAGAGATGAGGGAACATTAAGGTGTCTGGATGAACCCTAGTCGAGCCAACCACCCTCTGATGGTTCCAAAGCATGTATTTGTGATGGGATAGACAACAAAACATTTGTCATGGATCTTAATGGTCTGAAGCTCTGATCCCTGGTGAGTTCCACAATTGTCAATAGAACACTGTTCATCTGATGATTGCTGCTTCTGGATGCTCAGAACATAGGCAACCAACAAGCTTCGCAGCAAGTGAGGTGCCAATTGATGGAAATAATCACATTTATATTGTACCTGTCCTGACCTTTTCGTACTCCAAAACATCCCGCAGTCAGTTTGTGAATGTAGGAAATGTGAGAGCTGAGTTACAGGAATCAGAGGCACCAACTTTGCAACAACCAGACAAGCAAGTTGTAAGTGTTGAATGAGGATAGAACTTGATGAGGACACCAGAGAAATCTCACCTGATCATCTTCATGAGTGTCTGGTTATTTGTCAATTTCCCAATCAGACATGTTCTCTCAATCTGGCTGTGGTAGGGTCGAGGGAGGGGCAAGACCAGAGGAAAATGTTCTATGTGAATGCAGTGTTTTCCTGTCACTCCTATCTCCCACTCTCTCTCTCTATCTCTCTATCTCTCTATCTCTCTATCTCTCTCTTACCGCACAGCTCATTGGTTTTTTCATGTTGTGAGCACTTTTAGAAGCAGCAACCATCACAATGGAGAGGAAGTATGGAGGGAGGAGTTAGGCCAACAGAAAAGAAAGCAAATCCGGTGTGGCACAGTGGTAGATGTTCTGCCTTACAGCGCCATAGATCCAGGTACGATCCTGACTATGGGTGCCCTGTTTGGAATTTGTACATTCTCCCTGTGTCCGCATGGATTTTCTCCGGGTGCTCCAGTTTCCTCCCACATTCCAAAGACGTATAGGTTTGTAGGTTAATTGGCTTTGGTAAAATTGTAAATTGTCCTTAGTGTACGGGATAGTGCTAGTGTATGGCGATTGCTGGCTGTCGTGGACTCGATGGGCTGAAGGGCCTGTTTCTGCGCTGCATCTCTAAACTAAACTGAACAAACACTAATTAAACAAGGTATATAATTAACTAATGCTGGTCATGCTTAGCACATGCTGGATAACTGCATTTTTACAGCATTGTTAACATGATCTTTTATATTCACCCAATAAGCCAGAAACGGCTTGTGGCCAAAAGTTCCATTCATATAGATGGTGGTATGGAAATGTCTGAATGTCAGAAGGCTCCCCACTTTGTGCCCTGCATTACGATCTAACCCACAGCCCATTTATCACAGATCCTTTCCAATCTTGACTGTGGTCTTCTACAAAGTATTTGGACTTTTCCCTCAAGAAGACTGTGTACATACAACCATTGTGCAGTTGGGGGGAAAAAAATAATTTTAAAAAAATCACACCCCAAAAACAATATCAATGGCTTTAATAGACAGCAAAATACCAGCAGCTGGAGAAACTCAATGGGTCGGGCAGGATCTGTGGCGGGAAATGGACAGAAGACATTTTGTGTTGGAACCCGTTCTTCAGACTGACGGAGGAAGGTCCTGTCCCTAAACATCGCCTGCCCATTGCCTTCCGCAGATGATACCCGTCTCTCTGAGTTCCTCCAGCAGTTTGTTGCATTCTCAAGGTTCAACCATTTGCAGTCTGTTGCATCTCAACTTAAATAAAGGTAAGTACTCAACAAAAACCAACGCACTTGCATGTTTTGTGACGAAACCAAATGTTATGCGTTACCCCACCCCACGCTTGGCATGGTTCACGTAACTTCACAGAACTGCAAGAGATTCCTCTATATTGCACATCAGATATGGTGAGAACAAAGTAATGGGCAGATTACAGTACGATGCCATTATGAGCAATGACACAAAGTTTTTTTTTTTTTTTTGCAGAAGGCACTGCTCGAGTGGTTTTATAGAATTCCAGCATTATTGTGATGATTCAAGTGTGAATGTCCTCGATATCTCAAAAAGTGAAATGTTAAATCAACTGGGGCAAAGACATTTCTACAGCCTGTGTAGAATAGACAATAAAACTTCACATTTCATGGTGCATCAGTATTCAATGATCTGCTCCTTCCCACATGTTTCATTTGATTGAGGGGAAACAGTTCAGCCACGGCCTTTGTCAAAGGGCAATTACTTGGCATTTTATTTTGATGCAACAAAACTATTACCATGAAATTAGATATTTGAAGATTCAGTGCCTTGTAACGCACTTTCCGAGGAATAAAATCTTAATTAAAAGTACAAGGCATTAAAAAAAAGTTATTGTCATACTTTTATAATTCAGAGGCACATTCTCATGCTAAGGTACAAAGAAAGAAGAATATTTTGTTCAGTAGTTATAAATCCTTGCAATTCTTCTCAACATGTGCTGCTGAAAGAGTACATTGAGGGCACGGATCAATGAATTTGCAGAAGATGTGGTGTTCAGATGAAAAGTGGATGAGGCACAGGATCAGACATGATTTCAGTGAGTTAGTGAAGCAGGATCAGAGGGGCGTGTAGCCTAATACTGCTTCTCTTTCTAATCAACTGTATCATTTGTCAACTTGCATTGCCTGAAAGAGCCTCATAGTCCATACAGTATGTCTGAAGCATTGGCAAATAGAGTTGTATTGCAAGCAAGCACAGCAGACAAACTCTTCACCATAAGGATTGGACCAAAGAAGAGTGTTTTTTCCCCCAGATGTTTTCTTTGAGTTGTAAATCTTCCCCGGATGACATGGAACATAGAACAGCTCACAATGTCTGTGCCAAACATGTCAAGTTACACTAATCGCCTCTACCTGCACATGCGCTATATTCCTCCATATCCATGTGCCAAACTAAAAGCTGTTATTGCATCTGCCTTCGCCAGCACTCCTGGTAGGGTGTTCCACGCTGTGTAAAAATGTGTACTGCACATTTCCTTGAAGCTTTGCCACCCTCACCCTCAAGCTATGCCCTCGTCTTGGACATTTCCACCCTCGGAAAATCGTTCTTACTGCCTCCTCTATCTATGCCTCGCATCATTTTAACTACATAATTTTATGATCAATCAAAATATCTTTGCTAACCCTTCATCAGTATCTCAATGTTTTATTGTAATAACAAGGAACTGCAGATGCTGGTTAATGCCATAGACAAAATGCTGGAGTAACTCAGTGGGTCAGGCAGCATCTCTGAAGAAAATGGATAGGTGACGTTTTGGTTCGATATGAAGAAGGGTCCCAATGCGAAACGTCACCTATCCATGTTCTACAGCAATGTTACATGACCCACTTAGTTACTCCAGCATTTCATGTCTATCTCAAAGTTTTATGCCTGCCACCCCAAAGTCAACTGAAGTCTAAAGGTTTAATAGCTTAATGTCTTATCCAAAAAAATAAAGACTAGTTCAGGTACAGTACTTGGGATTTCACTTTAATGCTGTGCTTAGTTTTTCCACAGGAAAATGTGGAAATTTATAAAGGTCACAATTTTTAATCCAGCGAAAACAATCATCACAGAGTCAAAACTAAATAATTCACTGTCAAAGCCACAAGCAAAAGACACATCAGCCAAAGAGGCTTAATTCAAGTACATTCCAGCTTACCATATGAACGGCATCTCTGCCCAATATTTATCCCTTATAAACTTCATCTGGCAAAAATCTCTCAGGTATTAACATTTTCAATTGACTGCATTTGGTGCATTTTGAAAGAATAAGTTTCAGATTCCCTTGAGTGTTTATTGGAGAAAAAGCTTTGTAATACCATGCTAACTTCACCGGTTCCAATTTTAATATTATGCCAGTCATGCGCTGGATTCCCTGATGTGACAAAATAGGTTATCTGCATCTTTGATGGAACATAGCTTAAAATTTATTTTGCAACAAACACCATTCTGGAGACAGATTCAATACATAATTCAGACCAAGGTGGCAGCTCCCCAGATTATAAATGGAATATTAATTTCAGCTATTATAATTCATTTGGCAAAATGTTCATCCAACATTCATTTTTGTGATTTTAAAGCGTGCTGCTTTTGTGGGATAAAGTAGAGGATTTTAACGTGGAATTCAAAAATAACGTGGAATGAAATGCGATGATCAAAAAGAGTTACTGAAATAGCCAATTAATCACATGCAAAAATACCTCCTCAGGTCATAAAACTTATTAAACAAACACTCCAGGGATAATATATTTCAAAATAAATCAATATTCTTTGACCCACTGTACTCCCCATGGATGTCTTGCAAACATTAGGTTTGTTAAATGTCCTGCTGCAGTATTTTTAAACACCCATTTTTTTTCCTCCAAATAATCTAATTAGGGTTGTTACATTTGAACGGCTTCAATTTTACTTCCTTTTGGACATTATTATAAGATGACTTATCGTAACAAAGATAACACTCAACTCAAAATATTATGACATTTAACATCTCAGTCATGTCAAATTCAAAATCAGCCGCAGATAATGTGGCAGCTAGATTATGACGCATTCAGAATGCAGTAAGCTCTCGAGCCAAAACGTCACATATTCCTTTCCTCCAGAGATGCTGCCTGACCCGTTGAGTTACTCCAGCATTTTGTGTCTATAACCAGATCATGACACAGTCTCTGCCTGAATGTAACAAAAACCAGGACCACATGTAGTTAAGTGCCATTGTGCAGAGCAGTGTTGCAGATGGCAGTGACGTTCCCTCACAGCGCCACTGACCCAAGTTGGATCCTGATCATCAGTACTATCCGAGTTTGCGCATTCTCTCTCTGACGGCACAGGTTTTACCCTGGGATGCTCCGATTTCCTCCTACGTCCTAAAAGATTTGTGGAAGAATCAAGAATTGATGTGCAGGCAAGTGAAGCAGGTTACGGGAAATAAGTGGAGAAATGGGGATCATGACAGAAGCCTCCTCGTGGCGATCCCCGGAAACGACGACACGATGCACTCTGTGACAGGTCGGGTGACCAATTCTGTCAACATGTTGGACAACGACAGAAGCCAACAGCGAGCTACATCATCTGACACACGAGCGAACGAGTGGAGAAATGCGATGGATAGTATTTTTGAGAACTGGAATAAACTAACATGAGAAAATGAAAGAACAATACGATAGAACTTTATTTATCCCAGTCATAAAAAACACAAAATACATGAAACATGAAATTAAAGTGATGGGTGGAAAGGATTGGGGATGTGCAAAGATTGGGGAGGAGGGAGGGGGTGGGGAGAGGGTGGTGGGGGGAGGGGTGTGGGTCAGTCTCAGTCTACCCCACCACAGAAGGGGGAGAAGAAACAATGACGAGAAATATAAAACATTCCGACACAGGTCGACCATGGTCTACTTTTAACACCTTGTGTTTGTTAATCTTGCCACCACGCTTATTGGAGGATTGTAATGGAATTCTCTCCACTTGTCTGAACAACTGCATCTTCAACAACACTCCAAGGACCAAGCAGTCTTCCTGATTGTGACACTACAAAATTGCAGTGCAGTAGACTTAATGAGCACCATCTGCAAAATGCAGTAACCTGCTAACTCCCTAATTTGTGGCCATGATCATCTAAAATAACACGGGCAATTAAACATGAAACACAACAACGTTCATATTCTCCAAGCCACACGGCACCTGGACTTGAGAATATATTGTCGTTCTTTCATCATTGATGGATGAAAGTAGCATTCAGAAGTACTTGACCTGGGCTAAACAGCCTAAGGGGTACCTTTTTTTTTTACACACATAGGGTGGTGGGTGTATGGAACAAGCTGCCGGAGGAGGTAGTTGAGAAAGGTATCATCGCAACATTTAAGACATTTAGACAGGTACATGGATAGGACAGGGCGAGATGGATATGGGCCAAAAGCGGGTAGGTGGGACTAGTTTAGATGGGACATGTTGGTCGGTGTGGGCAGTTTGGGCTGAAGAGCCTGTTTCTCTTCTGTGGACTCTGTGACTTGTGTTTCAACTGTTCCAGAAGATGATTCACCGTCACCTCCTTAAGGAAATTGAGGGATTGAACTGAAAATGTTTTCATCATCAATGATACTTGCATGTTGTGAATTAAAGCACACTGCGGAAGTAAGTGAGACCTCAGCATCTGTTTCTCCAAGTCAGTTCATACTCATGTAAACAAAAACCACGCTTGCAAAAAAACAAAAATCAATATGATAATCCGCTGTGGAAAAAAAAAAATCAGACTTCCAAGGTCTACCAGAATCTAGCAGAAAGTTAGAAAATTAGGACACCTATGAAAGCAATTAAAATAATAATACTTCTCATCATGGATCATGTGAGGGTGCATGATACAAAGCTAATTGCATTGTTTCTCAAGATGAATTTTCGCAAGAGTGCACAATGGTAAAACTGGATCGTTGGTCACTGTTTTCTTTAGCACTAACTGGAAACAAGCTTAACTCAAAGGACCTTTGCATGGACTTAGCACCAGATTAAATGAAATATTATTCATATAGAGCACAAACAAGCCAGATAGGAAGACACAAGCTGTAGATGCTGGAGTCTGAGCAAAAAACAGACTGCTCGAGGAATTCTGTGTAGGAAGGAACTGCAGATGCTGGTTTCAATCAAAGATTGAACCAGCATCTCCGATGACCTCTCTTGGACCAACAATACCTCAACTCTGGTCAAGAAGGCTCACCAGCGTCTCTTCTTCCTGAGGAGACTAAAGAAGGTCCATCTGTCTCCTCAGATTCTGGTGAACTTCTACCGCTGCACCATCGAGAGCATCCTTACCAACTGCATCACAGTATGTTATGGCAACTGCTCTGTCTCCGACCGGAAAGCACTGCAGAGGGTGGTGAAAATTGCCCAACGCATCACCGGTTCCTCACTCCCCACCATTGAGTCTGTCCAAAGCAAGTGATGTCTGCGAAGGGCGCTCAGCATCGCCAAGGACTGCTCTCACCCCAACCACAGACTGTTTACCCTCCTACCATCCGGGAGGCACTACAGGTCTCTCCGTTGCCGGACCAGCAGGTCCAGGAACAGCTTCTTCCCTGCGGCGGTTACACTACTCAACACTGTATCTCGGTGACTGCCAATCACCCCCCCCCCCCACCCCCCCCCCGGACAATCCTCCCACCAGGATTATTAGATTTATATATTTACTGCTCATATTTATGTCGCTCTTCTAGGGAGATGCTAACTGCATTTCGTTGTCTCTGTACTGTACACTGCACAATGACAATAAAGTTGAATCTGAATCTGAATCTGAGATTGACACAAAATGCTGGAGTATCTCAGCGGGACAGGAAGCATCTCTGGAGAGAAGGAATGGGTGACGTTTTGGGTTGGAAGAAATGTCTCGACCCGAAAAGTCAACCATTCCTTCTCTCCAGAGACGCTGCCTGTCCCGCTGAGTTACTCCAGCATTTTGCGTCTATGCTATGGGAATTCAATGGGTCAGTCAGCATCTGTGGAAGACAATGGAAGTCAACGTTTCTGTTCAAGACCCTTCCATATGAATGTGTTCTTTATATATAATCTGCCGGAAATAGCAGGGGACCGCGGGTCAAAGGAGTTGGAGGAATTGAGTGAAATCCAGGTTAGTCGGGAAGTGGTGTTGGGTAAATTGAATGGATTAAAGGCCGATAAATCCCCAGGGCCAGATAGGCTGCATCCCAGAGTACTTAAGGAAGTAGCTCCAGAAATAGTGGATGCATTAGTAATAATCTTTCAAAATTCTTTAGATTCTGGAGTAGTTCCTGAGGATTGGCGGGTAGCAAACGTAACCCCACTTTTTAAGAAGGGAGGGAGAGAGAAAACGGGGAATTACAGACCAGTTAGTCTAACATCGGTAGTGGGGAAACTGCTAGAGTCGGTTATTAAAGATGGGATAGCAGCACATTTGGAAAGTGGTGAAATCATTGGACAAAGTCAGCATGGATTTACGAAAGGTAAATCATGTCTGACGAATCTTATAGAATTTTTCGAGGATGTAACTAGTAGCGTGGATAGGGGAGAACCAGTGGATGTGGTGTATCTGGACTTCCAGAAGGCTTTCGACAAGGTCCCACATAAGAGATTAGTATACAAACTTAAAGCACATGGCATTGGGGGTTCAGTATTGATGTGGATAGAGAACTGGCTGGCAAACAGGAAGCAAAGAGTAGGAGTAAACGGGTCCTTTTCACAATGGCAGGCAGTGACTAGTGGGGTACCGCAAGGCTCAGTGCTGGGACCCCAGCTATTTACAATATATATTAATGACCTGGATGAGGGAATTGAAGGCAATATCTCCAAGTTTGCGGATGACACTAAGCTGGGGGGCAGTGTTAGCTGTGAGGAGGATGCTAGGAGACTGCAAGGTGACTTGGATAGGCTGGGTGAGTGGGCAAATGTTTGGCAGATGCAGTATAATGTGGATAAATGTGAGGTTATCCATTTTGGTGGCAAAAACAGGAAAGCAGACTATTTTCTAAATGGTGGCCGACTAGGAAAAGGGGAGATGCAGCGAGACCTGGGTGTCATGGTACACCAGTCATTGAAAGTAGGCATGCAGGTGCAGCAGGCAGTGAAGAAAGCGAATGGTATGTTAGCTTTCATAGCAAAAGGATTTGAGTATAGGAGCAGGGAGGTTCTACTGCAGTTGTACAGGGTCTTGGTGAGACCACACCTGGAGTATTGCGTACAGTTTTGGTCTCCAAATCTGAGGAAGGACATTATTGCCATAGAGGGAGTGCAGAGAAGGTTCACCAGACTGATTCCTGGGATGTCAGGACTGTCTTATGAAGAAAGACTGGATAGACTTGGTTTATACTCACTAGAATTTAGGAGATTGAGAGGGGATCTTATAGAAACTTACAAAATTCTTAAGGGGTTGGACAGGCTAGATGCAGGAAGATTGCTCCCGATGTTGGGGAAGTCCAGGACAAGGGGTCACAGCTTAAGGATAAGGGGGAAATCCTTTAAAACCGAGATGAGAAGAACTTTTTTCACACAGAGAGTGGTGAATCTCTGGAACTCTCTGCCACAGAGGGTAGTCGAGGCCAGTTCATTGGCTATATTTAAGAGGGAGCTAGATGTGGCCCTTGTGGCTAAAGGGATCAGAGGGTATGGAGAGAAGGCAGGTACGGGATACTGAGTTGGATGATCAGCCATGACCATATTGAATGGCGGTGCAGGCTCGAAGGGCCGAATGGCCTACTCCTGCACCTAATTTCTATGTTTCTATGTTTCTATAATGAAGTTTAACAAAAAACATTGATAACCAGTTTTCTTATTTAAAGTGCATGCGAAAAAAGCAATATGAAGCTTCAGGCTAAAATCTGCAGCCAAGGACTGCACAGTGGCACAACTGGTCGAGTCACTTCCTCACAGCACCACAAATACAGATTCAATCTTGACCTTGGCTGCTGTCTGTGTGGAGTTTACCCGTTTTCCCTGTGACTGCGTGCGTTTCAGCTGGGTGCTAACGGTTTCCTCCCACATCTTGAAGGCATGTGGGTTGGAAGGTTAATTGGCCTCGGTAGATTGCTCCCCATTGTGCAGGGAATGGATGAGAATATAAAACACTGATCTAGTGCAAACAGATGGTCGATGGTCGGTGTGGACTAACTGGGTCCTTAAACTTAAAGTAAACTAGTTCAAATTACAAAAAATACTTCTGATCACAATAAACAGTTCTCTAGCTGCAAAGTGCAAGAATAACTCATGGGTTAAACAACATCTCTGGAGTACATGGATAGGTGATGTTTTTGGTGGGATGCTTCTGATGTGAAACATCACCTATTCATGTTCTCCAGAGATGATGCATGACCCATTGAATTACTCTGGCACTTTGTCTCTTTTTTTGTAATCCAGTATCTGCAGTTCTTTGTATCCGCATGCAGAAGCTATAAATCTTTACAAGGCGCTACAAATTTTACGGTAGACAAAAATGCTGGAGAAACTCAGCGGGTGAGGCAGCATCTATGGAGCGAAGGAAATAGGCGAGGTTTCGGGTCGAGACCCTTCTTCAGACTGATGTGAGGGTGGGGGGGGGGGCGGGAAGAGGAAAGGAAGAGGCGGAGACAGTGGGCGGAGGGAGAGCTGGGACAGGTAGGAGAAAGCAGAGACTACCTGAAATTAGAGAAGTCAATGTTCATACCACTAGGGTGCACACTGCCCAAGCGAAATATGAGGTGCTGCTCCTCCAATTTACGGTGGGCCTCACTCTGGCCATGGAGGAGGCCCAGGACAGAAAGGTCGGATTTGAAATGGGAGGGAGAGTTGAAGTGCTGAGCCACCCCGAGATCAAGTTGGTTATTGCAAACCGAGTGGAGGTGTTGGGGGAAGCAATCGCCAAGCCTCTGCTTAGTCTCACCGATGTAGAGCAGCTGCGATGGATGAGGTTGGAGGAGGTGCAGGTGAACCTCTGCCACACCTGGAAAGACTGCTTGGGTCCTTGAATGGAGTCAAGGGGGGAGGTAAAGCGACAAGTATAGCATTTCCTGCAGTTGCAAGGGAAAGTGCCAGGAGAGGGGGTGGTTTGGGTGGGAAGGGACAAATTGACCAGGGAGTTACGGAGGGGGTGGTCTCTGCAGAAAGCAGAGAGGAGATGGGAAGATGTGGCCAGTGGTGGGATCCCGTTGGAGGTGGCGAAAATGTTGGAGGATTATTTGTTGTATGTGATGGCTGGTAGGGTGGAAGGTGAGGACAAGGGGGACTCTGCCTTTGTTACGAGTGGGGGGGATGGGGAGTGAGAGCAGAGTTACGTGGTATAGAAGAGACCCTGGTGAGAGCCTCATCTATAGTAGAAGTGGGGAACACCAATTCCCTGCAGAATGAGGACATCTCCTATGCCCTGGTGTGGAACACCTCATCCTGGGTGCAGATGAGGCGTAGACCGAGAAATTGGGAGTAGGGGATGGAGTCCTTACAGGAAGCAGGGTGGGAAGAAGTGTAGTCCAGATAGTCATGGGAGTCAGTGGATTTATAGTAGATGTCGGTCAGTAGTCTATCACCTGCGATGGAGATTTTACAGTGAAGGTTTTGAACTGAAAAAGTTGCGTTTCATTTGAACAACAATATATGTTTATAGTCCATTATCCTGGCACTTATGAGCTTGTTTGAAGTCCAGAAAAGGCACACGAAGTAATGATAATGACAACACACTTCAAAAGACTTTAAAGAGAATCTCAAGAATGGTAACATTTCTTCTTGATAAAAGGTATTTTATTTTCAGCAGTGACATCATTCAGCAGAGAAAGTTTGTCCAGTGAACAAAGTGAACAATTAATAATGTCAGTAACCTGGTGAACATTCATCCACTTTAGACTCCTATGCTATGAAAGATGCTGCTCTTATACCCATCACAGAAGACTTGGACATTATGACCCTGTCATTGTCCCCTTTGCAGTCTTTCATCCAGTGTCACTGAAGAGTGCATGCTTTCAGTGCACAATGGAAATAGATTTCTTCTGAGTGATGCTCAAAGTGAAACTGCAGAGCTATTTAGAACAAAGAGGTTTACAGTTTAGCTACAACCCGCATACAGAGGAAATGCTCCCGTGGCGTTTCACTAAACCTCTTAACCACTGAACTTTAACAGTGTCTGAAATATGCCCAAAACAGCAAGAGAGAATCTGCAAATGCTGGAGATATCAAAGCCTGCTGGAAATATCAAAACCAGCTTGGATGAAAGTTCAGAGGTCAACATCCTGAAAAATATAATAAAGACTGTTTACTGTCGACACCCAACTGCCGGAATTAAAACTAACATCATTGCTGAAGGTGTTGGCGGATAGGACAACTCATTTTGCTTTTCAAGTGCTGATTCGTCTGCTGTATGTTTTAATATAGTCTTGATTTTGATAGCTAGAATAAAAGGCTTTCATCCATGTTAATTAATATGTACTTCTGAACCATGGAACTAAACCAAATCTGCAGTTAAATGTTCATAGTCCTCATAATAATTGTAGCTTTCAGGACCGAGAGAGACAGTCTTTGTTAGGTTTGGCATGAAGGAAATAAAGAGGCTAAACTAGAAAGCAGTCCTGAACTACTATCCACCTCATTAGTGACCCTCGGACTACCTTTGATCAGGCTTTACTTTGCACTTAATGTTATTCCCTGATCATGTATCTATACACTGTAAATGGTTCGATTGTAATCATGTATTGTTTTTCCGCTGACTGGTTAGCACACAACAAAAGCTTTTCACTGTACCTCGGCACACGTGACAATAAACTAAACTGACTGAAACTGAACTGTGAAGCGTAGATAAGCTTCAAGTCCAGTAAATGGAGGCGTCAACTCGAACAGCTGATGTACCTAACCATGGTTCTCATGTTAATGGTAGTTTACAGTAATGCAGCATGCTCAGATCTCTGGTGGTGATGGACAATTAGATTTTCCTATTTATATATTTTTTTTTCCCCAAAGCTCCCACCCACATTTAACTTACTATTTTCTCACATGTTACACAGGAGAATAATGGGGGGGTTTCCCCCAGTGAATGCAAAGTTCAAAGAGAGTGTGGGAAACCAGGTAAGTTCAAAAGGAACAAAGGAACTGAGGACAAGCAAATAGGTTGATGAATGCACAAAATGGGATGCTGGTGAATAGGGAGTGAGGGAATTGGGGTCCTGGTGAGTGTACAGGGTGCATGGGAACTGGAGCTCCTACAAATGGTTGTGGAACATGGGAACCAAGACCACAGCTGGTGAATTGGGAACAGGGGAGTCAGGGCCTTGGCAAATTAAGGGGGAGCTTGGGAACTGGGCCCCAGTAGTTGAATAGGAACAAGAGCCCATGTTTCATCAATGGATGAAAACATGAGAACCAAGACCAAAGGTGCTGAATGGAGATCATAAGAATCAGGGCCTGGGCAGGTTAAAGGATTGGTTGGGAACTGAGGCCAGAGTAGATGAACGGGGAGTGCAGCGAACATTACACGGTGAGCCAGATGTCAACTCACCAGGAGTTCTGCACTTTCAGAGTTTTACTGTATTACGTGTCAATTAAACATAATGATCCCTACTGGAAAGTCAGGGAGCAACATAAAATTTATCTTAAGATTGACTTGTGCTGCAAAATAAATTGTGGAAATCAAAGAAACTGCTAAATCTTGTAATTCTGAAAACAAGAACCAGAAAATACTGGAAATGTCCAGCAGGTCAGGCAGCATCGGCCTTGAAGGATCTTTGGTTTCTACTTTTCTGACTGGGTTGCTGAGTGTATTATATGCTTGAATCTAATGTCCATGAATTTATCAGCTTCCGTTATATTTATTTCATGCGCAAACAGTTTCATATGTTTAAATACAAAAGTGGGTCATTGCATACTTTAACAAAACTGGATTAAATAACTGCTTGAGAGTTAACTATCAATTTATGATAAACCAGTCACCGAGATTATGCTATACAGTCATAAAGTTGGATAGCACACAGAAATCGGTCCTTCAGCCCACTATGTCCATACCAAATGTTTGCCCATCCACACTGATCCACTTTTCATGCAACCTTCTATACATTGCCGATACAAGACCCCATCGAAACGCTTATTAAACATAATGATTGTATCAACTCCACCACTTCTCTGGCAATGAGTTCCAGATATCAATCACTTTGTGCAACAAAGACTTTGGTCTAAAATGGTGTTTGAAACTCCTTCCTCTCACCATTACTCTTTGCCCCCTACCATCAAGAGGCTTAAGGGCCTGTCCCACGAGCATGTGGCAAGCGCGACCTAACATGGTCGCTTGAGCCGTACGGCCTCGCGGGGCCGGTCCCACTTCGATCGCCGGAGACGTATGGAGTTGTGCGGAGCTGGTCCCGACATCACGCGGGGCTCCGAAACACTGACAGTGTTCAAAAATTCGCGTGGCAACGGCCTGCCAGCCCGCAGCCGCCTCGACGCCGTACGCACCGCCTCGACGGGCGTGCGCAGCGTCTCGACGCCGTACGCAGCGTCTTGATGCCGTACATCACGCGTGGACTTCGCTCGAACTTCACGTCACTCACTCGGCCCCCGCTTCCGGTTTTGGTCGCGCTTGCCGCATGCTGGTGGGACCGGCCCTGTACGGGGATCACTCGACCTCCGCCCGGCCCCGCTTCCGTTTGGTGCGCTCTGCCGCATGCTCGTGGGACAGGCCCTTTACTGATTTCATTTTCCTGGACCCAGCTAGTTTCCTGGATTTCTAGCCTGCAATCATTATCTGCCCCTACTTACTGTGTAAATGGTTGTGGAGGGAGAGGTGGAGGGAGTGGTGCAGTGTATCCCACCTCCTACTCTAAGCTAACACAAGACCTCAAGTACCAGAACATGAGGCCACACCAGAACTCCCCAGTAGCTTTTGGCAACTAGCTAACTATCATACACTTTCTAGACATGATTTAAATAACTCTGATAGAGAGTTAATATATTCTAATTGTTTTTCAGTGTTTTCAAAAATATGTTAAAGTAATAAATAAATAAAAATTTAAAAAACACATTAAAACGTGGTGCAGCTGTAGAGTTGCTGCCTTACAGCGCCAGATACCCAGGTTCAATCCTGACTATGGGTGCTGTCATTACATGGTTTGTACATTCTCCGTGACCTGCATGGGCTTTCTCAGGGTGCTCCAGTTTCCTCCCACACTCCAAAGATGTACAGATTTGTAGGTTAATTGGCTTTGGTAAAATTGTAAATTGTTGTGTGTGCGGGGCAGCATTTTGTTAGTATGGTTGGTTGGCAGAGCCGAAAGGCCTGTTACCGCGCAGTATCCCTAAACCTAAACCATGAAACAATGACCATTTTCCAATGGGCTGGTGACCAATGGCTGATTACTTTTCCCTGACATGAAGCATGCGGCCAGATGCAAAGTCCCTTCAGTCTGCTCTGTAGCCAAGCTCACGGAGACCAGTGGGCGATTAGACATCAGCTGCTGACATTCACGTTCACCCCAGTGATAGTCCGAGATGTCCTAACATGAGCACAGCTGCAAGTTGATGGTTCCCGTTGGGATTACACACCATCAGGCAGCACGATTCAGACAATTAAACAAGAATAATGGAGGCATATTAAGTCACCATTGGAAGACAAATCATTGAAACCAGTAAACATCTTTGCAAAATAATATGTCACCTAAAATGTATTGCTTAGATTAATATTCCTACAAATTTAGTGAATTTATGCCAATTAAACTGATAACATACATATCATCCAATTTAAAGGCCACACAAAATTAAACCTTAAATTATTAGACGGAAAACAAAATGCTAAATTTGGCTCAAACTGACTACATGCATGATGAATTTGAATTCAATGCTTGGAGACTTTATTTGGTTTATAAAGAGACAGTATCAAATTATACGGTTGAAACAAAAGATGCTATTTATAAAGGCCATTTATGCAATGTTCTCGAGTTAGGAAGCATTGAGCTGGTGACATTAAAGGGACAAGATAACACAGAAATATCCTCACTAATCCTGTACAGGGACTCTTACACATTTTAGTACATGCAGTTTATTATACACTGAGTAAATCCACAATAATAATAATAATAATAATACATTGGCCTAATAGAGGTGATGCGAGCTGCCCTTTTTGCAGTGTAGGAAGGACTGTGACAGCACAGCTTACAGAAAGGGAAATGTGCTTTGGGGAAAGCCTTATTTAGCCCAATGACAAATGTAAAGGCTGTAACAAGGACATACGGTACTTCTGATTAGTTTCAATGAGAGATTACTGGTTTGTGGAAAGGGTTGACAGATAATAGCTTATCAAGTTTACTCCCAAAGAACACAACAAATCGGTTCACTAGCTCAGGTTAATTTGTCACTGGCAATTGGTTTACTGAAAAGCCATTGTTTGAATTTTCATTACATTGATAAATTAGATTTGTTGCATCATCAAACTAAAAGTGAAAATCAGTTAGCCTCTCGACCAGCCTGATTATACAGTATGTGGTGAATATATCTTCTGAAAACATGATTGTGGTATTGTTGAGATAAGCATCACTAAACTTGACTATTTATGAATAGGAAGATTTGTAATTAGTTTCTTAGAAACTGATATCAGTGACTGAAATGTCATTTTGAACATTGAATCAGATAAATCTGAACAGCCATTAGCCGCTGAATCGTTCTAAGCCTTCCCCCATACATCAATCTGAGCAGTACCAGACTGAATTATCAGATAATGCATCGCTGCAAGGTCAGATATTCTAGAAAAAAAACATTCCCCATAATTGGCTTTTTAAAAAAAATCCAAAATGCTTAATTCAGTTTGGATGTTAAACATCTGAATTCAGTGAGAAATGGGTTGATGAAATTAATGTAGAAACAAAGAACTGCAGATGCTGGTTAGTGCACAAAATACAACACAACGTGCTGGAGGAACTCAGCAAGTCAGACAGCATCTCTGGAGAACATAGATCTCGGCTGATGTTTCAGGTTGAGACCATTCTTCAGGCTCATTCGGACCATAAAATCTGAAGACTCCTTCAGTCTCGACCTAAAATATCAGCTCTCCAAGTTCTCCAGAGACGTAGCCTGCCCAACTGAGTTGCTCCTGCACTTTGTGTCTTTTGACAAGATGAATGGCTTTTTTTCAATCTGCATTGGATACCAAATCACAATATTATTGTGAGGAGATACTGCATGTGGTGTGCAAGTCTCCAAAAGGGTTAAAGGAGGTGACTACATCTTACAGCTAATGCATCATGAAAATGATCCAGATCGTGATCCAGTGAGACCACACCTGGAGTATTGTGTGCAGTTTTGGTCCCCTAATTTGAGGAAGGACATTCTTGCTATTGAGGGAGTGCAGCGTAGGTATACAAAGTTAATTCCCGGGATGGCGGGACTGTCATATGCTGAGAGAATGGAGCAGCTGGGCTTGTACACTCTGGAGTTTAGAAGGATGAGAGGGTATCTCATTGAAACATATAAGATTGTTAAGGGCTTGGACATGCTAGAGGCAGGAAACATGTTCCCGATGTTGGGGGAGTCCAGAACCAGTTTAAGAATAGGAGTAAGCCATTTAGAACGGAGACAAGGAAACTATTTTTATCACAGAGGGTGGGGGGATTCTGTGGAATTCTCTGCCTCAGAGGGCAGGTTCTCTGGATGCTTTCAAGAGAGAGCTAGATAGGGCTCTTAAAAATAGTGGAGTCAGGGGATATGGGGAGAAGGCAGGAACGGGGTACTGATTGTGGATGATCAGCCATGATCACATTGAATGGCAGTGCTGGCTCGAAGGGCCAAATGGCCTACTCCTGCACCTATGGTCTATTGTGCTATATGTCATAGTCCACTGTCGCAAAGACACTCGAGGAGTTAAGATCCTGCTACATGATAGACACTAGATGAAAGACCAAGTGGTTTGAAGAATTATCTTATTGCAAAATTTATAGTCACACCGAAAACCTTCAAGCTCTCAATGCTGTTACACTGACATTTTTGCTTAGGTACAGAGTTTTGAAATGACAAACACATCTAGGTTGCCGTTACACGTGGCCAAGCTTTCAGTCTAGTCGTGCAGATGAGCAGCTTGCAGGCTGACACACGGAACTGCAGATGCTGGTTTACATAAAAGATACAAAGTGCTGGAGTAACTCAGAGGGTCAGGCGGCATCTCTTGAGAACATGGACAGGTGATGTTTTGGTTCAGGAACCTTCGTCAGTCTGATTGTGGTGGGGGAGAAAGATAGCAGGAAGAGAGGAGGGGCAGGATAAAGCCTGGTGAGGAAAAGGATAGAAAAGGTATCTGCACCTCTTCCATCCTTATCTTACACTTCTTTGTTTTTCTTCTCTGGCCTTTGTCCACCCATATGCCTATCAATACTTTTTTCATCTGTATCCACCTATCACTTGCCAGATCAAAAGTCTTTGGAGCCAGGAATTGTTGTGAAGGAATGTATTAATGGTAAAAGGTGATACATGTTCAGGGTCCATCATCTAGAGAGAAGACTAATGTTTAATTCCAATGCTGACAAAAATAAATTCAATAAAATGAAAGAAAGAGGCAGAACAGAGCAATGTATTGCCTCATTACTTCCTTCAGAATGCATTTCATCTAAAATTAATGATTTAGAGTGTAAATAAACCAGGGCTGACAACCCCCCCCCCCCCCAAAGGTCCCACAGTTCAGATGAACAATCAGATCTATGCTGATGCATGTTCCTCCTTTTTGTTAGCTTGGAAGAACAAGGTCATAAGACATATGTAGATTGACAAAGACCATTTGACTCAGCTATCCATTTCTTAAATGCTTCCTGCCGCCCAGTGTCATACACATTTTGTACGTGAAAGAGTAAAAGCACAAGAGGAATGACTTTGTTGGGCGCTATCAGATATCAAGATGCCTCAAAGTATTCCCAGACAATAGACCCACTTGGGAATTCAGTTTTGCAGCATTGGCAAAAAATAACATGTCAGCAAATGCCATACAAAGTCCAACAAACAACAAATGAAGTGAATGAATACAAGGCATGAAAAATCACAAGCATACAGAAATATCTAACCGAGTCGCTATTTAATATCATATCCATAGGATATTACCTCTAGACAATAAGACAGCAACGCCATTGAGATATGTCTAGTTCGAATTTTTGTTAATTGACATACACTTGTAACAGACACGCCACCATGAGCTGACCAAACTACAATAAAGGACAGAACTGTTTTTATTCACAGTTAAATAAAAGCTTCTGGGGAGAAAAGTGACACAAAAACTTGTGGAAATCAAAATCTATGGAAAGTTGAGGAGATTAGAAGGACAGGCTTCAATGTGCAGTCTGGCTTTGCCGAACTGTTCCTGCGTGTTCTAGTGTCTTTAATATGCTTAATAAATATGATTTTATAAATGTGTCAGTGACATTTATTGCAGAATGAAAATCAAAGAGGCACTAATTTTCAATTTATTGGCAAGCTGTCTAATATAGACTCCTTTTTCCAGGTTGCAGATTACAATGTCAACCATCCAATGGACTAGTGCCAAGATTAAATGTCACTAAAAGGTAATCACTCCCAAGCCGTCAACATCAGTGAGATATTAGGCTTGAAAATTGCAATCAAAAATTGCAATAGAAACCATTTAAATGTGGAGTGTATTCATTTTTGCCGAAGTGATGTCAAAAAAGGTTACGATTTGGAAACAAATCAAGTCAGAATACAAATGAAAAGGATTGGCACGTCTTATTTATTGTACATGCTGAACCTCGCTGGTGAATGTCGGTCTTAACCATTAACGTTAATCACAATAATTTTTTTACCTCTGGAAATATAAATAATATTTTCATTTTGTCACCACTTGGAAAATATGGTAGTCCATTGAAACAAGTGCTTGTGGAAACATTGCATCTTATCCTGTTACACAGAAACATTGCTGAACATCAGGCTTAAACTTCTGAAGTAATGTGTAGTCCAACCTGTTAGCAATATTTTCTTTCTCAGTAATGTGTTAACATGACCCAATGTGTTTTTTGTTCCTTGTGATTTGAAGGAATGAAAATAGACCAGTATAGCGAGAGATGTTTCACTCTTTGCCCAAGCATAATGGGATGGAGGGATACGAATCACATGATGAGATTAATTTATCTCGGCTCAATGTCCGACTCCGAAATGTGGGCTGAAGGGCCTCTTCCTGTGCTGTACTTAACCATGTTCTTTATTGAAAGGAGTTTTATTTAGCATCTGTGTGGTATTACTGCAATCAAGACATTTGGTTGTTTCACACTGCATTTATGTGAACTTGCTGTGCATACACGACGAGGTTGAGAAAAAACATTTAATAAAGTGGCTTAGGGCATGTAGGAAAGACATTATACAATTACAAGTTATCCTCATGTGACTTCAAGGGATTATATAAACGGCAGTCAATTCTAAATGAAGGTGATAGTTAAATGAGTTGCACTGAAAACTTTGAACCATTGAGCCAGTCACAAGTTACTTACCCAAGCACTGTTCTGTTGGGCATATTTGATCAATTGATAAATGACTCCATGGAGGATACTATCATGTCAGCCAGCATTTATCTTATCAACAAATACATGCTCTTTGGTTTCGCATTTCTATTAATGGCCATCTGAAGAGGATCAAAAGCGATGTTAGTTTCTCTTTTAATGAGAAGACTCTTAACAGAGCAATTAACTCCCCATCTGAATGACGAGCAGCAATGGAAACACAGCCGAAAGACAGAATGAATTGGACAATGGGTAGATCAATGGTCCATTACCTGCAACATTGAAAATGCTAAAGGGCCTGTCCCACTGTACGAGGTAATTCAAGCGTTCTCCCTAGTTTCCCCTGATTCGAACTTGGAGAATTATGGTAATAGCCGTTCGTAGGTACTCGGGGCTCTCGTGGACATTTTTCACACTGTTGAATAAACTTCACGAGCTTACTGCGTTTCCCGAGTACCTGCCGTTAGTGTTACGAGCCACTAAGAGACGTCCCGAGCTCCGACGTACCCGCTACGTACTTACCACGAGTTCGATTTTTTGTTTTTAACTCGGGAGAGCTCTTGGGTAAACTCGTATAGTGGGACAGGCCCTTTAGTCAATAGCAACTGGAAACGATGGCCCTAAATATTTGCAGCACAGTGTAACCTTGCAGGGTGTGAGAACCTCAAATTTCAAATAAGTATTTGCTCAGTTTGAACATTAAACCTGGAGATAGAATACTGAGAAGACAGTAACCTGAAGCAACTCAGCCCAGTTAATCACCCTTTGCAATACAAGGGTTTAACAAAAACATCTGACCATCCAATTAGTGCAATATCTTTCTACTGCCAATGTGCCTCAAAATGATGCACAGTTAACAGAGCATACAATGGTTAAATGCATCCCCCTAAACCATGTAGGCATGTGTACAACAGTGCAATAATGTCAGAGCAATATTGTCATGCCTGGATAGAGTGGATGTGGAGAGGATGTTTTCACTAGTGGGGGTGTCTAGGACTAGAGACCATACCCTCAGAATAAAAGGACATACCTTTAGAATGGAGATGAGGAGGAATTTCTTTAGTCTTTAGGTGGTGAATCTGCGGAACTCATTGCCACAGAAGGCTGTGGAGGCCGTCAATGGATATTTTTAAGGTGGAGATTGACAGATTCTCGATTAGTTTGGATGTCAGGGGTTATGGGGAGAAGGCAGGAAAAATGGGGTTGAGAAGGAAAGATAGATCAGCCATGATTGAATGGCGGAGTCGACTTGATGGGCCAAATGGCCTAATTCTGTTCCTATAACATAAGCTATTCAACAATTCTATTTGTAGTGAGCCAACATGAAATGCTTGGGCTGTGTTATAAAACATTAGGATAATGATCATTTAAATTCAAAACGCAGAAGTATAAAAACAAGCAAATCAATTTTGCCATTATAAATCTCAGAAAATAATCCATGTTCTTGTAATTCTTTTCATCATAAAGCCCATAACAATCGTGACATTGTTTGAAAGAAGAAGAAACTATCCCTGGAAACCATTCTCCTGCTGTGCCAAAAACAGCTGTGCAGTTCAGAACGTAGCTACTGAGACATTTCGATACATCAACAGTTGGAGAACTGTATCCACCTTCATACATGTGTGAAACAACAAATAATACCATCAAATAAAGCAAACAAAGATTTCCCTTTTATGCAAAGGATATATCATTATTCAGCTTTAAAAGGAGCAGAGGCTCCACAGAAAATACAGAAATAAATTATTTAAACAACATTTTTTATTACAGTCATAAAAATCATTGCAAAGGAGGAAAGATGCAAATTTGTTTAATCTTGTCACAGATTTTACAATTCTGCTTAATTGCTGTAACGAACTACACTGGAACAGATGGGATTAATATTGTGTTTAATATAAAAGATAGAAGCTGGGTACAGAATCTTGGGTAAACTTTCAAACGAGTAAAAATTATTTGTTTTCCTCAGATGATTTCATAAATTGTAAAGTAAACAAAATATTCATGTTTACAGTGATAGAGTTAGAGTCATACTGCACGGAAACAGGCCCTTTGGCCCAACTCTCCCATGCCGACCAAGGTGCTGCATTTAAGGAAGTATCATTTACCCCATATCCCTCTAAACCCTTTGTTATCCATGTACCTCTCCAAATTTATTTTAAATGTTGCTATTATACCGGCCTCAACTACTACCTCTGGCAGCTCATTCCATATACCCAACACCTCCTGTGCGAAAAAGTCACCTCTCAGGTAGCTATCAAATGTATCACCCCAAATGTATGCCTCCAGAGATGCTGCCTGACCCGCTGAGTTACTCCAACATTTTGTGTCTATCTTTGGTATGAACCATCTTCTGCAGTACCTTTTTATTATCCTCCAGTTATTTGCTCCCCTCCTCTGTGAGAACAACTTTGTGCATTCAGCCTATCTATTCTCTGATAATTTTAGAAAACTCAAAACTCCTCTCTGCACTCTTTCCATCTTAATGGAATCGTCCTCTAGGAGGGTGACTACAACTGAAAACAATACTCCAAATGCAACCACACCAACGTATTGTACAACTGTAGCATAAAGTCCCAACTTCTATACTCAATTCACTGACTGATGAACGTCCGTGTGCCAAAAACCTTCTCTACTACCCTACAAAACTGTGATGCCACTTTCAGGGAACTATTCTCTTGAACTTCAAGATCCCTCTGCTCGACAACACTCAGTAGGGCCCTACTGTTCACAGTGTAGGTCCTGCCCGAGTTTGACGTCCCAAAATGTTATACTAAAATTGAAAGAAATTATTTAAAAGAAATTCAAAAATTGGCTTACAGTACCAAATATGTATCAGGTGAATCAAGGAAAGCAGAAAGCTTGTTGTAGGCTAATTGATAGAGTATGTCTGTTTTCGTTGGGCAACAACTAAATTTTTCTCAAAAACTATCAGGATGCTTAAAAGCAATTCAGACGGTCTTTTTTACTGACTAATTACAACATTCACATGAATAAACGCATTCATAGAACTTCTTGCAACTGTCTTTCTTGGACAGTCCTTGTGGTCAAGGTCTTTTCCTCTAGTTCTGTGCATCCTAAGATGACTGATTAAGCCTCTGTGGGATACTGCTGAGAGCTTTGCAATGAAATTGAGGCGCAACCATTATTATGTGGTTGATAACTCAGTTCAGAACAAGTGCGAAGTGGGGGGGGGAGAAAACTTGAAGTGAGAAGGGGCAGAACAAAGACTGGTGAGTGATAGGTGGATACAGATATGTTGTTTTTCTGATGGGCAGATGGCTGGAAAGATGAAAAGACAAAAGAAGCGAGATAAGGATAGAAGTGTGAAACCAAAGGAATGGGAAAAGATAAAGGAGATAAATGGGTGCAAATCTAAGTGGGACAGGGAAGAGAGCGTGAAAAGGGGAGGTGGGGGGGAGGAGTTGTTTTTTTGCTAGGTTAGTTGGCTAAAAGTAGAGAATCCAATGTTCATATAGTTAAGTTGTAAGCTACCTATCAGAATACGAGGTGTTGTTCCTCCAGTTTACATGTGCCCTCACTTTGACACTGGACGTGGCCCAGGACAGAAAGGTCAGTGTGGGAATGTGAAGAGGAGTTCAAACGGTTAGCAAACGGTTGGCAAAACTAATGCTGACTCTACACTTGGTCTCGCCGATGGAAAGGAGGTGATATCAGGAACACTGGATGCAGAAGATGAGGTTAATGGAATAACGCTTTGTATTTATTCAAATATTGCCGATGGATCTTATCCCGCACCCGATCTCGCAAGCCAGAGGTTCAGTTGCACATTTCATTCAAAAGACGGTGTTAACAATGCGGCAAGCCTTTCGTGTGTGAGAAGGAACTGCAGATGCTGGTTTAAACTGAAGATAGACACAAAACGCTGGAGTAACTCAGCGGGACAGGCAGCATCTCTGGAGAGAAGGGATGGGTGACGTTTCGGGTCGAGACAAGAAGAACGGTCTTGACCCGAAACATCACCCATTCCTTTTCTCCAGAGATGCTGCCTGTCCCGCTGAGTTACTCCAGTATTTTGTGTCTATCAGCAGGTCTTTAGTGCTGCTTTGACCATCACTGTAGGCTACATGTGCACTTTCTGTAGTGGGTTAGGAGTCCACAATAAAGCAACCTTCAAATTACAAATAGCAAGTCAAACCTGCGGGCTCAGTAGCTAATTTAGGGAACATTTTCATCAACACTTCCTTGTGTTTTTGCAAACTCAAACAGTGCCTTCAAATATTTTTTTATACACATCAGCTCTTCAACACTACAAATGGCAGCAAGGTTTCGACCTTGATGAAACTACTTTCAACAAAGAGAGGTTATTTTACTCATACCCAATTATAAAAAGGAAAAGTCAATAACAAACAAACGTTTTAAAAAGCTGAAGCAACAAGGCAGAATAACTAATCAAGATATTGTGCAGCAAATAACTCCACCATTTCATACTCAGAACAGGCCTAAGCACTAAATATAAAATCGTTGAGACATTTTTCTGTTTGTGTCGAGTTTGTCCGTTCTCCCTGTGACCGCGTGGGTTTCCTCCAGGAGCTCCGCTTTCCTCCTGCATCCCAAAGACATGCAGGTTAATTGGTCTCAATAAATTACTTTTCGTATGTAGGGAGAAAAAGGGATAACACAAAACTAGTATGAACGGGTGGTAATTGGTCAGCGCAGTCTCGATGGGCAGAAGGGCCAGTTTCCACACACTATCTCTAAACTGAACCTGAAGACCAATGAAAACAGATATGCATATCTCACCGATTCTCATTCCTTTAACCCAACTGTATCCAAAAGAAGGCAACAAACACAATAAAACAAGGGGCAACGTTCGGAAGAAAAATATCAACTCAAGATTCTGAGAAATCAAACTTTAATTTTCAGATTTGTTAGTTGATGGTATCTCTGGATTAAAACATGTTTTAAAAAGCCATATGACCAGGGATCAAAATGCAGCTCTGCCCAGTTTTACCTCTTGAGCAGCACAAGCTGCTCGCAGTCACCAGGAAATTTTACTTAAATTTAATAAGTTGTTCTATATAATAATATGACTGCATCGCAAACCAAATTCCTCGTATGTTGCAAATCATACTTGGCTAATAAATTATGATTATGATTAAAAAATATTGAAAGGCCGCACATTGTGTTGCAAATGTTGTCCAGAAGGCAGCTTCCTACCTCCCTGCTATTTAATCCCCCCTCAAACCTCACCCTTCAGAGGGCAGGCAATTATTGCCACCATATGTGCAATAATAAACCATGGAAGAATAAACTCCATGTTTAATGAATGGCAATAACCTCCACAATTCGCTGCACCACACTGTCAGCAGATTCTGTCGCAAGTAAACACTGATTTATCTGGATAATCACTTCCATGACCTTTCCCTCAGAGAGAGATACCTTATTGAATGAAGTGCATTCATTTCCTACCTGGGCCACAGAATTCAATAATAAATATGAAGCAACGTGAATTAAAAACAGATAAAAAGCCATCCTTCAGTCAAAGAAAATTCAAGTCATTGGCCTCGAATTTAGGTCACACTGTTTTGCAATAATCTATTATGCAGTTTAATTTTTGACAAGGGTTTTTGCCACAAAATATCATTTTATAAACAACCACTACTTCATTGCTTGTCTGCCAGAGCACATAAGAGTTGTAATATTCAATAATAAGCTATTCCAGATAATCAGATTTCAAGAAAAAACAGGGTCATATTTTGGATGATCTGCCATGATCATATTGGCTGACTCGATGGGCCAAATGGCCTACTCCTACTCCTGCACCTATTTTCTATGTTTCTATGTTTCTAAAACGTAATGGTCGTACCAGCACTACAATCTTTCAGTATGGAGGTTATTTATTAACATGAAGAACAACCGTGCAAACTGACGAGTTATTTTTATATCAGATCAGTTTGCTGGTCCCAAAGTACATTAAAACTTAGTAATAGCTGTTTTTGAATGTAATTCCTGCCAATTATGTTTTCATCTCTAAGAACACCGTAACTATTTTTTGCAGCAATATTTCTGACGTTACTTAATGATTTTTAAAAAATACGATTGGACTTTGCAACGTTAATTTGGGAAGGGGGTCGGGGGCAAATCAAAAAACAAAAGCTGTAAATAAAATGGCTCACCAAATGTCACTTCGACAAATGGACTTAAGTTTTTCAGCCTCAGGCAGCAACTGACTGGGGAAGGACATGGTCTGTGACAAGGCACGCTAAAGTTAGTGAGCAAGGGCCGTGATGAGCAAGGGCCAGTAGGACCTTGGTAATACCAAGGGTAATGCCAAGAACCAGGGTAATGCCTCCAGCATCTTTAGGTTGGCTGCAGGAGGTTGCCCCCCGGACACAAGATGGCCGACGAGGAGGAGAGAGGGGCTACAGTTCGCAGACCGAGCAGGTCGTGGGCGTCTGAGGAGATCGGGAGCCGCTCCGGTAGAACAAACATGTGGGAATCCAGACTTTGAACTTGATAAAATTGCACCACCCATGGTAGCTCCAGCATTATTACATGCAGAATGAATTTAAATGTGTAATGTTTAATTGCATATGTGACAACAACTATCTATCCATCTATCCATGACAGGTTGAGCAGCAGGCGAAGACTAAAGACTTGCATGAGGGCCAGAAATCAGGGAGCATTCTGCTTGCCTAGGCCCAGTATGTGTTCAAAGGAATCTCTTCAGGTAGCTAGCAGCTGCTAACTCCAATATCAGCAATGTCAAAGGTCGCCTATAAATACATTTAAATCATAGCAATAATTTATTTATCAGACTATTGGGTTAAATCATGCTTTTGCTAGAAACTCACCTAAAACCTAAATTTAAAGTTTTGCCAGATATGATAACCTGGTCTCTCATTACCTGGGACAACATCGATGTCCATGGCTTAGATTTCCATGTGTTTAACTGGAGGTTTGTGTATTGGATTATTTAACTTGCAATCTTCATCTAAATGGCAATAACTAAAACTTTGATCTTTGCTGAAAACTCATATATCATTGATTTTGAATATCAATTGTATTCCAAAGACAAGAATAACAGGCATTTCAGAAGGACATCACCGAAAAGTTTAATCTAAATCCGAAGCCATCCATAGTTCAAAATATATTGCTATTCCTTCATTATTATTGGGACAATAATCGCAGAATATTTCACCCAAGAGGACTGTGTATATCTTCACCATATGGGCTGTGCTCATTCACTGAGGGCAATGAGAATGGGGCAAATGACCTTCAGTGCAGCAATAATTAGGTATGTTACAAAACTTACCTTCAGTCGCGCTGTAATTCTGCCACTGGCCGTGTGTGCGATTTTGGCGCCTTTAAGGGGGGGGCGGGGTTAAAACACGGTTTCTCCTACCTTGTCCTGAATTATATTTCGTTGGAGTACAAGCGTTGGCTGACAAATCGTTCCTAGGGGCATTTTGTGAATTTTTTATTTTTATTAAATCGTCAATGTCAGCGCTGGAGTAATTTTAAAAGCAGCTCCTGAAGCGTCAACGCCGATAACGGGGACGGATTTCACACACGGGACAGGTAAACGAAAGTGGTTTCTTTAAATGTATAAAAGTGCTTCTTAAGAAGCCTTTAATTCACAATTTTTCATGCGACACGGTGATTTTATTCCCCGAATTAACAGCAGTATTTTTCATGCCAATACGGGGTAAAATTCACCGCAAATGAACGTTCCAAAAGATCGCGTTCCAGAAATCCTCACTCACAAGATGATTTAAATGCCCATTAATTTACAGGTATTAAACATTCAATTCCTTCCATTTGGCCTGTAAATTCATGAAAATGAGATTTAAAAATTATGTTATATTGTGAATTATTGTGTGAATGTTATTTGGACACTTAGGCTATTTAAAAATGTTAATCTATTCTTAAGAAATTGATAGATGTTTAGATCTAGTAATTGAATTTTGTAATTAGCTACAATTAGATAACTAACTAATTATATGCTTTACTTTCATGTCTTCTAAGTAAGATTGTTTCATATTTGTTTCAGAATGCTTCAATCTATAATAACTGAAAATTTCTTTCAGTTATCTTAATTTTTAAGAAAGTTATGGGCTTTTGACTGTCCTCGATCACAGCTTTTGTGTTAAGTCAATGTAAAAGCAATAGGGAACAAGATGCTAATTTCCGAGTATGAAAATGGCCAAAACTTCTTTAATACTGAAGATATGAAAGTGAATTAGGTGTCAAATTAAACTTCTTTTTATGCTTTATCTGATGGGATAAATTGCAGACTTTATTTTTTAAATCTCAAATTTTGTAACATTGCTACAATAATTCAACAGTTTATGGAACTTGTGACTAACGAGCAACCTTCTTCAAGTGAATTTATCGAATTTTGTGCTTTCACTTCACCCCCACAGTCAAACTGTCAGCTAACTGCAAATTTTATAGAAAACTGATATTTTATGGACTTGCTGTATGTGTACACATATAAATAGGGTCTAAGTAATGACAACCATCAGCATCTGAAATAAACATTACATAAAACAAAGTTCATATTATGCTCTCTGTTGCATAATCATACAGTTCTGACCAGATTCTAGACTTCAACTGTGCTGAATTTTCAGTGGAAGCAAATACATAATGAATAAAAACAAAATCAAAAAGAGAAATGCATGCAAAATAGACTACAATGGTCGATGATTCGTAATGTGCCTGCAATCCCAAGAATATCTTGTTCTGAACTCTTTGATCACATAAGGATCTATGTCTAAACTTCTTTAAAAAGATGTGGACATTAAAGGGCCTGTCCCACTTGGGCCTCATTTGCGCGTCACGCAGGTGGCGGGCGAAGATTTTGTGAATCCCAAAATCCTGGGGCACCGCGTGCGACCGTGCGTCACTGCCTATGTCACCATGCACCATGCGCGCATCACGTGTGCGTCATGACACGTAAATGTCGCCCAAGTGGGACAGGCCCTTTATTTGTCAATATTATCACACAATGTTACCCTGAGCTCACAGCAACCTCAGTTCCCAATGCAAATGGTTTGAATTCACATCAGTCATAATTAGCATAAGTATCCATAGCATTGTATTAACTAATAACACAAAGGCTTTTTAAGCATTTCACGTGTCACTGCTCAGCAGTTAAGGAGAGCGCTTTCCGAGAGATTACTACTTATTTCACGGTCAATCCAGACTCAGAGTGAATGCAATTCCAATAACAAGGACTACATTTAAAAAAAAATATCTCCAGTTACCAACATCCGTTGCGGAGGCTGGCTGCAGTGGCCTCAGACTGGCCCCGACCTCGGGTGGACTAGGAGGAGGAGGAGGACTGGACATTTTAATGCCGTCCCTCACAGTGGAGAGTGTAGATTCTACTGTGGGGGGATGTTCGTGTTTGTGTAAAATCTCTTATAGTGTGTTGTCATTTTTTTCTATCTCTTTTTATTATTTGTATGGTTAGTTAACTGTAAAGCACTTTGGCTTTTGATTTAATTCAATTGGAAAATGTGCTATATAAATAAACTTATTATTATTATTATTATTATTATCCTTTGTACATCTTGTAAAATCCAGACAAATATCTACATTTATTCTCACTGTGCCTGTGATATGCAAGATTCAAAGCAGCAGGTGTCAACTGGGACTACTATCTTATCTTCTCAGTACAGCTTTATAGTAAGATTTATTTAACAAAAAAATAGCAATAAATGAAAATAAATGCCACTGTTGAGAACAGATCCCACCAGGATCTTGAATAAAATAACTTATTAGAAAGTTATTTCAAGCAATTCAATTGCCATGCAGCGAAGGGGCTTCATCTGGTATTTTTCCGTGAACAGACAGCAATTTGTTCATAGCCTCAACAACTTGCCCTCAAATGTTGCTAATAGAATCTCAAAACTTATTTCTAAACACTTGGCAAAGCTGTATTCCAAAGGAACTCCAAGGACAGTATTAGCAGCAGAAGAATTGCACATTTAAGTATTGAATCATAGATTGCCAACTACAATCTGTGCTGCCTCTCCAGAAGATCTTCACAGCTTTTGAAAGCCACAATTGAATCCTCCTCCAGCACCTTGCCAGGCAACCTATTCCTAAGGGCATAATGGTGGCTCATTAGTTAAATTCCTGGGTTGGTAATTCTGGACTGCAATTCAAAGGTTTGTGTTCAAACCCCATGATAACTATGGAATTTAAAAAAATGTTCATTAATATCGATAATGGTCGATGTCTTTAGTGGTCTGCACTTGCCGGAACAAGTGCAGCACCAACAATGGTCATTAAGTTGTACACCATCCAGGGTGGTACATCTGTCCAGATCTTGTCCAGTATCCCATTTACCATTTTAATCCTCGAGTTATTCAATCCCAAAGTTAGTGGAACACTGTCGAAAAATTAGTGGATTACATTTATAATCCCATGTGATTTGTTTTCTGCTCAAGGATAAAAATAATTTTTTTCCCACTTGATCAGGCTAACACATGATTTCTACACTCATTTACATCTGCTCTGGACAGATTAGCTGTGAGAGGATACGCAGGAAGGAACTGCAGATGCTGGTTTATACTGAAGATAGGCACAAAATGCTGGACTATCTCAACGGGTTATGCAGCATCTCTGGAGAAAAGGAATAGGTGATGTTTCAGTTCGGAACCCTTCTTCAGACTGCAAAATAGAGGCGGGGATGGGGAAAAGAAGAGAGAAAAGGAAAAGGCATGCTGTGAACAGATGATTCTTTCACCACCAATATCATCCCTTGCCTCTCTCGATCTCTCCATCAAATTATTTCCTCGTTCTCTCCACCCCTCCTCCTTCTCTGTACTTTAAAATATTTAACTTTGACCAGAAACAATAACTGCATTTTTCACTCCACAGATGCTGCCTGGCTGCTAAACATGCACAGCTTTTTATATTTTCACTTCAAATTTTACCAGCTGAGATTGTGGCACAAGTCAGATGCCTATCACAACATTAGAAAATAATTTAATACATATATGAAAAAACATGTTTTTAATTATCAGAGTTAAATAAAAACAAATCAGCCATTTGCTCCGACATAGCTTTGTGAAGAACTGCTTGAGATAAGTCCTTAGTCCTGGATGATTTGTCCTTTACTGAGTTGGCTCGGGGTTTTCAATGCCATATGCTTAGAAGAATAATGAAACCCGTCAAATAATGAAACATAATAAAACCTATTCCACATATTTAGCCAAAATTTCTCACCAGAAAATTTTGGAGATGGCGAGCATCAAGGTTCTGAAGTCACGGAATTTGTTTTCATCATATCATTGAAAACTACCTGGTCTCTATATGTCGATTCTTAGAGTTTATTATCCCTCACCCCACCAATAATAGTCTCTGGAAACACTTTAATATCCACAGCAGCTCACACCAACACCACGGAATCAAGTTCCAGAATTGCCCATGAACAGTTAACGATAATTTTACTTCCCAATAATATGTACAAATTAGAAGAGGGAAATCAGAGGTGTTGACTTGTACGTCATAATCCTGTGGAATCATTACTAAATTCAAGAATATATATAGTCACATGCAGGTTCAAAAATAATGTTGAAACAACAGCTGGCTAATGCTGTAGCAAAAAAACAACTCATTACTTTAAAAAAAAGCTACAAGCACAATTATATATGTGGCCCAGCCCATTCACACTATAGATTCTGTTCAACCAGGGACAGGTTCCTGAATCCAACTTTTAATGTGTTTTAACACCCTCCCTCCCCCCCACCCCATCCACAATATAATATTGACGAGTATTACCGTATTCATTGGAGTTAAATAAAGGATTCAATTACAAACTTAAGGTTAGAATTCTGTGCGCTATTACAAGGTCATAAGGTCACAAGTGATATGAGCAGAATTAGGACATTCGGCCCATCAAGTCGACTCCCCCATTCGCTCATGGCTGATCGATCTCTCCCTCCAGATCCATTCTCCTGCCATCTCCCCATAATCCCCGACACCTGTACTAATCAACAATCTATCTATCTCTGCCTTAAAAATATCCATTGACTTGGCCTCCGCAGCCTTCTGTGGCAAAGAATCGCACAGATTCACCACCCTCTGACCAAATAAATTCTTCCTCATCTCCTTCCTTTAATTCTGAGGCTATAACCTCCAGTCCTAGACTCTCCCACTAGTGGAAACATCCTCTCCACACCCAAGCCTTTCACTATTCTGTAAGTTATTAAGTTCACAACAACAATGCAATATTGCAACTGGGATCCAGTCATTCATGACATGAACACAAAAGGTTTGTGTCTAAAAACCATCAAGCTTCAACTTGATTAGCAAGTTCATTTCCATCTAGGAGACAAGTTACCTTTGTTACACTGCGGTTCAGTGAGTCACGACACATCAAGTGTGAACTCTGCATTGGGCACACATGTTAACAAGGGCAAGCTTGAATGTTTAACCTTCCAAATATCAGTTCCAAACCCATCAGGCCTCCGGGGGGGGAGGGTGCAGGAATAAATCAGGGAAGATTTGCAATCTTGTCCTTTTTATTAAGAAAAATTGTAATGTCAGTAAAAAAAGTAACTTTTCTCAGTTCTGTCAAACTGGACTTCGTTAGTTTCTTGCCTGCTGTTCTGAATGTGAAAATTAATTTGGAAGGCAAAATCTAACGGTATGTTCCACTAATCGAGTGGAATGGAGCCCAGATTGCAATGCACTGAGGAGGCTGGCTCTCAGAACCAGCAGCAGATCTGATCTGTCACACTATGCAAAATCCCAGTGATTTCAATGAAGATTGCAGTGTACGTGTTTAAGGGGGAGGGAAAAAAGGTAACTTTCCCTTTTCATACTAGTTGATGCTTTATTTTGCTGTGTTGGGCTTCAGTGGAAGAGTATTTGAGAACAGGAGAACGGATGTTCTTCTGCAGCTATGCAGGAATTTGAGTCCAGCATCTGAAAGGTCAGGAGCCAGGACCTCCAAACATGGGCAAGGCAAATATAGACACAAGGGACTACAGATGCTGGTTTACAAAATATGACACAAAGTGGTGGAGTAACTCGAAGGGTCAGGTCAGGTAGCATCTCTGGAGGACATGACTAGGCCTTGGTTCAGGTTGGGAAAGCAAAGACAGTAAAAGTCTGAAGAACGGTCCTGACCCAAAACAGGACCCTGTGGCAGGGAATTTGTGGAATTCCCTGCCACAGAGGGCAGTGGAGGCCAAATCACTGGATGGATTTAAGAGAGAGTTAGATAGAGCTCTAGGGGCTAGTGGAATCAAGGGATATGGGGAGAAGGCAGGCATGGGTTATTGATTGGGGGCAATCAGCCATGATCACAATGAATGGCGGTGCTGGCTCGAAGGGCCAAATGGCCTTCTCATGCACCTATTTTCTACGATTCTATGACCTGTTCATGTCCTCTAGAGATGCTGCCTGGCCCACTGAGACCCTCCAGCACTGTGTCTCCCCCTCATCCCCCCAAAGACAAATACACACGTGGAGAGGCAGTGGTGGAATTTCAGTACAACACATCTACCAGTCGCTGGACTAAACAATTCCCAATAACAGAGGGAAAGATCTGAGATTGTGTCAATAACAGACAGCAAGGTAAGACTGGAGACCTAAAGACAACTGTTTACAATCATATCAATAAGGTTGCAAGTTACTAACCACCTTACCCAATCATCCTAGAAATTTAAGTGAAAAGTAGTTAATATTTTTGGGGAAGAAATTATTAACAAGGTCAAGTATTAGAGATATTTATGCACAACAAAACTTATTAACATTTGACGAGTTGGATGCGCCTATTTATTCAAATGTACTTAATATATTTTTTGTGGATTCTAATCTGACTCATTACTTTGATCAGAATCTCACTTTGTTTATGGGAGTGACATTATGATAGTTCTATTCAGTCCAAGGTGTAAACATGAAGTGATAAAAATGTCAATTATAGTAGAATCCAATATCACAGAATCCTGAGACATATTGATGCAATAATCCCATGGGAAGCCAATTTTAATACTGGTGAAAGAACTGTCATGTTTAAACTTGCACACAAGTTTTCATTTTAAGAATCAACCAATTTATATTATTTGTGAAGATAAAGGATATTGCATCAAACAATGTATTGACCAACTTCACAGCAATACAAGTACATGACAGCGAACTCAACTGAATATAAAAATGTCACCATCATTTCAAGGAAAGCTTAATTTAAGCATCAACATTGGAAGGTCAATTTCAAGAGTGGGCATAGCAGCAGATGAAAAATCAAAGGAAACATCCAGGATATTAGCAAGGATATCAAAGACTGGATTTTTTTTTTTAATTAAAAAAAAACTGAATGTGCAGGAATTCTGAAATAAGAGAAAATGCTGGAAACACTCAATAAATAAGGCAGCATCCACAGTAAGAGAAACAGTCAACATTTCAGATCCAAGATTTTTCTATTTTTATTGCTAATTTATAATTGAAAGAAAATACAGAAATTGTTGGATACACTCTACAGGTGGGAAAGTATAGGATAAATAAAGTACAGGGCTCTTCTTCAGTCTGCAGAAGGGACCCAACCTGAAACATAGTCTGTCCATTTTTCTCAACTGACTGATCCGTTGAGCTTCTCCAGCAATGTGTGTTTTGCTCAAGATTCTAGCTCTGCAGTTTCTCATGTCTACAAGTTGTGATGTTGCATCACCATTTCTATTTGCTGCTCTTTCATCAAGTATTTAAGGAGATGCAAGGGTGTCCTTGTACATCAGTCACTGAAAGTAAGCATTCAGGTAAAACAGGCAGTGAAGAAAGCTAATGGCATGTTGGCTTCATAATGAGAGGAGTTGAGTATAGGAGCAAAGGGGTGCTTCTGCAGTTGTACAGGGCCCTGGTGAGACCACACCTGGAGTGTTGTGTGCAGTTTTGGTCTCCTAATTTGAGGAAGGACATTCTTGCTACTGAGAGAGTGCAGTGTAGGTTCACGAGGTTAATTCCTGGGATGGCGGGACTGTCATATGATGAAAGAATGGAACGACTGGGCTTGTATTCACTGGAATTGAGGATGAGAGGATATCTTATGGAAAAATATAAAATTATTAAAGGATTGCACATGCTAGATGCAGGAAACATGTTCCCGATGTTGGGAGAGTCCAGAACCAGGGGCCACAGTTTAAGCATAATGGGTAGGCCATTTAAAACTGAGATGAGAAAAAAAAAAGTTGTGAATTTGTGGAATTCTCTGCCTCAGAAGGCAGTGGAGGCCGATTCACTTGATGCATTCAAAAGAGAGTTAGATGGAGCTCTTGGGGCTAGCAGAATCAAGGGTTATGGAGGAGGTGGGGGGGGGGAGGCAGGAACGGGGTACTGTTTGTGGATAATCAGCCATGGTTACATTGAATGGCGGAGCTGGCTCGAAGGGTCAAATGGCCTACTCCTGCACCTATTGTCTATGTATCTATGAATGATGATTAAGTAATTGTCAAGATTGGATAATGATTCAAGACAATGAATTTTAATACAGCACATTATTTGAAAGGATGGTGGATGCCATGGGTACAGTTATGTTTTGGCTAAATTATTGGATGAACACCCAGAGCTGTGGGCCTCCGATTCCACAGCCATAAGATCAGATAAAAATGGGACCTTTAAAGTCCTCAGTCCTGCCCCAACCATCAATATGGCCATGACTGAACATTAAATAGAGCAGTTACGGTGGCGCAGAGGTAGGGTTGCAGCCTTACGGCACTGAAGACCCGGGTTCAATCCTGACTACTGGTGCTTGTCTGTACAGAGTTCGTATGTTTTTCCTGCGACCTGTGTGGGTTTTCTCCGAGATCTTCAGTTTCCTCCCACACTCCAAAGACGTACAGGTTTGTAGGTTAATTGGCTTGGTATAAGTGTAAATTGTCCCTAGTGTGTAGGATAGTGTTAATGTGCGCGGTTCACTGGTCGGTGCGGATTCAGTGGGCCGAGGAGCCTGTTACCACGCTGTAGTCTAACTAAACTACACAAAAAATAAGAAAAATGTATCATTTAGAAAAAAAAAATGAAACAGGAACAATAAACATGGCATTTCTGAATGGGCTTTCTTTTCAAGATGGCTGGGCTTATTTATGTCCTTCACAGAATGAATTCTGGTGACTTTGTCCAGTCTTTCTGTGCAAGAGCTGTGTGATTTCCTAGGCTTCACTGAGAAATTGTAGAGCTATTAGGATCGAGCAATAAATTCCAGACTTGCTTCCAACCCACACAAATAATGATTTCAAAAAATGTGATTCACAGAGAGAAACTGGATTAAAAAAGTGCAGAAAAGTGAAGCTAATCAAAAGCTATACTAAAATGGAGAATTGTGCCAACAACTCAAGTATATCACAGCAATAATCTCCTTCCATCAATGAATTATTGGAAGCAGAGAAGAGTAAAGAGTATTTGTCATGTACTGAAAGCAGAAAAATGAAATTCTTACTTCCAGTGATAGAATTGGTCTATAAACAGAGTACTCGGATAACATAACAAAACAATTCAATAAATTAAAAAAATACTAGCAAAAAAAGCCTAACGTCCCTAGTGCAATCTAGACAGTTTGTAACTCATAGTTTAGTTGGTGTATGTAGTGTTCAAGAGTATGATGGCTATTGGGAAGATGCTGTTCCTGAACCTGGAGATCATGGGTTTCAGACTCCTACACCATCTTACTAATGGCAGGAGCAAAATGAAAGTGTGGCTGGGTCGTTGTGGATCCTTGATGATGCTGCATGCCCTTTTGAGGCAGTGCCTGCTATAGATCCCTTCTAAGGTGCGGAGGTCAGTATCCACGATGGACTGGGCAGTGTCCGTCACATTTTGTAATCCTCATTCCTGGGCGTTCAATTTACTGAACCAAGCCGTGATGCAACTAGTCAATGTGCTCCCTACCATACATCTGCATAAGTTCAAGAGTATTCGTCGACATAGCGAATATGATTAAGCTCAAACATTTATTTGGAGAGAACAGGAAATCTTTGGAATTTTCTGCATCAAGCATCAAAAATATATTTAATCATCAAGAAAATTCAGATGAATCCACTAACATGTGGATTTTTCCAAAGATTTCAAGGGATATGGAGATCAGGTCAAAAAGTAGCTTTGATGTTGAAGTTCAGCCACTGGAAAATAGAGTGCTATGCGATCTGTTCCAGATCTTTTATCTGGTCTGAACTTGACTGCTGACAAGTTGAAGTTGTAGTTGAAGCTTACAAAGCATTTTAACTTTTGTGGAGGTTAGCCTGAAGTCTGAATTGATTCTCTTGTTTTAGTAATTTTATTAGTTTAGTTTAGTTTCGAGATACAGCATTAAAACAGGCCCTTCGACCCACTGAGTCCATGCCAATCAGCGATCCCATACACGTACACTATACTCCACACTAGGGACAATTTATAATTATACAGAGCCAATTAGCCTACAGACTCTTTGGAGTGTGGGAGGAAAACAGGGATCCCGGGGAGAACCCACAGGTCACGGGGAGAATGTACAAACTGTGGGCAGACAAGCACCAGTAGTCAGGATCGAACCCGGGTCTCTGGCACGAGAAAGCAGCAACTCTAGCGCTGCGCCACCATGCTGCCATGATCTTAGTTGATATCCGAGTATTTTATGCAGAAAGTAAACCTTGTACATCATCTGTAAATAATGATTGCAGTACGTCACAATAAACCAGAGTGGATGGCTGAGTGGATATATAGGCTGGAACAGATGGTGCAGAGACATCAAACTAATGTTTGAGAGGAAACTGGCAGTTCATCCATTCTTCCGAACACTGATAATTATATCCCTGCACGTATGTCCAGCCATCCAGAATGAAATCATTTCCCCTTTGCTGAGACTTTCCTCAGCTTTTATCTTTTGATGGCATAACTTGGCTGAGCTTGGCACAGCTCATGTCATTGAACATCATGTGAGACCGGAGAAGCAATCTATACCCGGCCACTGACACCCTCCTCCGCCTAGCGGAGCTGGTACTTACACTTAATAACTTTTCATTCGACTCCTCCCATTTCCTCCAAATACAAGGCGTAGCTATGGGCACACGCATGGGCCCCAGCTACGCCTGCCTCTTTGTCGGGTACGTAGAACAATCCCTGTTCAATGCGTACCAGGGCCCCATCCCCGACCTCTACCTCCGCTACATCGATGATTGTTTTGGTGCCACATCCTGCACCCACACACAACTGACTGACTTCATCCGCTTCACCACCAACTTCCATCCGGCACTTAAATACACCTGGACCATTTCCGACACTTCCCTACCATTCCTTGACCTCACTATCTCCATCGCAGGTGATAGACTCCTTACCGACATCCACTACAAACCTACCGACTCCCATGGCTATCTGGACTACACTTCTTCCCACCCTGCTTCCTGTAAGGACTCCATCCCCCACTCCCAATTCCTCCGTCTACGCCGCATCTGCTCCCAGGATGAGGCGTTCCACACCAGGGCATCTGAAATGTCCTCATTCTTCAGGGAACGGGGGTTCCCCTCCTCCACCATAGATGAGGCTCGCACCAGGGTCTCTGCCATACCCCGCAACACTGCTCTCTCTCCCCATCCCCCCACTCACAACAAAGGCAGAGTCCCCCTAGTCCTCACCTTTCACCCCACCAGCCGTCACATACAACAAGTGATCCTCCGTCAGTTTCGCCACCTCCAACGTGACCCCACCACTCGCCACATCTTCCCATCTCCCCCTATGTCTGCCTTCCGCAAAGACCGCTCCCTCCGTAACTCCCTTGTCAATTCTTCCCTTCCCTCCCATACCACCCCCTCCCCTGGTACTTTCCCTTGCAACCGCAAGAGATGCAACACTTGTCCCTTCACTTCCCCCCTCCACTCCATTCCAGGACCCAAGCAGTCGTTCCAGGTGCGACAGAGGTTCACCTGCATCTCCTCCAACCTCATCTATTGCATTCGCTGCTCTAGATGCCAGCTGATCTACATCGGTGAGACCAAGCGGAGGCTTGGCGATCGTTTCGCCGAACACCTCCGGTCGGTCCGCAATAACCAACCTGAACTCCCGGTGGCTCAGCACTTCAACTCCCCCTCCCATTCCGTATCTGACCTCTCTGTCCTGGGTCTCCTCCATGGCCACAGCGAGCAACACCGTAAATTGGAGGAAATGCACCTCATATTCCGCTTGGGCAGTCTACACCCTGGTGGCCTGAACGTTGAATTCTCCCAATTCTGCTAGCCCTGGCTGTCCCCTCCCCTTCATCAGCCATCTGGTTGTCTCCTCCCCTCCCCCAACCCTCGGGCTCCTCCTCCTCCTTTTCCTTTTTTCCTTTCTTCTCCCCACCCCCTATCAGTCTGAAGAAGGGTTTCGGCCCGAAACGTTACCTATTTCCTTCGCTCCATAGATGCTGCTGCACCCGCTGAGTTTCTCCAGCATTTTTGTGTACCATGTGAGATTTGATCATCTGGATGGAAGGCCTGATCACTGGCGAGTCCTTCCGACCTGAACAAAGTCTTCTCCAGAAAAGATGGAACATTTGAAATGTTGTCTTTTACAGTGCTTCATTTGTCCATACATACAGGTGTAATACATGAATTTATACCTAGTCTATGAACTTTGCAAATCTCAGTATATTATCTTCAATTGAGACATGGGGAACTGCAGATGCTGGAATCTTGAGCAAGACGCAAAGTGCTGGAGTAACTCAGCAAGTCAGATGGCATCTGTGTGGGGGGGGATGGATAGATGACATTTCAGGTCAGGTCTCTTCTTCAAACTGCTTTCAATTGCCTGATGTAATCAAACAACCAAAGCAATGTTCAGCATTTTTAATTATTCTAAACAAATCGAACTTTCATATTGGTAACCAAGGACAAAATAACTTCAATTTACATTGCTCGAGTTCCTTACTGCCAACAGTGGGGCTTATGATAATCTATCATTTTGGGAGATGCAAACAAATAGGTAATTGTTGAATTTAATTACATTCTTATCTTTTAGAAAGTGAAATGATAGCCAGAAGAAAGCTGTTCTAAAAGGTGGCAATGACAATCCTGTCAGCCGATTATAAACTTCAAAACTGTAATATTTGCCAAGTTAACCTGCTTAAATATTATTAGAGCAATGGATATGCTTAGACGATGCTTAATCTGCAATATCCATGTTCTCCAGGGATGCTGCCTGACCAGCTGAGTTACTCCAGCATTTTGTTTATTTTTTTAAAATCTGCAATAATTGTCTTCTCCACAAATAACCCAACCATCCATCTTTTCCGCCATACTGTCAGCAGCTTTCCAACCTTTGGGAATATGGGAGAAGCCATGGAAATGTTGCTAATTAATTTTTTACTTGCGAACCCAGAGTCTCAACATTAACTAACGCTGGTCGCAGCTGGACTATGTTTATCCTCTTCACATACATTTTAAATCTTCAGCAACAAATCCTAGAAAAGCATTGTGGGAACAGGAAAAGCAGAGATTATATCAACCTGACAAGAAATGCTACCCACTGCCTGCCTATTTAAGTCTTTCTTTCACCCATGCATATTATTTGGGAAAAGAATGAGAAGTGATAAACGCATATATTCATGGCAGGTCAAGTGGGCCAGCATAATGTCAAATGCCTGATTGGTGTCTCAGCGTCCAGCAGTTAAAGTTCCAGTTTGCAACCTTATATTTGCAAACTTGCGCCTATAATCAGTCAATTATAATAAAACATCCTAAAATTGCAACACCTTTTTCTCAGAGAGCGTCGTACCAATCAGGTTCGTAACTTTAGATTTTAAAATAGTGACAAACAGCACACCTGAAAAAATGCTGTTCAGCAATTTAGTTTTGACATTGTATATAAATGTAGTGTCCACTTTTATATCAACTTCAACAATCTGATAAGGTATATCTTTTTATTATAGAGTGATACAGTGTGGAAACAGGCCCTTCGAACCAACTTGCCCACACCGGCCAACATGTCCCAGCTGCTGGTAGAAAAAACTCAGCGGGTAAGGCAGCATCTATGGAGCGAAGGAAATAGGCAACATTTCAGGTCGAAACCCTTCTTCAGATTGTCCCAGCTACACTAGCCTCACCTGCCCCCGTTTGATCCATATCCCTCCAAACCTGTCCTATCCATGTACCTGTCTGTTTCGTAAATGCTGGGGTAGTCCCTGCCTCAATTAGCTCCTCCTGCAGCTTGTTCCATACCCCCACCACCCTTTGTGTGAAAAAGTTACTCCTCAGATTCCTATTAATTCTTTTCTCCTTCACCTTAAACCTACATCCTCTGGGCTGCAATTCACCTAATCTGGTACATCCACCCGATCTATTCCTCTCATGATTTTATACACCCCCTATAAAATCACCCCTCATCCCCTTGTCCACCAAGGAATAGAGACCCAGCCTAATCAACCTCTCCCTGTAGGTCAGACCCTCTCGTCCCTGCAACATCCTCGTAAATCTTCACTGTAATCTTTCCAGCTTGACAACATCTTTCCCAACAACATGGTGCCCAGAACTGAACTCAAAACTCTAAATGCGGCCTTACCAACATCTTATACAACTGCAACATGACCTCCCAACGCCGATACTCAATATTGAAGCTTTTTTTTTACAAGAACTTGTGAAATGGGCCTCACTCAATTTTATGCAAATGCATATCAGCAAAAAAAGGTCTAAGAACAAGATTAAACCTTCAAATCAATTCCTACCCTTTAATAATTCTGTGAACATCTTCTCGCCAATAAAGAATTAAATTACAGCCTGCACAGCTGTATCACACTGGTTATTTTCAGACAAGTTCCAAGATTGACATGCCTTCTAAAAAGAAACTGTAAAAGAAACACAAAATTGTGTCATATGCCTCAATGTTTTACAAAAGTGAAGTATAGATGATGGACAAGAAAATCTCAGGCACTTTGGAAATTGACACTGTCATCATTAGAATAAAAACACTCAAGTTTAAAAAACAATTTCCAAGTTATAGGGACACCAAGAAGCAAGGTCACTATTAAGTTCCCAGCCATTTTTACATGAGAATACACTTCATTTAATAGGCATTTTCTTAAACTGAGGCAGCTCACATGTTTAAGGGAAACTCATGGAGGAATCTGGGGAAAGACATTCTTGCCATAGAGGGAGTACAGAGAAGGTTCACCAGACTGATTCCTGGGATGGCAGGACTTTCACATGAGGAAAGACTGGATAGACTTGGCTTGTACATGTTGGAATTCAGAAGACTGAGGGGGATCTTATAGAAACTTACAAAATTCTTAAGGGGTTGGATAGGCTAGATGCAGGAAGACTATTCCCGATGTTGGGGAAGTCCAGAACTAGGGGTCACAGTTTAAGAGGGAAGACTTTTAGGACCGAGATGAGGAAATCATTTTTTACACAGAGAGTGGTGAATCTCTGGAATTCTCTGCCACAGAAGGTAGTTGAGGCCAGTTCATTGGCTATATTTAAGAGGGAGTTAGATGTGGCCCTTGTGGCTAAAGGGATCAGGGGGTATGGAGAGAAGGCAGGGATGGGATACTGAGTTGGATGATCAGCCATGATCATATCAAATGGCGGTGCAGGCTCGAAGGGCCGAATGGCCTACTCCTGCACCTATTTTCTATGTTTCTATGTTTCTATGTTACCAGGTGGAAGGTTCTGGGATTTGATGCAATGGTGATTCAGGTCAGAGACCGAAAGGCTCAAAGATAAATGGGGATAATTGTGCCCGATTGGTAGAAGTATGGGGAAACCTAATGGGCATCTTGTCTGACACAACAAAATTAGAAGTCAGATCAAGGCACGAACCAACACACCAAGACTTCTATTATGAAGATTGAATTGTCCACCTCCTTCTAGTTTCTTTCCTGTGCTCCCCATTCCACCCCAGTGTATAACAATTTCTGCCCCTGTTCCCTTCCACTCCACCCCACTTTGAAGCAATTTTCCCCCCTATCTCCTTCTACCAATATCCCTATCTCTGGCTTTACAGTTCACTCCTTTTCTCTCCTTATCCAACATCCTTTTGCCTTTTTTTGATCTCTAGCATTTTGCCCAAGCACTTGCTAATCAAACAGATCTCTTTACCCTCCCCCCCCCCCCCCCAACCTGTATCCATCTATTACTTGCTGGGCTGTGTCCCACTCCCGGTCCTTTTCAAGCTTTCCTTTCCTCCCCCCCCCCTGCAACTGCAATCAATCTGAAGAGTCCCAATGGAAACATCACTCCATGCCCTCTGCAGACAGTCCCCGAGTTACTGCAGCACTCTGTGTGGTGCTCAAGACTTCTCGCTTGTTAAATGAGAAGCCAGGATTAAGGAAGAAACAGAGCAGACGGAAACAGGCCAACCCGGACACAAAAATTTACTACCAACTGCAAAACCCACCGATTGTTTTCAGAGGGAAAAAAAAGTGAAGAATTTTAAAGCCCAACAAAAAATGCTGCAACACATAAAAATCTGCAAGGTTCAGAATCCTGACAATTCCTTTGGTATTGTCCCCAAGGATGACTGGCATTGCTGGAATATTATAACAGTGCTCGTGTCATGAATTTCTGACTGATTTATACTTGCTGTGGATATCATCCAATTCTTTTCCATTCGCAGGAGGGTAAAAGGTGAAGCTCGCTGTGAGGCACCCAACATTTTGTAGTGTTTCACAATTTGCAGGGCATCTCTTCCTCACTGCAACATGTCAAGTTTATTTTTATGTGCAATAATAGCAATGTGCCCAATTAGCCGATATTATTTTGCTAGTGAATTCTGACCCGTTTACGTGCCTGCTCTCCAAGACATTGTTTTAATTGCTGGTGCACTGTGAGCCCCAATCAAACCTTAGTGAATCAACACTGCCCTGTGCTCCCGTACATTTCTCCTTTGCATTTTATCAAGGAGTGAGGCTCACCTCATTTGTTATCATTCCCTATAGAAGGGCTCCCACTCAACTCATTTAGATGACACCTGTGCACAGTATCGAAATAGTGCCATACTACCTTCATGTCGATAAGATGTCAACTTACTTTTTTTCCCTCCAAATCAATAAAGCATTGGAGACGTTTATGATCACCTGGCCAACAGTAATCCCTCATGCATCACAAATAAAATCCTTATTTAGATCATCTGCCTCTTGGATTTGTGGAACATTTTCCTGTGCAGAACTTTTACCTTTTGAATCTGATGCAGTTCAGAGAGGTGGTGTTAAAATGGGGTGAGCCCTGGTAAGACGAGCCGGAGGGTGTCTCAGCTTCTGAGCCCTCAAGGTTGGCTGTGGGAGGTGCCCCCTGGGGTACAAGGGCTGAAGAGGCCCGTGCAAAGAGGGGACAACAGTTCACAGCATGACTGGAAAGGTGGCGACGGCTGCAAGAGGCCTTTGTAGCCAGCCGTACCTGGGTCTGTAAAATGTCGCCAAAATGGCAACTCTTGCATGCAGACTCAGTGGGTTGTTCGGTACATTCTGTTCTAACCGTGGGATTGTGTTCACATGTGGGGGTGGTCTTGCTGAGTTGTATGCAGGAGAAGTATTTCACTGTACTGGAAACACATGATGATAAATAAACCACTGAAATTGCCTTCTGCAAAATAGGCAATGTGAAAAGCACTACACTTGTGAAAAGTCTTCAGTTCCTTCTCAGTCCACCTGAATAGTTAAGTATGTCAGAGCACATCAACCATGATAATTATTGATCCCTCTCACCCACTTGCATGGAGACATCGAGAGAGACAGCATGGAAATGGTCCTTTTGTCCCACCGAGTCTGCAATGATCATCAAGCATCTACTTTGACCGTAATCCTACCATTGCCTATTTTATTGGATTTTTAGTTTAACGATACAGCGCGGAAAAAGGCCCTTCAGCCCACTGAGTCTGCACCGACCAGCAAACCCCGCACATTAACATTGTCCACTACACCAGGGACAATTTTTACATTTATACCAAGCCAATTAACTTACAAACCTGTACGTCTTTGGAGTGTGAGAAGTTCTCGGAGAAAGCCCAGGCAGGTCACGGGGAGAACCTACAAACCCCGTACAGACAGCACCCGTAGCCAGGATCGAACCCGGGCCTCTGGTGCTTTAAGGCAACAACTCAACTGCTGCATCACTGTGCCGTCTTATTTAATTCTCACCCACATTGCCATCAGTTCTCCTGCAGATTCTGCCACTCACCAACACACAATGGGGCAATTTACAGAGGCCAATTAATCATCCATCTTGCACATCATTGTGATGTCAAGGAAACCGGAGCACCTGGAGGAAACCCACGTGGTCACGGGGAAGCAGCAAGCTCCAGACAGACAGCAGCAGAAGCCAGGATTAAAGCAAGATCAATGGAACTGTGAGACAGCAGCTCCACTAACTACATTATGTCTGCAGAGCACTGTTCCTCAGGAACAAAATGTAGGAACCAACTAGTTGTGTCAGTTTGAGAAGTTGCATCCATGTCCTTGAAGAACACAACTCTTCAATGGAGTCCAAAATTAGCAACCCAACGTAAGTTCTCATAAACTTGGAAATAAATTGGTTGTGCTCCCTTTGCCCTTGTGATCATTCTATTTATTTCTCAAAGCACAGATGCAAAGGCACTATTTAAAGATGTGTTTTAAACTATAGGTAACAGAAACCAAAAAATAAAATTGTGAATCAGTTTGTGGGAGAAAATAAACAAACCAAAGGAACTGCAGATGCTGGTTTGGAAAAAACACAAAATGTAATGGAGTAACTCAACTGGTCAGGCAGCATGTTCCAGAGATGTTGCCCGTCCGGTTGAGTTACTCCAGCACTTTGTGTCTTTTTTTGCTTATTGGATGGGTTTGTCTTCCAGTATTTCAATTAAATAAAACATGCAGAGCTGGACATCCGAAATGGAAATTGAAAATGCAGGAAACGCTCAGCAAGTCAGGCAGCACCCGTGGAAAGAAAACAAATAGTGTTTAAGATTGAAGATCTTTCATAACACTGGGAAAGAAAGATGATATTTAGACTTCGACCCACCGAATCTGCATGGGCTAGTTGATCACCCCATATACTAACACTATTCGACACGTTAGGGACAATTTACAATTTTACAGAAGCCAATTAACCTACAAACCTCGACGTCTTTGGAGTTTAGAAGGAAACCGGAGCATCCAGAGAAAACCCACGCGGATGCAAATTCGATACAGGCAGCTCCCGTCGTCAGGATCGAACCTGGGTCACTGGCACTGTAAAGCAGCAGCTCTACCGCTGCACCACTGTGCCACACTTGCTGATGCGAATCAGTTGATTCCCTGGTCTCTCTTACCATCTGTACCAATCATTCCACATACTGATAGTACTTTCCCCATGCATCTTCAGGACGTGCAACACCAGTCCTTTTACCCACTGATTCCCCACCACCTCAGTGAGGCTGTGTCACACTTGATGCTTCAAGTTCGTGTTCACAACCACATTTGGTGCTCTTTCATGCTGAAGAAATCAAACATATTAAGTGATCATTTTGGAGACCTTGGGTGACCTACATTCCATCCACCAGGGCTGTCCCAAATTCCCTGTTGCCCACCACATTATTCTCCATCATAGTCCCATTCCAACCAGTCTGTGATCTCATTTATTCTGACAAAGTCCAACTTGAGGAACATCGCCTCACCTTCTGTCTGAAATTTTCCAGCTTCCATTAAATTTAAGATATTCAGGCAATTCTTTTTCTCTGTATCGGAATGGTCAGTTCTGCTGCAATTCATCCACTTGTCCAGTATTACTCTTTCAATTAACTACTGGGCACCTCCCATAGCTCTGTATTTTATTGTTTTTGCATTTATTTATTCTTTCTTACCTCTCTCCTTCTTACTGCCCTCTATTCTCAGCTATTTTTGTTCCTTGGTTTGTATTATCTCTCACTGTACTCATTCACCTATCAACTGGATACATTCAACTGCTCATCACAGCTGCACTCTGTTCCCATTTAAACTTCCCCACCATCCCTGCATCTTAAAAAAATGACTTATCTCTTTCCTGGTTCTAACAAGGATCTTCAACCTCAAAACATCGATCGTCTCTTTCCGCAGATGCTGCCTGACCTGCCAAGTGTTTCCAGCATGTTCGTCAGTCCTACAGTATTAAGGTTGATGAAGGATGTCCTTCTAGGAGGTTTATAAAACCATGAGAGGCATAGGTAAAGTGTAGAGCCACAGTCATTTCTGCAAGGTAGGGAAGTCAAAGTGAGTTTAAAGTGAGTAGAAAGATTTAAAAGGATCAAAGGGGCAATACTCAGTGGGTGGTGCAAGGGATGAATCATTTTTCCCTTCGAGGCCCACTGATCTTTTTTGTCAGGGCTGCTTGATACATTTGTCAAATATCACTAGCATGTCTAAAGCAGTCACTCGCATCACCAAAGTGACAACTCTATTTCAAGCAGCACACAGAATTCTCCTGTCCCATGAGAGCCACTACAGCATTGGAGCATTGATGACCTTATTCTGGCACCTATAACTTAGATGAAACAAATTTTGAGAGTTAAGAAAAACTACGGAGAGGCGAGGTCTACACTTCAACAGCAGTTCGATGAAGCTTCTCGTCTCTGTTACATGACATGAGAGGTGTCATATTCATGTGCACAGTCTGCCAATCCAATCAATGGCCTCCATTGGCCCGGATAGAGTGGATGTGGAGAGGATGTTTGCAGTAGTGGGAGAGTCTAGGACCAAAGGGAACAGCCTCAAAATAAAAGGACATGCCTTTAGATTGGAGAGGAGGAGGAATTTCTTTAGCTCGAGGGCAATGTCTCTGTGGAATTTATTGCCACAGACTGCTGTGGAAGCCAAGTCAATGGGTGTTTTCAAAAGCAGAGATTGTCAGATTCTTGATCAGAAAGGGCGTCAAAGGTTATGGAGAGAAGGTAGGAGAATGAGATTGTGAGGGGAAAAAAATGATTAGCAATGATTGAATGACAGAAGTGACTCGATGGGCCAAATGGCCTAATTCTGCCTCTACATCTTCTGGTCTTATAGTCCAAGTGCTGAAATGAGGCGTCACCTGCAAATGATTTCAATAGATGTGTTCCTGGACGTGGCTAAAATTTCATTTTGGAATAACGAGCATCTGCCATTTGTGGAACAGATGACCTCATTGCCTTTAGCCTGTCACTATTCTGAATTTGGGTAGAGTGGAAGATAAGGAACTGCTGCAACGTCGGCATAATATACTTGCTCTCAGAGTTGGAAGCATCCCAACAGATAATAGGTTTGAGTTAGTTATATTATTGTGTTATGTTGTGGTAAGATTGAGTATTGTCGGCCTAAGTACATTACATTGTACTTAGTGTACTGTATCACTCATTTATGCTCTATAATCATTGTAATGAATACACAATGTATCACTCAGCACCACAAGGCATGAAGGCTAAAGAATCAGTACATCATGAAGCATATAAAATAGGTCCAAGGGGCAGGTTCATTTGCCTTCCTAATTTTCTTCCTTGCATACAAGAGGATTTGAGTACAAGACTGGAAAGATTGAGGGTGGTAGAGACAGCACATGGATTATAGTGTGCGAGTGTGACCCCTCTGTCTCAGAGATCTTGCAGCAGCACAAGTGCAGCAAAGGTTCACCTGACTGATTGCAGAAACAAGGAGCTGCAGATATTGGTTAATACACAGAAGGACACAAAGTGCTGAAGTAACTCAGCAGGTCAGGCATCATCTCTGAAGGACATGGACAGGTGACGTTGCGAGTCGAGCAAGTTCCTGACCCAAAACATCGTTTATCCATGTTCTCCAGGTTGCCTGACCTCCCCCAACACTGTGTCCTTTTGTTTCTCACCCCAATGATTTCTGCATTGATGGGTTTGTTGTGCGGGTAGCATTCAGTAAGCAAATCTGAATTTAGAATAATGAGCGATTCAGAAAATCTTACAGGATGTGAAAGAGTAGATACATAATTGATGCTTCCTCTTGCCGGAGTTCTAAATCGAAAGAGAGAGTTTTAAAATAAGCTGTCAGCCATTCAGGACAGGAGATGAGAAGTTCCACCAGGGGCAAGTTTTCTTATTTACACAGAGGATGGTAGGTGCTGGAAATGCACAGCTAGGGTTGGATGTGAAAGTGGATATGAGAGTGGTGTTTAAGATGCTCGTCAACAGCATAGGTTTGACTATGGGTGCTGCCTGTTGGGAGTTTGTACATTCTCCTCGTGACCTGCGTGGGTTTTCTCCGAGATCATCGGTTTCCTCCCACAGTCCAAAGACGTACAGGTTTGCAGGTTAATTGGCTTTGGTAAAATTGTAAATTGTCTCCAGTGTGTGTAGGATAGCGTTAGTGTGCGGGGATCGCTGGCGGGTGCGGACTTGGTGGTCCAAAGCTGTATCTCTAAACTAAACTTAAAGATAGGCAGAGAGATGTACAGGAAATGAAGGCATATGGGTTAGTCTAACTTGGGATAATGTACAGAATACAGTGTGGGCTGAAGGGCCTGTTCTTGTGCTGTACTGTCCCGTGTTCCTTGTTCTCAACAGCTGGGAAATAAGCAAGGCTAAATGTAATAACTGGAAGTAATCAATGCACACCTCAATCCAATATCATGTTCTATCATTGTATTCAAAGGTCAAAAATTCCAAAACGCGAGGCAAGAAGTGGGCCTTTTTATATATATAGTCAGGGCATGTAAATTTGAAGAAATTACGGAAAGGTTAATAGACTGAATTGTGTGAGGATCTGCATCAACGGACACACAGAAGGGTTTAATTGTGCAGATGCAGCACAAGTTGTAGCTGCAGCCTGCCTACGGGTGAATACAAATATAAAATTAAAACACTGGCAACTCGGCAGCATTTGGATAGATACATGGATATGCAAGGAATGGAAGCATATGGATCACAAAGATAGAACAGGTAACAGTTCAGCACAGGAATGGACCCTTCGTCCCACAATTGTCTGTGCTGACTGATGCCAAGACCAACTCGTATCTGCCTGCACAAAATCCATATCCCTCCATTTGTTATATATCCAAGAGTCTACTAAATGCCACTAACGTATCTGCTTCAACCACCACTCCTGGCAGCACATTCCAGGCACTCGCCACTTTGTGTAAGAAAACGTATTCCACATATCGCCTCTAATCTTTGCCCCTGTCACTTTGAAGCTATGCTACGTACAGGTCGATCAGATTAGTTCAAATTGGCATCCTGGTCGGCACGAACCTTGCGGGCCAAAGGGCCTCTTCCTATGCCGTACTGTTCTATGTTCTCTGTATCTAATCTTCGTGTTAGTCCCAAGAAAGGGAAACAGGGAAAACTAGCAGAAGCCTTTGCATCAATGGACAAGTGTTGAACTCAGAAAACAAATGCCCTTTGGTGATGTTGCATAAACAGAGATTATTGAGAAAGTGGAATCGTGCGTGTGGAAAGATCAACACAGGAATAGCTATCTCGTGGAAGATGACAAAAATTTCAAAGGCTCCCTCAAAAAAGTGAAATGAGATGATATTTTAAATACAATACCGTGGTACACGGAAGTTTATGGAGACACAAAATTGCATAATTTGGAGCTACCTAAATAATACAAAGCGAGTTTATACCATTTTGTATCTGTAACATCCACTGATGCAATATCGATGAATGCATATAATATTGGTCAGTTAGGCACATGGCATGAAACTTGAAGAATAAATATATTAATGTCGAATCGGTATAGGTAGAACTGTGAAACAACCATGGGCAGAAAACGCCTGTTGGAGTTGTATACAAACCACCAAGCAGCAGTAGGGAGGTTGGGGACAGCATCAAGCAGGAAATTAGGGATGCATGTAGCAAAGGTACAGCGGTTACCATGGGTGACATTAATCTGCATATAGATTGGGCCAACCAAATTGGTAGCAGTGCTGAGGAGGAGGATTTCCTGGAATGAACACGGGATTTAAAAAAAAACTAGTATGTAGAAGAACTGACTAAAGCACAGGCCATCCTAGACTGGGTATTGTGTAATGAGGAAGGATTAGTTAGCGATCTTGTTGTGCAAAGCCCCTTGGGCAACAATTACCATAATATAGTGGAATTCTACATGAGGATGGAGAGTGACACAGTTAATTCTGAGACCAGGGTCCTGAACTTAAAGAAAGGAGACTTTGAAGGTATGAGATGGGAATTAGCTAGGATAATTGGCAAATTATACTTAAAAGGGTTGACAGTGGAGATGCAATTGCAAAGATTTAAAGGATGAACTCCAAAAATTGTTCAATCCTGTCTGGCGAAAAAAAATTAAAACAGGGAAGGCGGCTCAACTGTGTCAATGAGGGAAATCAAGGATAGTGTTAAATCCAAGGAAAAGGCATATAAATTGGCCAGAGGAAGCAGCAAACCGGAGGACTGGGTGAAATTTAGAACACAACAGAGGAAGACAAAGGGGTTAATTAGTAGGGGGAAAAAAGAGCTGGGAATATAAAAACTGACTCTAAAAGCTTGTTCAGATATGTAAAAAGGAAAAGATTAGTTAAGACAAATGTAGATCTCTTACAATCAGAGACAGGTGAATTTAGAATGGGAAACAAGGAAATGGCAGAACAGTTAAACGAGTACTTTGGTTCAGTCTTCATTAAGGAAGACCTAAACAATCTCCCAGAAATACTTGGGGACCGAGGATCTAGTGGGAGGGAGGAACTGAAGGGAATCCATATTAGTCAGGAAATTGTGTTAGGTAAACAGTTGGGACTGAAGGCAGATATATCACCAGGGCCTATTGGTCTGCATCCCACAGTACTCAAGGATGTGGCTGTAGAAATCGTGGATGCATTGGTGATCATTTTCCAATGTTCTCTCGACTCTGGATCAGTTCCTGTGGACTGGATGGTAGCCAATGTAACTCCACTTTGTAAGAAAGGAGGGAGAGAGAAAACAGGGAATTATAGACCAGTTAGCCTTACATCGGTAGTGGGGAAGATGTTATAGCAGCGCATTTGGAAAGCAGTGACAGGATCGGTCAAAGTCAGCATGGATTTATGAAGGGAAATCATGCTTGACTAATCTTCTGGAATTTTTTGAGGATGTACCAAGTAGAATGGATAAGGGAGAGCCAGTGGATGTGGTGTATCTGGACTTCAAAAAAGCCTTTGACAAGTTCCCACTCAAGAGATTAGTTTGCAAAATTAGAGCACATGGCATTGGGGGTAGGGTATTGACATATATAGAGAACTGGTTGGCAGATAGGAAGCAAAGAGTAGGAATTAACTGATCCTCTTCAGAATGGGAGGCAGTGACTAGTGGGGTGCCACAAGGCTCGGTGCTGGGACCCCAGTTATTTACATTATACATTAACGATTTAGACAAGGGAAATAAATGTGATATCTCCAAGTTTGCGGATGACACAAAGCTGGGTGGCTGTGGGAGCTGCGGTAAGAATGCCATGAGGCTGCAGGGTGACTTGGATAGGTTGGGTGAATGGGCAGATGCAGTATAATGTGGATAAACATGAGGTTATCCACTTTGGTGGCTAGAACAGGTAGGGAGATTATTATCTGAATGGTGTCAGATTAGGAAAAGTAGAGGTGCACCAAGACCTGGGTGTGCTTGTACATCAGTCACTGAAAGTAAGTATGCAGGTACAACAGACAGTGAAGAAAGCTAATGGCATGTTGGCCTTCATTGCAAGAGGATTTAAGTTTAGAAGCAAGGAGGCCTACTGCAGTTGTACAGGCCCCTGGTGTGACTGCACCTGGAGTATTCTGTGCAATTTTGGTCTCCTAATTTGAAGAGGGACATTATTGCTATTGAGGGAGTGCAGCGTAGGTTCGCCAGGTTAATTCCCGGCATGGCGAGACAGACATATGATGAAAGAATGAGTCGACTGGGCTTCTATTCTCTGGAATTTAGAAGGATGAGAGTTGATCTTATGGAAACATATAAAATTCTTAAGGGATTGGACAGGCTAGGTGCAGGAAAATGTTCCCGATGTTGGTGGTGTCCAGAACCAGGGGTCACAGTTTAAGAATAAGCGGTAGGCCATTTAGGACTGAGATGAGGAAAAACATTTTCACCCAGAGAGTTGTGAATTTGTAGAATTCTGTCACAGAAGACAGTGGAGGCCAATTCACTGGATGTTTTCAGAGAGGTAGATTTAGCTCTTAGGGCTAAAGGAATCAAGGGATATGGGGAAAAATCCACAACAGGGTACTGATTTTAGATGATCAGCCATGATCACATTGAATGGCGGTGCTGGCTCAAAGAGATGAATGGCCTACTCCTGCACCTATTTTTCTATATTACGAGCCATAGATCTTTGACTGGGAATTAAATCAATTAGCCATGCTTTGACAACATAACACAGCACAACATCTGTCTACTGTTTCCCCCAAATCACCACTGTGATTTTCAGCTGTTCTGCGGTGGTTTTCCTCAGTCTTTGTGATTAGAGAGTTTGTTGATGCTCATGATATTTGTCTATTAACGCTATGTTGGGAATTAGGTGAAAAGCAGCTGAGGCTTTGTTATTCCAAAATGCTTCTGCATACAATACATATAGTGGAGCTTAAATGCACACCGTTGATCTACGTATGGATTAAAAACATAATACTTGGTATGGTGGCGCTGTGGTGGGGTTGCCGCCCTACAGCGCCAGAGATCCAGTTTGATCCCGACTACGGGTGCTGTTTGTACATTCTGGCTGTGACTACGTGGTTTTTTTTCCGGGTGCTCCAGTTTCCTCCCACACTCCAAAGACGAACAGGATTGTAGGTTAATTGGCTTTGGTAAAATTGTAAATATTGTCTGAGACCAGTAATGACTGGAAGTGGCAAGTTAGAAAGAGCTCTAGGGGCTAGTGGAGTCAAGGGATATGGGGAGAAGGCAGGCATGGGTTATTGATAGGGGACGATCAGCCATGATCACAATGAATGGTGGTGCTCGCTCGAAGAGCCGAATGGCCTCCTCCTGCACCTATTTTCTATGTTTCTATGACTCCAGACCTGTGACTGAAGGAAATATTACACAGACTTGGTTGTAGTAGTCATCATGTGGTGGTAATAAGTGGTAAGCTCTACGATCCTTTAAATGATCATATCTACTGAACAGCATCGTATTGGAACGCGGAGTATCCTCCATCTCAAGATGCAGTATAATTAACCAAATCATTTCATTATTCCTTCTGTTAAGTTTTAATGATCTTTTAAACATGAATCTCACAGAAGTGGCAAAATTAAATCATTTGCCTTTGTCACATATCCAGGGAAATATAACTAAATTAAAGAGAGACTTGTTATCAGGTGCATCTCTAGCAGAATGTTAATTTTCTTCTTAGTGAGTGAAGCTGAAGGATGTAACAAACACGCAGTTTTCTTCCATGATCAGCTTGATGGTGATAATATTAAAAAGTTGAAGGCCAGCGATTTTAGTTAATTGGTGGAAATTTCAGTAGGGAGATGAAGATTGATTTATCTCGCTGTGAGAAACAGGGGATCTGGAATTCAATGTACGATCTTGTGGTGGAGCACAAGCTCTCACCAAATACAACTCGTGCATGGTTGACTGCTTCAAGTGCTGTAACTGCAAGGCTATGGTAGCTTGGACTCTTCCAGACCAAGAACTAGACAGTTGGAATTTTAATTGGCAAGGATACAATGGGCCAAATGGCCTTCTGCCCAGCTTTTCTTTGTGAACAAAAAACAATTAAATTGGAAAAGCACGAGCAAAATCATTTAAATAACAAATACAATTTTTCATGATTAACAGTATAAATGAACTTGGAACCTACAACGCATGGTTCACTGGACAGTTTTCACCCGAGCTAGAGAGACGAAGTTTCAATCAAAATAACATTTCATTACTAGGCTGGCACGAATCACACAGCAACTGCGAAGTTTGCCAGAACATGCCAGCTTATCTGCCAACTGATATCATGTCCAAGGATCCACTGTTTCCTCCTTGTCACATTACACAGATCCTTCACCCCTGAAATCACTAATACATTAAACCATAGTTGTTTTGATCCGCAGGTGATTCTTACAAGTACCACTTATTAAAGTAAACCATCCGAAAATATTGCATTCCATTTCTCTTGAACCAAGTAGATACATCATAAGATAAGGATTTTTTGTGCCACTGAAATGTTCCAGCAAAAATAAACATTTGATCATATTCTTTTAAAATCCATGATATTACCGTCACCAGTCCCTGACCTTCAAATAGACCAGAACCTTACTGGAATTAACTGGCGGTGGGAGTGAGGGGTGAAGTTAGTGACACTTCATCTACAAAACTGCACGAATTTGAGATGTGGGAGGGAACCAGAGCACTCTGAGGACGTGCAAACTCCATAGAGACGGTGTAAAGTCAGGATCAAACCTAGGTCTCTGATGCTATGAGGCAGCAGCTCTACCAACACTCTGCCTAAAGGATGAGAAGACATTCTTTCTCCTCAAATAATGTAAGATCTCAGACCGAGTTAGTTGCTAGCTCCTAGCTCTTCATTCATGTTCTTTACCTTTGGGTCTCGACCATTCTGAGAACCCTTTGTCCAGTACTAAGATGCACGATTCAGCAGAGGAATTTCTGGAGTGGTCCAGCAGTTGAGATTTATACATCTGGTGTGGAATTGCAGAGGATCTTTGTTTCAGACATAAGCTTCAGGCTCTATCTGAAATGATTCTGAGGTTGTTCCTCCAGTGATCTAGGACTGCAAACCTAGAATGTAATTGTAACATTTATAGTATCCTAGATGGTTGCTAATTGACATACCATGAAAATTATTGAATGATAAATAGAAAACAGATTCCAAATTCAGCAGAATTACACCGAACAAAATGTCAAATCTATTTGAGCTCCAAAAATCCAGTTTAAAAAAAAGACAGTGTTGCGATAGATTGGAGAGACCTGCATATAATTTCAGCACACATGCACATGGAAGAATTGCACATCACAGCACTTTTTAAAATGCGGTAATCATAAGCATTGCAAAATACACGCAATAACAACCGCTAAAAATTTCAACTTCAGTGAGTCTACTGCTAATCTTCAGCGAGTGATTTATATTTAAATTAAGATTCACATGAAGCAAAGTATAATAATTCATACTGGGTTTGGAGTTCAACATATAGTTGGAGGTTAAACAGCAGAGGTACAGAACTGTCTTCACTAAGAAAAACAAAAACAATCTCCCAGATGTACTAGTGGCCTCGGGGGATGGAGGTACTGAAGGAAATTCACATTAGGCAGAAAATGATGTTGGGTAGACTGATGGGGCCGAAGGCTGATAAATCCCCAGGGCCTGATGGTCTGCATCCCAGGGTACTTAAGGAGGTGGCTCTAGAAATCGTGGACGCATTGGTGATACTTTTCCAATGTTCAATCGAATCAGGATCAGTTCCTGTGGATTGGAGGGTAGCTAATGTTATCCCATTTTTTAAGAAAGGGGAGGGAGGGAAAACAGAGAATTATAAACCAGTTAGCCCGACATCGGTGGTGGGGAAGATGTTGGAGACAATTATAAAAGATGAAATGCGGGACATTTGGATAGTAGTAACAGGATCGGTCCGAGTCAGCATGGATTTACAAAGGGAAAATCATGCTTGACTTATCTTCTGGAATTTTTTGAGGATGTAACTAGGAAAATGGACAAGGGAGAGCCAGTGAATGTAATGTACCTGGACTTTCAGAAAGCCTTTGATAAGGTCCCACGTGGGAGATTAGAGGGCAAAATTAGAGCACATGGTATTGAGGGTAGGGTACTGACATGGATAGAAAATTGGTTGGCAGACAGGTAACACAGAGTAGGGATTAACGGGTCCCTTTCAGAATGGCAGGCAGTGACTACTGGGGCACCACAATGTTCGGTGCTGGGACCGCAGCTATTTACAAAATACATTAATGATTTAGATGAAGGGATTAAATATAACATTAGCAAAGTTACAGATGACACACAGCTGGGTGGCAGTGTGAACTGTGAGGAGGATGCTATGAGGATGCAGGGTGACTTGGACAGGTTGGGTGAGTAGATGCATGGCAGATGCAGTTTAATGTGGATAAATGTGAGGTTATCCACTTTGGTGGCAAGAACAAGAAGGCAGATTATCTGAATGGTGTCAAGTTAGGAAAAGTGGAAGTACAACAAGATCTGGGTGTCCTTGTACATCAGTCACTGAAAGTAAGAATGCGGGTAAAGCAGGCAGTGAAGAAAGCTAATGGCATGTTGGCCTTCATAACAAGAGGAGTTGAGTATAGGAGCAAAGAGGTCCTTCTGTAGTTGTACATGGCCCTGGTGAGACCACACCTGGAGTATTGTGTGCAGTTTTGGTCTCCAAATTTGAGAAAGGACATTCTTGCTATTGAGGGAGTGCAGCGTAGGTTCACTAGGTTAATTTCCCAGGATGGCGGGACTGTCATATGTTGAAAGAATGGTGCGATTGGGCTTGTATACACTGGAACGTAGAAGGATGAGAGGGAATGAATGAATGAATAAGTTTATTGGCCAAATATTCACATACAGGGAATCTTATTGAAACATACGATTATTGAGGGATTGGACATGCTAGAGGCAGGAAACATGTTCCCAATTTTGGGGGAGTCCAGTACCAGGGGCCACAGTTTAAGAATAAAGGGTAGGCCATTTAGAACGGAGATGAGGAAAACTTTTTCACCCAGACAGTTGTGAATCTATGAAATTCTTTCCCTCAGAAAGCAGTGGAGGTCGATTCTCCGGATGCTTTCAAGAGAGAGTTAGATAGAGCTCTTAAAGATAGTGGAGTCAAGGGATATGGGGAGACGGCAGGAACGGGGTACTGATTGTGGATGATCAGACATGATCACAGTAAATGGTGGTGCTGGCTCGAAGGGCCGAATGGCCTAATCCTGCACCTATTGTCTATTGCTCATTAATAGACCCAGTAACCAATTATTGCATGAAAAATTCTAATGCAATGAAAATACAGCTGTTAAATAGGAAAATGTGCAGATATAAACAGCATTAAACATCTGTATAGTTATAGTTAATAGTCTCCCTCTCAAAGCCTCCATAAACTCAACCTATTAAATACTGCATTTTCATTCTTAAAATACCATTTCATAGCAATATGATGAATCCTTTCAATAATCCCAACTCTGATGAACTGCTGCAGCCGTTTCTTAGCACAGCAACATCAGCCAAAGCATCTCCAGTTTTCTCAATGACGTGGTCCACTTCAATTCAAGAAATGGTATGGTCTACTCAAGACTAAACATTTTAGCCACACATGCAAGCCATCACCTAATAAAAGTGTGTAGCTATCCATTCCTATGGGCATCCAGTCCTGGACAACATTCAAACACGAGCTGAGAAGTAGAGCATTCACAATCAGTGCATTACTCTTGCACTGCAATATTGAGCCAAACCACTTCTCCTTCATGTTCGCTGGCAATGGTATTGGCCAGTTCCATATTAATAATGCCCTAGTCTGACAATTGACATGCAGTTCAAACTGTAACAGACAGATAAATGCCAGTGCAATTGGAAAAAAAAAAAAGAATCGTCAATGAAGACAGGCTAAAAATCTGGAATATTTTATCCCTCAGTTTTCCCAATCTTACATCTGGCACGATACAGATTTTAAAACAAATTTGATGCTCTCTATCAAACATTTGACTATCTCCCAAGAATGAAGACTTTAATAGAAAAATAAAATCACCAAATAGCAGCAAATGTGTGCTAGAGCAACTAATACACATTGAACATTTTAGTTTGCGTGGCTTACTCTATACAGAGCAAGGGTTTTGCACACTAGGCCACAATCAAGCTAATGCATACTTGTTTACCTTAAATAATATATTCTCATGAGTATGACAAAATTTCCCCAGAGTACAGGCAAGCACAGTTTATGAATATTTAAGCCTAGCTAAAAGGTAATTTGATTCCTAATTAACTACACTCAGAGCTTCTGATCTTCCTAATTTTTCTCTGTTGAAGAAAATGGAAGATTAATTGAAAACATGGAGTTCCAGAGTCCATGAATAATAGATAATAAATTTGGTATATATAACACACAAAGACCTACTAACAATCAGTTTTTGCACTGTCACTAGCAACTAAAACAGTCACTTTAGATCATTAAAAAAGGCACAATGTGCTGGAGTAACTCAGTGGATTAGGCATCATCGCTGGAGAACATGGATAGGTGACATTTTAGGTGATGACCAGTCTCATCAGACTGATTTCCGAAACATCACATATCCAATTTGTCCAGGAATGCTGCCTGACCCGCTGAGTTACTCCAACATTGTTTTTTTTGGTAAACCAGCATCAGCAGTTCCTTGTTTCTGTACTTTAGATCATAGTTTGTCCAGGATACAAAACCCAAATATAATCTTGATCTGTAAATCTAATCTGATTTACATATCATGGATATAATCACAAAGGCATCTTTCAGTGTTACCATTCTACCAACCAAAGATTCTAGACTAATCCCAATAATTGCCTTAAGAGGTCAGGTGCTGACCATAGTGCTGTCTCATCTGCAAATTACCCCAGCAATCCGATTTGATAACTCCCAATCATCAGGAGACGTTAACAAAAAACTGCTTGCAAAAGAGAATTTTTCCCCATATTGCTTGCACTGTTCAGGAATATGGTTTTATAATTTTTCAACACATTAACATTGACAAACGTATTCATATCATTGTAAATCGAGCAAGATAATCTTACAGAATCCAGTTTCAAATTGAGAAACCTGCTTTATAATATATTTATTTTGCCAGTTTTCTGAACACAAAGAGTGCCTTTTCAGTTGTTATTGATGTAATCACTGTTTTGGAGATCCAGATCATGATATTCCATGCAGAAACCTCAGTCAATGGTCAGAGACTGTTTCAGAATAGAGACAGGCCAGAATTAGGTCCCTTCCTCACACCACATACCATACTTATGGGCCTGTCCCAGTTACGCGATTTTTTCCGGCGACTTGCCGGCACCCGTCATAGATCGTTGCAGGTCGCAGAAAATGTTCGACATGTTGAAAATCCAGCGGCGACCAGAACAAGGTACGACTCTTTGGGCAACTACTCACGACCATACAGGTTTCACCCCACGACATGTCGCCTGTATGGTCGTGAGTGGTCTCCTCAGTCGCCCAAAGAGTCGTAGCGTCTTTCTGGTCACCGCTGAATTTTCAAAATGTTGAAAATTTTCGGCGACCTGCAACGACCCATGACGGGTGCCGGCAGTCGCCGAAAAAGTCGCATAAGTGGGACAGGCCCATTACTCACCTACCAGTTGGGGGTCTTTGGAGACCAAACACAATAACATGTGTCAATTTCTTCATCCATGTACGTGAAGGAATTGCAAAGGCTTTCACCATTTAGTGTGACAATCAAACATGGGACATTTTAATCTGTACGGCTTACTCCACATGGAGTAACAGCTTATGTGCTGTTTATAAGCATTCAACATAATTGAGGACCCTTTCATCCTGGCAAATTCCTCTTCTCCCCTCTACAATTGGACTGAAGATTGAAAAGCTTGCAAGCATATACCACTTGGTACAGGAACAGCCTCTTCACTGCTGTTATCAGACTATGGAATGGATATAAGAAGCTGGACCAAAGCTCCCAATATACTGCCTTGCAATTGTTTTCATTTATCTGCACTATCGCTGCAGCTGTAACACTATATTCTCCTCTTTCTTAGCAATTTTCTTGTTGTCCTTGTGAAGTTTGAATGGACTCGTGCATGATATACCATTTCTGGACAACATGCAAAGGAACGTTTTGCCACCGTATATTGGTACAAGCTACCAATTGATTAACCTACCTGTTCAGGATACATTTGCCCTGGAAACAAAATATATGGTGTCTTACCATGACAATAATAAACCAATACTAGGCCACTACAATGTTAAAGCATACTTATTTACCAGAAGCAATATTCCTATGAAGGTAACAGCTTTTTTCCAGAAGTCCAGCCATTTAAGAGGCTTTTAGATAGGCTCATGGATAGGCAGGGAATGGATCCTGTGCAGGTAGAGGAGTTGAGTTTAACTTGGTTTTATGGCACAGACATTGTAAAGTTCCCCACAGACACTGCTTCTGTGGGGAACTTACCTATGTTTTATGCTTTAAATTAGTTCAGCACATAATTTATGTATGCTTTAATCCAACTAAAATAATTTCCCTCCCAATTGATTAACTGTACTGATTACACCCGATATTTTTTTCAGTAGAAGGTCCATTACAAGCTACAGTACAGGTGAAGGAGTCCAATTGGCCCATCATGCTGATGTCAGTGCTTTGCTGAAGAAATTCAAAAATCAATGCCACTTCTTTCATTGTGGAATACAATGCTTTTGTATTGAAGCATTGGCCAAAAATGGAAGTGAAATGTGGAAGGCGAGTGGTACATTGGATCATTGCATGAGCTGAGAGCACAAGAGCAAGGAAGTGTGCAGCAATTTGTAGAAGTCTTTGATAGCGAGATAGAAATTGTAAAATGTTCCGCTTTATTACAAATTGGATGGCATTTTTTAATAGCTTTTAACACTTCTGAAAAACATTACTTCAATATTTCAATTAAGCATTTCCACAGTTAACAAGTGGTAGTTATGACATCCTTAGCAGCGATATTGAAGGCCATTGAGGAAATGAAACTGTGCAAATGGCAATAAGGAGTTATATTACTTCCATTAAATCTTTGTATAAATGTAGAGGAACTGTCATGTTGTCGTCGGAGCAGATTTATGACAAGGATACCAGCATAAAATGTACCTTAGTTATGCAAAGACATGCAAGCTGGAGAACATCCCTGGAGGAGGCAAGAAAGACAATAAGGAACTTTAATATTGTTATTAAAAATTAGGTTAGGTTTTGATTTTTTTTTTTTAATTCTCAAGCCCAGTACAGTTCCACTCATTCAAGCAATTTCTCTTACAGGTATGGCCAGCTAAGATAATTGGCAAAAAAGAGAATAGAAGAACATTATTTCTTAGTGTATTTTATTTAGTTTAAGAATAAACACTGCTTGAATGAGTGGATCTGTGTAAAACTCAGGACGTAATGTCGCAGCTTTATAGGAATGAGGCCGCATTTTGAGTATTGCATGCAGTTCTGGCCGCCCGCCCCATTTCAGGAAGGTTGAGGAGGCTTTGGAAGGGGTGCAGAAGAGGTTTACCTGAATGCTGCATGTATTAGAGGATAATAGCTGCAAGAAATGGTTGAACAAACTCAGATTGTTTTCTCTGAGGTGTCAGAGGTTGAGGGGTGTCCTAATAGAAATGTATAAAATTATGAGAGGCATAATATGAAAGGCAGTCAGAACATTTTCCCAGAATGGAAATGCCAAAGATTAGAGGACATAGATTTAAGGTGAGAGGTACAAAGTTTACAGGAGATGAGTGGGGCAAGGTTCTTCTTCCCCATGCAACAAGCGGTGGGTACAATGCCAGAGAACGTGGTGGACTCAGATAAGAAGCTTTTATATAGGCACATGGATATGCAGGAAATTTAGGGATATGGATCACATGCAGGAGATCAGTTTAACTAGGCATCATGTTTGGCACAGACATTGTAGGTTGAAGGGCCTGTTACTGTGGTATACAATGTGTTATAATTTATTAACTTACCTGTTCACAAGGCATTTGCCCTGGAAACCAAGGAAATAGTGGTTTATCATGGCAAAGGAAAAACATCAAATTTTCTCAAGAACCACCTCAAAAGGTAAAGTTCCATCAGCACCTCAAGCCTAAAATCAGTTAATGCCAGAGTTAGACAGCAGAGAATGAGGATTGATTCGATGTACACATATCCAGCATATTTATGCTTATTGGGAAGCAGTTTTAGCTTTGCAATCATTACAAGAATGTTGCATAAATCCAACTAAATGCAGTCACTGACCATGTGAATTTCACTGGCAGAAAGCTAAATAACAATTAGTTTTGTTAGGCCAACACCAATCCAAGTGTCCCCAATAAGATCATCAACAGTCAGCATCAGGCAGGCTGAAGAAACACTTACCATTTTTCATAACAGGGAACTTCACTCAAATTTACACCGAACAGTTTTGAATGCAACTAGAAAGGAAAAGATACACGTGTAGAATAGACTGATGGTGAGGAAGTTAAGTGAATTTGCATAAGTTTAAAGGTTAAGTTAGAGATGCAGCCTGGAAAAGGGTTCTTCAGCCCACCGAGTCCGCATGAACCAGTGATCACCCTGTACACTAACACTGTCCCACACACTAGGGACGATTTATAATTTGTACCCAAGCCAATTAACCTTGTCTTTGGAGTGTGGGAGGAAACCGGAGCACCCAGAGAAAAACCATGCAATTACATGGAGAACGTACAAACTCCATACAGTCAGCACCCACAGTGAGGATCAAATCTGGATCTGTGGCACTGTAAGGAAGCAGTTCCACAACTTTACCACTGTGTTGCTCAGGCATTTTGTTTTCTCAAGCTACTCCGATTAACACTGTGGCCTTAAAATAACCAACATAAGACATGCAATTTTGAAACATGGGGTATGATTTAATTTAATTTAATGAATGTATTAAAACTATAGCAGTAAATATTATCATATTTGATGGGAGATGGAACCCTATGCTTCATGGTGTGTGTTGCACCGATGCATGAAAGCCACCAAGGTGGCCTGCAATGCAGTCAAGTGCATATCAACATGCATGATCAGGAAACAACATGGATTTATAATTATATGCTGGTAGAGAGAAATGGGTAGGTTTCAGCGAAAATGTAAAAAACACAGGAAAATGGAAAGCTAATGGAATTAAATGGGCACCATATGTATTGAACAGACACAGATGTGCACGTTGAATCCAGAACAGTAAACTTAACAAAAAAAGGGACACAAACAGCTGGAGTAACTCAGCGGGTTTGGGAGCATCTCTGGAGAACAACTCCGAGGGTCCGACCCAGATGTCACCTATCCATGTTCTCCAGAAATGCTGCCTGGCCCGCTGAGTAACTCCAGCACTTTGTGTCCTTTTCGGCAAGCCAGCACGTGCAGTTTCTTGTTTCAACAGCAACATTCACAAATTTGAGTCCTGCTGCTTGATATCTTTTCAAATAATATGAGCACCTAACCAACATTCACCAGATTACATTTTGAAATGGAATACAAAACCTACTGACCACTGCATTTCTAATATGATGAACATTTAAACATTACTTGGCTGGAGTGACTGATAACTTGCTCAGTATCCATAGCTGCTGAAAACCAGGGCCGGCCTTAAGCGGATTGGACCGATTGCTCCCAATTGGGCCCCGCGAGTAAGGGGGCCCCACGCCAGAGTAATCTACTCTCGGCTCAGGTAGATCTACCCCGGGTGGATGGGGGGGAGAGAGGGGTGGAGAGAGAGTAGAGGGGGAAGAAAGGGGGAAGAAAGGTGGAAGAAAAGGGGAGACAGGGAGGGGTGTGTGAGGGGGAATGGAGAAGGGGGAGAGGGGGAGGTGGGTCATTCGCTCGCGGTTCCGGGGCAGTGCTCCTGCCCCTCCAGTCGCCGTGCTTCATGCGCACAGCCCCGGCTCCCCCCCTCACTCTCCCCGGGGAGACGCGGTGAACAACACAGGAAGGGCCGGGCCGGGGGTTGGAGCAACGTTTACAAACCTCGGCCTCAGCTCACACCCATCCACCGCTCCCGCCTCCGGCCCTCTCCCTCCCTTCTCTCCTTCCCTTCCCTTCCTTCTTCCTCTCTCTTTTCCCTTCTCTCCTTCGCTCCATCCCTTCTTTCTCTCCTTCCCTTCCTCCTCTCCTTCCTTCCCACAAGCACACCACGCACAGACACACACAGCACGCACAGACACACACACACACACCCCCCAAAGTTAGGATGGGGGAGAAGCCCCAACGGTAGGATGGGGCTGAAGCCCAAAATTTAATGCCTGGACTGTTTTTTCACCAATGGTTATTGGTTTTCTAGGACCTATTTAATTAAATTACTGTTTTTTTCATTTCACAATCACTAAAACAAGTGGTATTGGAACTATGTACTTTTCACAGGTGATCTTCACATTTTGTTTGTCACTTGTAGGCTTGCATGTAGGCAATGTTATGTTAAAATGTATCTTAGATCTGTTTGGTCCATTGTCTCAGGCAATTTTTAAGCACACATTTTGATTACTTTCCATTCTACCATAGAGATATAAAGTCTATAATAGACTTTGATTATATTTCTATGATTCTACAGACCTTGGCTGGGAACCTGGGGCTCACCAAAATTGTTCCCAATTGGGCCCCGCACCTCCTAAGGCCGGCCCTGCTCAAAACCATGTCCTTTTGTCCTTTCCAATGTCTAAAAAGGGATTACAGAGTGGTTTCTTTGACCGTCTTTTATGGTGGCATTTAACCCACACCATATTCATCCGCCCATGAAGTGTGTGTTTATTGCAGCAATGTTTAACCACAGCAAAGGAACCGCGTACTCACACTTTGCAGATGCCTGTCCACCTAATGCTGTCTGCCTGGCATGCTGTCCATTTGAGGTTGAACAGTTCACCAAATGAAAAGACATGCAAACAAAACAAAAAAACTTCCAGAGTGTATTTATTCCCCTTGCACAAAGATTGTCTGTGGCTTGCTCTGCTGCATTAAATCAGTGGGCCTACTGGGTACTGTGGTTAAATATCCTGAGCTGCTTTGTATCAAAAGAAACACTGCAGATCTTATACTGTCAGATTGTCAATGATTATCGCATGAGAAATCACTGCACTTCCAAGTATCTGTATCTGTTGTGTACTGTGTGCAATTTGTAGCTCCCCATCAGTTATGATTGCTGTGCTGGGGTTCTGAATGCCATTTGGAAGCAGATCTTCTGCTTATAAGACAGGAGGTTACCACCTTCTATCTTCATTTCCTCTGACAGCCTACAGGCTTCAGAACCCAAGAGTCTTGTATCTGCTTCATTTCTCTCAATCTGTTTAGCTTGGAGTACAAACATCCGTATCCTCAGCTCAATTTTGTCTCCCCGCATTTCATTTTGAAATCGCTACTGTGCATAATTTTTTCCCCAGAAATGTTTGGGGCCAAAGGACAAATTACCTGCACAGAATACTTATTTTTCATAAGACCATGAGACTTCAGAGCAGAATTAGTCCATTCAGCCCATTGAGTCTGCTCTGCTATTCGATCATGGCTGATCTATTTTTCCCCACTCAACCCCATGGTCGTACCTGCTCGCCGTAACCTTGGACACCCTTACGAATCAAGAACCTATCAAACTCTGCTTAAAAATACCCAATCACTTGACCACCACAGCCATCCTGGGCAATGAATTCCACAGATTTACCATCCTCTGACTATATAAATTCCTCTTCATTTCCATTTTGAAGGTACGTCCTTTGAGTGAGAGGCTGTGTCCTCTGGTCCTCGACTCTCCCACCAGTGGAAACATCCTCTCCACATTCACTCTATCAAGGCCTTTCATTATTCAAGAGGTTTCAATAAGTTCCCAACCTCATCTTTCTAAACTCCAGAGTACAGGCCCAGAGCCTTCAGACCCTCCTCATAGAGCTTTAACTGGGGACTCGAGTATCCCTGCGATCATTCTCATAAACCTCCTCTGGATCTTCTCCAAATCCAGCACATCCTTCCTCTGATATGCAGCTTTAAACGGCTCACAATGTTCCAAATGCAAAGGCCCGGCACTATATAAATGTCTCAGCATATCATCTTCACTGTTATATTCTAGTTCTCTTGAAATGACTGCCAGCACTGCATTAGCCTTCCTTCTACCGATCAACCTGCAAATTAACCTTTTGGGAATCCTGCACCAGCACTCCCAAGTCCCCATCACCGCCGATTTATTTCAATCAATGCAAACATCTCCCCATCAGCCCGCACTCAACTCCCAAGAATCTGAAATCTAAAGTGACTTGGCTCATGTGCTAATAATTTTAAATCACCCACAAAAGATCACAGTCTAAAATATAAAGTATAACGTCTATTTTCTTCGTTATTAATGATAAATTACATTGTTTACATGTTCTTGAAATGAGAATGATTCTTTGTTGAAGGGCATTAACACCATTGTAAGAAAAGCAAGGCAGATCTGCCCTGGAGTTATATGATTCTCTGCCAAAATCATTCACTGTTAATTAATTTTCAAGAAATATTTCTGGTCTAATAGTATTATGGCAGATGTTTACTGGAGATAACATTGCACCATTCAGGAAACACACGCAAAGATTCTGCAGAGCAGCACAGCTGCAGAATCACAACATCAGAAACCCAGGGCCAAATATCATTGCTGGTGCTGCCAGTGTGGAGTTTGCACTTTGTCCCCATGGCCTAGTGGGTTTCGCCATGGTGCTCAGTTTCCTCCCACAACAGAGTTTTCTCTAAGATCTTCAGTTTCCTTCCACATGTATGTAGGTTAGTTGGGCTTGGTGTATGTGTAAATTGTCCCTAGTGTGTGAAGGATAATGATAATGTGCGGGGATCTCTGGTCGGTGCGGACTCGGTGGGCTGAAGGGCCTGCTTCTGTGCTGTATCTCTGAAACTAAAACATTCCAAAGGCATGCAGGTTGACAGGTTATTTAACTATTGTAAATTCCTCCAGCTATGTCATTGAGTGGTGTGGGGGGGGGGGGGGTGTGTGGGTGTGTGTGGGTGTTACAAATGAGTATGTGATAGTCGGCATGGGCACAGTAGGCCACATGGCTTGTTTCGGTGCTGTATGACTCGACAGACCGGATTTGTTGAAAATTATCTCCCTCGTGTCAACAAAACTGAACATCCATTTTGTTAGTAGAAACAAAGAACTGCTGATGATGGTTAATGCAAAAGAGGTCACCAAGTGCTGGAGTAACTCAGCAGGTCAGGCAGCATCTCTGGAGAACATGGATAGGTGACATTTCGGGTTGAGCCCCTTCTTCAGACTGGCAAGATGGCAACGTCTTATGGAGAGAAAGATATGTTTTAAAAGGGATCTTATTATGCATTGCTTCCCCCACCCCACCATCAGTCACACACATAGGGTGGTTTATATACAGAATACGTTTATATACAGAATACGTTTATATACAGAATAAGCAGAATAAGGTGGTAGTGGAATCAGATAAAATTACTGCATTTAAAAGGCATATAAACAGACATTTGAACAGACAAGGCATTGGAAGGAAATAAAAAGGAACTGCAGATGCTGGTTTATACCAAAGATGGACACAAAATGCGGGAGTAACTCAGCGGGTCAGCCAGCATCTGTGGAGAAAATGGATAATGGAAAATGATGACATTTTGGGTCGGGACCCTTCTTGCGACTGATTTTAGTGGGGGATGAAGGGGCTGGAAGCGAGAAAAAAAACAAAAAAAACAGGACAAATTGGGGCCAGCAACAGATGACCTCCAGTAAGGAGGCTCGCTAAAGAAGGGTCTCGACCCAAAACATCACCCATTCCTTCTCTGCAGAGATGCTGGCTGTTCCACTGAGTTACACCAGCATTTTGTGTTTATCTAAGGCATAGAGGATATGGTCCTACTGCAGGCAGATAGGATCAGTGTAAATGGTCAAATAGATTGGGATGGATGTGATGTTGCTCAAACTGATTGTTCATACCAATACTGAGGAGGCAACCACAGGTCTATGTTAAATAGGCAGCAAGCAGCCAAATTGGCATCCAAGACTCCTCAATGGCCTCAGTATCTTTGAACCTCGAATAGATGAGGACTGGAAGAAAATTCCTTTACACTACTTATGAATGTTGAGTAGGTTGAGCCGTTACAGCCTCCATAATTAATTTGCCGGTTGTCAGGAGAACAGCAGACGTGATGGAATTGCAATCCACGAATGATCCGCTTTGCGAAAAGTTGGTAGAGCAAAACTATATGCATACATAAATGATAAAAGTCATGAACAAAAAATAAAATAAGGAAAATGGGGTTCATCCCATTTAGATTGTGCTCTAATGGACAATGGAAGGATTTCCAGTGCTGCAATAGAACATGCTACCCAAGTTGTAATTCACGAAAGTATTACAGGTCAATGGAGAAGCAATTTGGATAGCTGGAGATGAATAAAAGCTAAAATAAAGATTTTATGTTTCTCAGTCGACCATAAGGTATGATCTTTCACGGAGTAGCTTTATATATTTAGTATTGCAGTTTTAGTACGCAGTGGTGGATTAAATCCCATCAAACAAAAGCTGTTGAATTTTCATTGCAAATGACTTCATCCAATTGGCCAGTTTTCCAATACTAATCAAACAGTTCCCACAGTTTGCACAACATTTCTGAAACTGGTCGCATCTGATCACCAAAGCATGGCATCTGTGCTCATTTGATAAATATTACATGGTCAGACATTTGTGGCTGATGTTGCTCGCTATTTAATCAAAAAGCAATATTTCCATATCGAGCAAGTTACCACTGCAGAATATTAAAACTCATTTAAAAATGTGGATGCTATTTGTTTCAGCAAAATACCACAAACCACAAAATCTCCACTACAAACCTACCGACTCCCATGGCTATCTGGACTACACTTCTTCCCACCCTGCTTCCTGTAAGGACTCCATCCCCCACTCCCAATTCCTCCGTCTACGCCGCATCTGCTCCCAGGATGAGGCGTTCCACACCAGGGCATCTGAAATGTCCTCATTCTTCAGGGAACGGGGGTTCCCCTCCTCCACCATAGATGAGGCTCGCACCAGGGTCTCTGCCATACCCTGCAACACTGCTCTCTCTCCCCATCCCCCCACTCACAACAAAGGCAGAGTCCCCCTAGTCCTCACCTTTCACCCCACCAGCCGTCACATACAACAAGTGATCCTCCGTCAGTTTCGCCACCTCCAACGTGACCCCACCACTCGCCACATCTTCCCATCTCCCCCTATGTCTGCCTTCCGCAAAGACCGCTCCCTCCGTAACTCCCTTGTCAATTCTTCCCTTCCCTCCCATACCACCCCCTCCCCTGGTACTTTCCCTTGCAACCGCAAGAGATGCAACACTTGTCCCTTCACTTCCCCCCTCCACTCCATTCCAGGACCCAAGCAGTCGTTCCAGGTGCGACAGAGGTTCACCTGCATCTCCTCCAACCTCATCTATTGCATTCGCTGCTCTAGATGCCAGCTGATCTACATCGGTGAGACCAAGCGGAGGCTTGGCGATCGTTTCGCCGAACACCTCCGGTCGGTCCGCAATAACCAACCTGAACTCCCGGTGGCTCAGCACTTCAACTCCCCCTCCCATTCCGTATCTGACCTCTCTGTCCTGGGTCTCCTCCATGGCCACAGCGAGCAACACCGTAAATTGGAGGAAATGCACCTCATATTCCGCTTGGGCAGTCTACACCCTGGTGGCCTGAACGTTGAATTCTCCCAATTCTGCTAGCCCTGGCTGTCCCCTCCCCTTCATCAGCCATCTGGTTGTCTCCTCCCCTCCCCCAACCCTCGGGCTCCTCCTCCTCCTTTTCCTTTTTTCCTTTCTTCTCCCCACCCCCTATCAGTCTGAAGAAGGGTTTCGGCCCGAAACGTTACCTATTTCCTTCGCTCCATAGATGCTGCTGCACCCGCTGAGTTTCTCCAGCATTTTTGTGTACCACAAACACAATTACTCCCAACTAATTCAGAGTAGGTCATATCTTCAAAAAAATGACTAATTGATGAGACATCTGAACTGCATTGTTACAACTGGCTCTGACATCATTCCTCTCAGAGAGGGAAAAAAAGTCAACAAGAAAATTAACAGTACTTTACATTGGAAAATATAACCACAGACAATGCATTCTAAACATATTTCCAAACCCAGTATGCAAAAAATGCTGGAGAAACTCAGGGGGTGAGGCAGCATCTATGGAGAACAGGAGTAGATGATGTTTCGGGTCGAGACCCTTCTTCAGACAAACCCAGTATATATCACTAAGATAATGGGTTTTTTTAAATTAGATTGCTACAGGTAGTGACAGGTGGCCATTGTCGCAAGAATACCTCACAATTTGCTGCTGATAGTAAGGATGAATGTTATGTGACTAGTCTAAGTGCAGACATGACAAGACTATGTCATACATGCTCAATTTTGGCAGTTGACACGAGTAGTGAAGTTTCCTTCACAAATTATATTCGAAACAGCCAAGCATGTTAGATGTGCAGAAATTTAAATTGGTCATTACCCGAAGTGAGCATATAAAAGATTTTAAAAGATCAATTGACATTAAATGAGTGAGATTTTTGTTACAAACTTGCTCAGTTTTCAGAATGCAGCTGTTCCTAGCAATACCAGCATTAATTAACTATCCCTACAAGCCATTGAGAAAAATGGAAGTCAACGTATTCTTTAACCGTTCTGGTGAAGCTTGTTCCACAGTGGTGCTGGGAAGGGAATTATATGATTTATCCCAACTCATGATGGACCAGCGATATATTTTTTTCAGATCAGAAGGATATGTAATTTGGAGGGGTGCCTGCAAGTGGTGATGCTCCCATGTGCCTGCTGCCCTTCTACTTATTTGATGGAGATTTTTCAGGTTTGGGAAGATGAACACAAAATGCTGGAGTAAAACAACGGGCCGCCAGCATCTCTGGAGAGAAGGAATGGGCCATTGTTGTTTCGGGTTGAGACCCTTCGTCAGACTTTGGGAGATACTGGAATAACATCAACCACCGGGTGGCGCCATAAGTGGCAGCCTCGCCAACAGACTGTCTTGTCCCTTTCTTCTTTTGTTGTTTTTAGTCTGCTTTATTTGTATGTTTTATTGTATTTTTAGTTTTGTATTATATGGGGAGCGGGGGGGGGGGGGGGGGGGGGAGATTTAAAAAAAAATCTCTTCCCTCGAAGGAGATGTAACATTTTTCATACCCGCTGGTTGATGTTACTCCAGTATCTCCCCAAGTCTGATGAAGTGTCTTGACCCAAAACAACAATGACCCATTCCTTCTCTCCAGAGATACTGGCTGCACGTATCTCCGTCCGCACTGCGGCCTAACATCGTGGAGCTGGCGGTCCCTTTGTTACGGATCGAATTCAGGAGCTCCAACCACAGGAGCTTCCACCGACCCGATGGCGGGTGCCTTGATCGCCCCATTGCGGGGGCAACTATCGCTGACTGCAGGAGCTTCGATCACCCCGACTGTGGATGTTTCGATCGCCCCGACCGCAGAAGAAAAGGAGGAAGGTAAGAGTTACTTGCCTTCCATCACAGTGGGGAATGTGAGGTCGCCGAAAAACAAGATGGACATGCTACCTGCGCTGGTGACGACTTGGAAGGTGTGCCGTGAGCTCGGTGTTTGCGGGGACATAGCTCCATGAGAACATCCTGGAGTCTGGTGGGAGTGTGGTCGGCTTTCTGACTGTTCAGGTGGACAGGGACTGCAGAGTGTTACAGCGGTTGGTACAACTCTGGTTGCTTACAGTGATGGAGCGTGTGTGTGGTCCGGACATTGAACTGATGGCTGCGAGTCTCTGTTTATGCTGTGTGCCCTGGGGATTCTCACACTGTGGTGGCTGTTTATGTTTAATCTTTATGTAGTTTTGTATCTTGTTGCTTTTTTGGTATGACTGTATGGTAAATCAAATGTCACTGTACCTCAGTCCACGTGACAATAAAGGACCATTGGACCATACTGTCATAGTCAACGAGATGAGCAATTGCCATGGTTTTAGTAGATGGTATCCGTCACAGCCAATGCCTCCTGGTGGAAGGGGAGGCCGTTGGAGCTTCAAAAACAGCAAGGTGAATTCAGGAAGTTGTTCTTGACTTCACCTTGTAGTTGATGAAAAGGCTTTGGGGTATCAGGGAGTGAACAATTTGAAGGGTACCCAATCTCTGGCCTGCTCATGTGGCCTCAATAGTTTTGTGGTTCATCCAGTTGAAATCTCCTTAAGGGTCACTCCCCGTATTACGCTGGTGAAGGGATGCGACAGTGTTAATACCTTGGAAGGTGAACGGTTTGGTGGCTCATTGTGTAACAATTTAGTGACACGAAATATGACTTGGCGTTTACTGGCTCATATCCAAATGTTGTCCAAATTTTCATGCATGCAGTCATGAACGGCTTCATAAGCCAAGGGGAGTTTAAGGTGCTTATAAATTGTGCAATTAGTGATCACCCTCACTCCGGACCTTACAAGTAACAACACTCTTTAGATTTACTTTCAAATTTTCCTGCATATATTTGTGATATATTTGGAAGATAATTGAAGCATACCAGCACTTAAATGAACTTCTTTATTAACTTACCCACAAACTATTCTACAGAGTAACATTTCTCATGCAGAAGGTTTACCAAACATCATAAACCACCTCATTTTAGTTTTAGTCTAGAGATACAATGTGGAAACAAGCCTTTTGGTCCACCAATTCCACGCCAACCATCCTTTCACAATTGTTCTATGATTTCAACTGTTCACTGCACACATTGCTGAGGCCAATAAACCTACAAAGCCGCACATCTTTGGGACATGGGAGATAACCGGAGGACCTGGAGGAAATTCATCCATCCAGTCACAGGGAGAACGTGCCAACTCCACACAGATGGAGTCAGGTGTCTGGATCGAACCTGGGTCTTTGACTCGGTGAGATAACTGCTCTACCAGCTGCACCATACAACTTAAAATGCCCCAAAATCTCAATGATAGTTTTCAAAATAACTTGATTCCAGCCAAAAAGTCCAGTTGATGCAAGCCTCTTTATGGTTGATTGCAAATACCACCCATTTGCTCAGAGACTATTAATAGACATTTTTTTGGAACTTTAATTGTTGCTGGGCGAATCTGGTAGGTTTGTGTGTCTTTTGTGTGGGAAGGCACACACATTAACAAAAGTGACCAAAGTTTTCTACTACCTTATTGAACTTCCTTATCAACTAAATCACTTGTAAAGTGTTACAGATGTGTCCATGTATGGATTCTAGTTTATAGGTGTTGCACACTAGAGAAAACATGACACGATTAATGATGAAGCAGTCTTACACATTCAGAAACTCAGCACACCCAGTGTACGAGTTAAGAATTCTGAACATGATATTCAATTTGTTTGCCTTAAGTAGGATTTTACGAAGACCATATTCTTAATCTGAGACAAACACCATTAACACAGGAACATGAATCAATAATAAGGTGTTCTATCAGGAACTAGATTTTCACGGGGATAGTTTTCGGCAGATTAAACGAAAGCTTCTAGTTTAAAGTCAGCATCTCAAAGGGCATCTACTCGCATGCTAAGATTATACTATTTTCAAACAGCAAGGCTATCTTTTCCAAGAAACATTACCAAGCGAAGTGGACTGTATAAAGAAGTTGGCACAGTTGAGTGTATCCATTGATCACACTGCTGCACAAAGTAAAAGCAGCACAACATTGCATGAAAACAAGGCCAACTGTCAGTCACTGGATTCAGTCAACTGCAATCTCATTACAGTCACACATCTTCAAAACCCCTCACAGACAGCCATTGCTAATTTAAATTCCACACAACATGTAACCTTTATAGCTCCAGTAAAAAAAAAAAAAATTACAGATGCTGGAAATTAGGAATGTTACTTTTACATTTTGGATTCATTTTAAGCTTAAGTTTCAGTTTTGCTATTTTTCAGATTGGATGTAAAGCCTTTTCAGGAGTAAATTTAGCCTGGTTCAAGAACCCCATTTAATTAGTATTTGTTACCTTATTTTCTAGCAAAAGACTGTATTAAATACGTCATAAGCAATTGAGGTAAGTCACCCGAGCGGCCAGCTCCTTAACCAAGTGATCTGAAAAAATGAAGAAAGGTCCCGACCTGAAACATCACGTATCCACGTTCTCCAGAGATGCTGCCTGACCTGCTGAGATACTCCTGCACTTCATGTCCTTTATATCCTATAAACTAATAATGTTCAGAAAAGTATACTAGCCAATAAAATAATCCCATTCTAAATTATGGTTGTAAGGAAAAAACTTGAGTGCTCTGGAGATTGAGGATTTAAGCTAATAGTGGGGATTTTGGGGAACCCAATCTTTAACAGGTTGTGAAAGCTTCACTTTCAATTACTTTCTGCTGATAGACGTTGACTGCTGAACTGCTTTAGACCTGGTGATAATGTCGTGGGTGTAACCGAGCTGGGAATTATTATACGACAGATGGCGCAATGGGCTAAGTGTTCGGCTGGCAACCAGAAGGTAGCCGGTTCGAATCCCGCTTGGAGTGCATACTGTCGTTGTGTCCTTGGGCAAGACACTTCACCCACCTTTGCCTGCGTGCAAATGTGTGTGAATGTGTGTGAGTGATTGGTGGTGGTCGGAGGGGCCGTAGGCGCAGATTAGCAGCCACGCTTCCGTCAGTCTGCCCCAGGGCAGCTGTGGCTACAGAAGTAGCTCACCACCACCGAGTGTGACTGAGGAGTGAATGAATAATGCGATGTAAAGCGCCTTGGGTATTAGAAAGGCGCTATATAAATCCAATCCATTATTATTATTATACATTTAAAATTCTCAATCCTGTTGGCTTCACCCTCAACTTTTCCTTGAAAGACAATTGGATCTCTAGTCATTTGTTTTTCCTGCCGGTTTCATCACTTAATTAGCATGTCTAAAACAGAAGAAAATAAAAATCGCCCATGAACATAGTTCTTCTGAAATGGGTGAATATCCTGCAGCTTCAGGATGTGTTGGCACGTTGACCATTGATGGACTGTGGCTGTTGGTTTGGGGATGGTAATGTGCAAGGACTCATCACGTCACCCAAGTGTCAAACTGAAGAAGGGTCTTGACCCGAAACATCACCCATCGAGAGATGCAGAGTTACTCCGGCATTTTGTGTCCATCCTCAGTGTAAACCAGCATCTGGAGTTCCTTCCGACACTAACCCTGGTCGACGTTGCTCATATGTAGCAGCGTACCTTTTGCTCCCTTGGCTCAGATTCATAGTGCCTGCTTCAAAATCTCTTCAGATAACACTTTTCCTTGAAGATACTCCTTACTCGTTTCTTCAGCTAAAGATATGGGGATCAATGGGTCAACATTCTTGCTGCCTTACGAGAATCCAGTTAAGTACATGGCTGAGTCAATGCTTGGATAGGAGACAAATGACATATCAACAAGAATATCAGTAACAATATATATTTTTGTTAGCGATTTAGATCAACTGTCAAAATATCTTTACATGGTTGGTGTCAAATTCTGTTTCAGGAGTATCTTTCAAGGAGCATCTTGGTACGTTTCAATATAAATGGAAGGCATTGGTACATAATTCAGTTCCACTTGACTTGATGATTTGAAGCAACATTTATGTGTGTTTATTTATTTTCCCCTTAACTGTTTCCAAATGAGTCTGACCAAACAAATTTGAAAACAGCCAAAGATACCTCTGATTGTATCAGCCTAATGGAATGGCTGTGGCAATGGAAATGCAGAGGGTGATGAGAACGTGTGTGTCATTTAAAATCCAATCCAACCCAATGCCCCAAATCTACTGTTGGACAGAAGGATAAAGTATAGAGAGAAGAAAAAAAACATTTTATTTTCGAAGTTGTTACTTTTTCAAGGTCCAGATGCATTATGTTTCAGATAAATGGAAGGCACTGGAATATAATTCAGTTCCACTCGAGTTGATGATTTGAAGTAACGCTTTTAAAGATTTCTTATGTTTCAGAATGAACATTTAAGCTTGGAAGCACAAAAAGACATGTGTAAGTTGATGAGTTCAAAACTGTTTCTTCCTTAACTGATTTTGAGTATTCTTCTTTGTGCACATGCTCCAGTGAAATAATTCCACATTCCAGAGTGCCAACCCTTTTCACTGTAAACGTGGCAATAAACTAAACTCAAACCTAGATGTTCAGGATTTTTAAACATTGCACATTACAGCTTGCTGCTATTATCATCTTTGTTTTAGACACAAATAAATTGGTCTGCTTTTCTTCAGGTGAAATATTTTGCTTCAACATTGAATTTTACCTATAGTTCCAATATTTGGCATTGTATATGGATGACAGCGAATTATAAAACTATAATTTAAATCCAGGAAGTCAGTCAGTAAATTTAAAAATACATAAAGTCATAGGTACTGTGTTTAAATTACAGGTTTAACTCAATCACCTGAATTACGAGTTTTCAGCATTTATCTTTCTAAGCAAATGCATGGTGTAAAGTTGGACAGAATGAGCTCAGAATAAGTAAAGAAAGGTGAGTGAGCAAATTGTTACCTAAACTGAAGGTTGCTTGAACCAAGCAGAAACATGATTAACACTGGCAATTATTGCTCACATACATTATGAAGCTGCAGTCCTGTGCTGGATTGCACTGGCATCTCACCAGGTCCATTGAGAACTGCTGGCCAAGTACAATGTGCATGTTACTGTTTGAGACTTCCACAGCCGGGCACTGACATGAAGTGGAAGTCAGACGCAGATAGATCTGCAGTCACTGCTTAACTTCAAATTCAATCAAGTAATTGAGTCCACAATCAATCTAAAAAGTCACATCAAGCACCCGATGAGTCTCGGAGCATTCGGTAATAAATTAGCCAGTTAATTTTCATAACCATATCACTCTATATGCATTTGCTAACATTGTTCTTTGAAAAGGCAAGAGTAAAGAATAAGCTCCAAGAATAATTAAGGTGTCTAAACAAATGAGACTGCTCGCACATCTTTAACATGCAAGCTACTTTTATTATCACGTCAAGACAATTAAATTAAGGGGCAGGGGAGGCTGCTATCATACTCAAAAGCCATTTGAATGTGAACATGTAGAGTCATCATATTGCACAGGTTAAAACAAAACAAGTGAAGCATGTTCAAAATAGGGAATACAATCTCAAAATGGGTCAACTTTAACACATCCATTGAATGATCACATCTTTATTTTAATATGTAGGAAGGAACAGCAGATGCTGGTTTAAACCCCCAAATGCAGGAGTAACTCAACAGGACAGGCAGCATCTTCAGAGAGCCTTTCCAGAGATGCTGCCTGTCCTGCTGAGTTACTACAACATTTTGTGTCTATCTTCTATATTTTAATAGTTCTACTTTGCAGAAAGCACATTGTGCTTGTAATGCAGCACAACCAATCCAAGGTTGAATAAAGCAAACAAAAATGTAGATGCTAGAAATCTGAAATAAAAACCAAATATGATGTCAATGTCCAACAGGTTAGACAGCATATGTGGAAAGAGACACTTACATGATTGAGATCAATGTATTTTCTTCCTTAATTCTTTCACTCTCCACAGATGTCTCACCTGAATTTTTTTTGGTGAAATGTCAATCCACTGTTTCAGTTGCTTTAGGAATATTAAAGCTTCCTATTGTGCTCTCTAAAAATTGGCACTGGATTGTCAGCATTCAAAGCAGCAAGATATCAATAATGCAAATTGCAATAAGATGCATAAACATTTTGTTGAATGGATTTCTGTAAGAAGGAACTGAAAGGCACCAGAACTGTCCCTGATATTTACATATTTAAAAAAAGACTTTAACATTAAATCCAAATCTATTCTAAGTACATTTCAATCTAATTTGCAATATATTAATCCTCACATAATTGTGCTCACCCACATGCAATAGTTCAGTTTAGATTGGAATTACAGCATGGAAACAGGCTCTTTGGCCCACCGGTTCAGCACCGACGAATTACACTATCCTACACACACTAGGGACAATCTAGGGACAATTTATATTTTAACCAAGCCAATTAACCTACCAATCTGTACCACTTTAGAGCGTGGGAGGAAACCGAAGATCTGGAGAAAACCATGCTGACATAGGGAGAACATACAAACTCCGTACAGACAGCACCCGTGGTCGGGATCGAACCTGAGTCTCCGGCGCTCTAAGCACTGTAAGGCAGCAACTCTACCACTGCGCTGCCCAGTAGGGGTGACTGGATGTCAATCAACAGCCAACAATCCATTTGAAATCCATTTGAAATCAATTCCCCGAGTAATATAGGAGCGATTATTCTCTCTCCAATAAATTTGAATAATAAAAATTATAATAAAAACCCAATTATAAATAGCACAATTAGAACATGGAAACAAATAAAACAGAATCTAAAATTAAGAAACCTATCTCTCTCAATACCAATAGTTAATAACCCATCGTTTAAACCTTCAACCATAGACAAATCATTTATACAATGGGAAAGAATGGGAATCAAAACGCTCGAAGATCTGTATGAATTGGGAAAATTACTATCATTTCAACAACTACAACTGAAATATAATCTGAAAAATAATCAATATTTTAAATATCTACAAATTTGTGATTACCTAAAAAAACACACAAAAGACTATCATAATATGCCTTCCGACTTACTAGATGAAGCAATGAAGACAAAGGCGGAATCAGCTAATCTAATATCGTACTTATATAATATCATTTTAAACATAGAAATACCCACAACAGATGGAATTAGAAGAGACTGGGAACAAGAATTAGCTATAAAAATTTCAAAAGAGAGCTGGGATAACCATTTACTACAGGTGCATAAATGTTCGATCAACGTACGACATACGCTCATCCAATTCAAAACATTACATAGACTATATTATTCAAAAACTAAATTAAATAAAATCTTTCCTAATGTTTCACCAATCTGTGATAAATGTCTATGTCAAGAAGCTACCATAGCGCATTCTTTTGTTTTTTGTACAAAAATCCAAAATTTTTGGTATGAAATATTTGATATTTTCTCAAAATTAATTAAAATAAAACTGGTACCAAAACCAGAATGGATCATTTTTGGAATATCGGAAGGTATCCCTGAATTAAATGTGTACCAGAAGAACTTATTCAATTACGGGCTAATAATGGGTAAAAGGCTCATACTTAAATTCTGGAAAAATGCGCCCACACCAACAATAAAAATGTGGACATCAAATATGTTGGAAACATTACATCTGGAAGAGATGAGATTCCTCTTAGCAGGGAAAGCAGACCAATTCCAAAAGACGTGGTCTACGTTTTTGGACCTATTACAAGCATGAGGTGCAATAGTAATTTAAAAAATAAATAAATAAAGAATGGTATCAGGACCTGGTAATGGGAGGTAAAACAATAAAAACAGACTTGGTCGGTGGTTCCCTTTCTGCGATTGTTCCTACTTTCTTTTTCTTTCTTTTCTAGGATCTGCTTTCTTACTTTACTTCCTTCTCTAACTTCTTTTCTAAGGGGCTTTCTTTTCACAACACTCTTTTGCACTTCACGACTCTTGCGCACTTTCTTTACTTTTCTTACTTCTATCTTTCTCTTAAAGCTCAAAAAATGAAGCGGTATAAAAAATGTATTAAGATATAAGTGTTGTGTATTACTGTAAATTACCGTACTTCTAATAAAAATAATTAAAAAAAAAAAAAAAAGAAATCAAGAAGCCAGCAGATAGCCCAAGACTACACAAGGCACAATCAGTATCAGGCATAAGCCAGGGTGGAAGCTGACATTATCCTTGGGATGATGTGGAAGAGAATCATGTACCTTATGCATTGGATAGATCTTTTGTGACTATCCTACCACAATTAGAGAGCTGCCCTGAACTACTATCTACCTCATTGGAGACTCTCAGATTATCTTTGATTGGACTTTACTGACCTTATCTTACACTAAACCTTATACCCTTTATCATGTATCCCTATATAGTGAGTGAATGGCTTGATTGTAATCATGTATTGTCTTTCCGCTGACTGGTTAGCACATAAACCCTTTTCACTGTACACGTGACAATAAACTAAACTAAAACTGAAAGGGAAGCAAGTATAATATATCAATTTTGTACACCCAACAATTGGATTGAAAGCTCCCCTCCCAAGTATAATTTTTATTAATTTATTATCCTTGGGACTGTTTCCACTGTGGAAAGTATGATTTAAAACATATTAATTAAAATGTGGAATCCGGTCACATTGAAGCAATGGCCAAGAAAGCACACCAACACCTCTACTTCCTTAGAAGGCTTAGGAGGTTTGGCATGTCCCCAACAACCCTCACCAACTTATACAGATGCGCTGCAGAAAACATTTTATTGGGATCATGGTTTGGGAATAGCTCCATCCAAGAGGGCGGGAAATTGCCGAGAGTTGTGGACAAGAGCCAGACCATCACACAAACTAACCTCCCTTCCATGGACCATTTATACGTCACACTGACTTGGCAAGGCCACCAACATAATCAAGGTCACTCCTGCTTCTCCACTCTCCCATCAGTCAGGAAGTATAAAAGTTTGAAAACACACACCTCCAGATTCAGGGACAGCTTCTTCCCAGCTGTTATCAGGCAACTGAATGAACTGTCCTCTTAACAGCCAGAGTGTGGTCCTGACATCCCATTTAGATCATTGGAGACCTTTCAACTATCTTTAATTTGACTTTATCTTGCACTAAATGATATACCCTTTATTTTGTATTTGTAATGCTGTGGATTGTAATCATTTATAATGTTTTCATTGACTGGATAGCACACAAAAAAGCTTTTCGCTGTACACATGACAATAATACTGAATTATGTATCTCAATTATAAGTGCTAATACAAGTTACTTCTGTATTATTACATCATGTCCTTTATATCATCTTCCATTTCACATGGACCAAGTTGCAAGCAAAGTTGAGAGTGCAGCTTGGAAGACACTTATGCTGTTTACGAGCATTGCACGTTCTGCTGTTAAATTCCAGTGCAGTTGCACTAGGTTGAACCTTTGCAATTAGAAACCCCCATGTGTACACAATACCATTACTAAATCATTTTATACTGCAAGCTCATGCCTTTGTTTAAGAGTAGAGCAAACAGGACTAATTTAAGTACACATACCTTGGGTCAGCTCAGAGCACTATATACCATTTGAATGTTCCACAATATGGTATCTCACATCCTCGTCATGACTTGGAGACTCAATGTCAATCTCCGAAACACTCTCACTAAAACATCACATCCAAATATCTAAAATGGTCACGGAGCTGGTGAAATAATTCCTTAATTGAGTCTTTTGGCAAAATAGTGGGCATATATCACAAAGTAGGTTTGTAGTCACTCCAAACTAATTGTGAAACAAGAACATGACATGCAATCACAAAGGTCATTAGTTCAATTCCTTAAAACAGTTTCTACGATCGCTACACTTCTCAAGTCATTCAAAAGACAAGTTCTGAATTGTTCCACAAACTACCAGTCATTATCCGTTTATCAGATGTCAAAAAAAATCAATTCAGGTCTCCAGCTTTGGAAGCAATTCAATTTTCAATTATTTGTGACAATAACATATACCAAGAAAGTCACTAAATATTTTCCATAGATACATAAGCGAATGTAAGCCTAATCTGAGGAAAGACATTCTTGCCATAGAGGGAGTACAGAGAAGGTTCACCAGACTGATTCCTGGGATGTCAGGACTTTCATATGAAGAAAGACTGGATAGACTCGGTTTGTACTCGCTAGAATTTAGAAGATTGAGGGGGGATCTTATAGAAACGTACAAAATTCTTAAGGGGTTGGACAGGCTAGATGCAGGAAGATTGTTCCCGATGTTGGGGAAGTCCAGAACAAGGGGGTCACAGTTTAAGGATAAGGGGGAAATCTTTTAGGACCGAGATGAAGAAAACATTTTTCACACAGAGAGTGGTGAATCTCTGGAATTCTCTGCCACAGAAGGTAGTTGAGGCCAGTTCATTGGCTATATTTAAGAGGGAGTTAGATGTGGCCCTTGTGGCTAAAGGGATCAGGGGGTATGGAGAGAAGGCAGGTACAGGATACCGAGTTGGATGATCAGCCATGATCATATTGAATGGCGGTGCAGGCTCGAAGGGCCGAATAGCCTACTCCTGCACCTATTGTCTATGTTTCTATGTTTCCATGTGAAAACAGATGCTACTTTTGTATCAACATCATTGCAAATACAGGGTTTTACTTCCAATAAACATTGCCTCTGAACTGGGGCGATAGTTAAGAGTCAACCACATTGGCAGGATTGCAGTCCCATAAGGGTCAGACTGGAAGATGACTAGTTATACTTTCATTCATTATTCAGAGTCTGTGCCACTAGGAAAATTAGCATTTAATACCCATCAATATTCATATTTGGGAAGGCCATGAACCATTTGCTTGAACCGCTGCAGTCATTCTGGTAAAGGTACTTTCAGAATGCTGTTGGCTACTAGTCCCAAAATTTATAGTCAGCAACACTGAAGGAATAGAAGGCATTTTCAAGTCTGGACTGTGCGATTTGTGGGGGCATCTACAGGTGGCGATGTTGCCATATGCCCAAAGCCCTGTCCTAATTGGTGATTACAGCTGGGAAGTGCTGCAGGTATAGCCATAGTGAATTACTATGGTGATTGTATAAATGGCATACAATGTAGTCAGTATGTTAATAGACAATAGGTGCAGGAGTAGGCCATTCGGCCCTTCGAGCCAGCACCGCCATTCAATGTGACCATGGCTGATCATCCACAATCAGTACCCTGTTCCTGCCTTCTCCCCATATTCCCCGACTCCACTATCTTTAAGAGCCCTATCTAGCTCTCCCTTTAAAGTATCCAGAGAACCGGCCTCCACCGCCCTCTGAGGCAGAGAATTCCACAAGACTCACAACTCTCTGTGAGAAAAAGTGTTTCCTCATCTCTGTTCTAAATGGCTTACCCCTTATTCTTAAACTGTGGCCTCTGGTTCTAGACTCCCCCAACAGCGGGAACATATTTCCTGCCTCTAGCATGTCCAAACCCTTAATAATCTTATATGTTTCAATACGATCCCATCTCATCCTTCTAAACTCCGGAGTATACAAGCCCAATTGCTCCATTCTCTCAGCATATGACAGTCCCACCATCCCGGGAATTAACCTTGTAAACCTATGCTGCACTACCTCAATAGCAAGAATGTGCTTCCTCAAATTAGGGGACCAAAACTGCACACAATACTCCAGATGTGGTCTCTCTAGGGCCCTATACAACTGCAGAAGAACATCTTTGCCCCTGTATTCAACTCCTCTTGTTATAAAGGCCATCATGCCATTCACATTCTTCACTGCCTGCTGTACCTGCATGCTTACTTTCATTGACTGATGAACAAGGACCCCCCTGATCCCACGGTACTTCCCTTTTTCCCCAACTTGACACCATGTTGCAGTGGCAGAAGACATGAATGTTTTAGAGTTATGGATGGTGTTTCAGTCAACTGGGTGGTTTTCCTTGGAGGGGAGTGAGTTTTCAGTGCAGTTGGAGCTGTATTTATTCAACCAGGTGGAAACCTTTCCATCACTCTTGCACAGGCTTTTGGAGTGTCAAATGAATCATGTTCCATAGGCTATCTGGCTGTGACCTCACCAGACCATTTATATGGTCAATCCAGTTGATTTTTGTGGTTGATGCTAAATTGTGGGGATCTCCGTGATGGGAATATTAAGAGCGGGCCACTGTTGCCAAGCAATTTGGTGTTGCAAATAGTACTTGCCAAATCAGCCAATCCCCAGCATTGTCTGAGGTGTTATGAATGCAGTCCTACATTTCCTCCCTTACCACCACCCTAGGAACCTAAACAGCCCTTCCAGGTGAGGCAAGGATTCACATGTACCTCCACCAACCTTGTCTATTGTATTTGTTGTTCTTCACATGGCCAATACTACATTGGTGAGACCAAGCATAGACGAGGCAATACTTTGCTGAGCACCTGGGCTTTGCCCATCTTGGTCCTCTGGAACGCCTGGTTACTGAGGAGATGGTGGCCCTGATTTCAGATCTTCATCTCCCTTCGCCAGCTCACTGGGTAACCTGGCGGAATTGAGGGGCGGTACATCAGGAGCCTCGCGTCATTACCAGGTGATTGAGGCACACGTTGCCAGGGCGAAGCAGATGCAGTGGTGTTCTGCGTCTGCATCTAACACCCTAGGACCTCACTTTGTGGTAGCTGCTGCAAACCAATGCCTAATGAAACGCCCTTCATGGGTTTTACTGCTCGCTCCCTCCCTACCATTGCCTTTCACCACCCACCACCACAAACAGATGCTTTGGTCCACTATAAACAAAATCCGTTCTATAAAGGTCCGTAATTACAAGTAGTTGTACTCGACATGCAGTATGAGCAGTACCTTTTAATGTCTCACCATTACATATTCCAGTCCTCTCAAAAGAAACGCTAACATAACATTCGCTTTCTTTACTGCCGACTTGGGTGGCGCCTCACGCGGCAGCCTCGCCAGCAGTCTGTCCATCCTTTTCACCCTTTTTGTTATTTTTAGTCTGTTTAAAAGTATGTTCCTGGAGGTTTCTTTTAGTCTTTTTTATGTGGGGGAGGTGGGGAGAGGAAGGGGGAAACAGTTTCCCAGTCACTTCCTGGTTGGGATGCGTCGATTCTCCGAGTTGCATCTTCGCCCCCCCCCCCCCCTCGCGGCCTACCATCTGGATTGGTGCGGCCTTTCCTGGCGGAGACCGGCCAGAGCTTCAGCAGCGGCGCAGCACTGAATTACTATTACCGGGTATCGCCGTGTGGAGCTCCGGAGTGTTGGGTCAGCTGACGTGGAGCTGTGTTTGCCGAGCTTCCAGCCGCGGACGCCGCTGACTTGAACATCGCGGAGTTCTGGGATCCTTTGCCGGGGATCGCCAGTGTTGGAGCTCCGTCCAGCTAGGCCTGTGGACGTCTGGAGCCGCTGTCACCGGCAGGAGGCCGCCGATTCAGAAACTCCAAGCTGCTGAGAGTGTTCTTCTGTTCCGACGTCAGAGTTCCATCATCCTGGTGAGAGGGCCTGAACATCGGGCCGCCCGTAGCGGCGACTGCGGAGGGCTCAAAGGTCCCGACCACCGGTGAACAAAGAGAAAGCTGACTGAACTTTATTGCCTTCGCTCATAGTGGGAACGTTGATTCCGCTGTGTGGGGATGTGTATGTTAAACTCTATCGTGAATTGTGTTCTTTTTATTGTATGGCCGTATGGTAACTCAAATCTCACTGTTGCAATTGGTGCATGTGACAACAAATGCAACTTGAACTTGACTCAACCTGCAAATTAACCTTTCTGGAATCCTGCACCAGCCCCTTTGCACCTCTGATTCTTGGTTCCTCTCCTCATTTAGAAAATAGTCTACACCTTTATTGGCTGAAGAGTGGCTTATATATTTAGTTGGAAGCAGCGATCGATCATCCATTTGACACTTCTGGCTTGAACAAGGTTGTGGATGCTTCACCTATGTCCTTATCACACATACACTGGGCACTGTCATCAAAGAATGAAGATATTCTTTAAGCCTAATACTCCTCCACTATACTTAATTGTGATTGGTCGGGCAAAAGCATTTTGATTCCATCCATCATTTAGTGATCGCTTAGCTTTATTGAACATGGATTTTGCAGTTTAATTTGTCTGCAGATCTTTATGGCAGCTTTAGCAGGATGACATCTCAGGATTCATCTGGTATCTGGTGCTACTCTCTGCATGCTCTGCTGCATTCCTCGTTAAATCAGGGTCAGTTCCTTGGTTGGAAGAGAAAGTGACATGCCCGGCCATCGCGTTGCACATTGCTCGGTACATTCCTTCTATGGCTCTTGGTCACACTTTGAACTGCCAAGCTAGCTCTCTCAGCGTGACTGTTGTGCCATAATGTACAAGGACAATGTCCCTAAGCAAATTATCTACCAGAAAAGGACATTTGTAAGTCAAACAGGCTGTTATGACAATACAGAAAGTCAATGTCAACCATTATTCAGACTAAAAACGTATTTATTCCACATGATATAATTCCTTGAATTTAAATTCCCCAGATGTCATGATGAAATTTAAACCCATCACCAGTTCAAAGCCCCTTAACACTGATTACATGTCCAGTAACAACCATTTTCCTAGCACACCTCACTTGAAAACCTGGACTGGAAACTATTACCCAAGCTTGGTATTTGATGCCACAATACTTTATACCCCAGAGCTTGCAATTTGTCAACTTGGAAAAGTATTTCCCTCAACTATCCAGAAGAAAACTTCCCCTTCCACGATATTTGTGGCTCCTGAATTTCAGTTCAGAGAAAAATTACATCTCCCGAATGCCATACTGTTCTTAGTTTTTATTCCTGTTGAATATCACATAGGAAGTCACTATCCTAACAAAGCTCAAAGACTTTAATATCAAACATATATCTTCAGAATCGGTTTGTTTCATTGATTTGTTGCAGAAAGACCAATCCAATCACATCCAATGAAAACATTTTAAATCTTCAATCCCTATATTCCAGTCATTTTATAGCAATGCATGATGCCATTTCGATTTGATTGCCAATTCTATACATTGCTATCTTCTCATTGTGCTCAGCTGAATTATGAAATTCTATCCGAGCAGGGTGATTGCTTTCTGCCAAGAACCTCTACACAAATCCTCTGCTCCCCAAACCACAAACCCACTTTCAAAATGATACCCATACAAGTTCATAAGTGATAGGAGCAGTATTAGGCCACTCGGCCCATCAAGTCTACGCCACCATTCAATCATGTCTGATCTATTGCTCCATCTTAACCCCATTCTCCTGCCTTCTCCCCATAACCCCCCCCCCCTGACAACTGTACTAATCATTAATCTATCTATCTCTTCCTTAAAAATATCCATTGATCTGGCCTCTACAGCCTTCTGTGGCAATGAGTTCCACAGATTCACCACCCTCTGACTAAAGAAATTCCGCCTCCTCGCCTTCCTTTAATTATTTAATTAAATTAATTTAGTCCTTTAATTCTGAAGCTATGACCTCTGGTCCTAGACTCTCCCCACTTGTGGAAACATCCTCTCCACATCCACTGTATCCAGGCCTTTCACTATTTGTTAAGTTTCAGTGAGATCCTCCCCTCATCCTTCTAAACTCCAGCGAGTACAGGCCCAGTGCCATCTAAAGCTCAACTTATATTTAACCCCCCCCCCCCCCCCCCCCCGCATTTAGTTTCCTATTCATTCAATCATTTTGCTCCTGCTGGTAGATTAAAAACTAAGAGAGTAGTACAGTAGTGCAGCTGGCAGACTGCCAGAGACCCAGGTTCGATCCTGACCTCAGGTAATGCCTGTGTAGAGTTTGTACATTTTCTCTGTGACTGCATGGGGTTCCTCCAGGTGCTTGTTTCCAATCGCATCCCAAAAACATGCGTGTTTGTAGGTCGATAGGCCTCTGTAAATTCCGCCAAATCTGCATGGAGTGGATGAGAAAGTGGGATAACATAGAACAAGTCTGAGCAGGCGACCAGTGATCAGCATGCACTCAAAGGGCCTGTTTCCATGCTCTATTTTAAAACTAAATCTATAAAAATTCTTACTTCAATTATCAAGAGCTTGGATACATTATTTGGGCACACTTGGACTTAACATCATGAAGTGCCATCAGTAATTTTGATGGTTATAGAAAGAAGCATTATTCCCAAAAATCTATTCAATGATGCAGCCATTGAAATTATCTATTGTACTAGCAATTTATTGTTGCAGATGGTGAAAAGAATGAAGAGGATGTACAATTGTTCGGCACAATGCTCTTCCCTTCATTATAGCGACATTTATTTTGTATTCCTTGATCAGCATCTTAACTCAATAATCTTCTGAGGACGTTGATATAATCAAATATTAATTCACCATCCAATTATTCAGAAATGGCAAGCCAAACACAAAGCGCTGGAAGAATTCAGAGGATCAGGCAGCATCTGTGGAGGGAATGAACAAGCAATGTTTTGGGCTGGACCCCATCTTCAGACTGCATTCAGATTCCTGCTAATCAGAAACGTCAATGGTTCAGCATCTGGCTCATCGGATGATGGTTCACGCAGTCCCTTCAAACTCACTTTAACCTAATTCTGCTACGCTCCCTTGAAGGATAGCAGCTCCCCATTTCCCCATAGTACCACAATGGAACATTTATTCTACTACTGTAGAACATGAAAAAGTAAAGCAAGTCCAAAGTGGGCTGCAGTATGAATGGGAGCAATATTCAATCATCCTGAAAATTTAGCAGCACCACCAAAGTCTTAAGGGTGCCAGTTTAATGGGGTTTTAGTATATTCAGAACAGGGAGCTGAAAGGAGCCTTCTTTGTTTGATATGGCCATTACAAGGCACACGCACAGCATGAATATTGCCCGTCTAGGTTCTGCAATAGATACCCTGAGTTGAGTAGTTATCAGCCTTGTTTTCAATGCAATTTGAAGAGTAAAGACTCAGAAATTCAGTAATTGAGCTATTAGTAGCTGTTCCAATGTCTGAACAACAATGACCTTAACTGAAAAAAAAGGTACACACCAGAGGCCTTGGAAATAGTGCAATGGAAAAATATTGAACCTTTTCATGAAACAAGCTTCCGCCCAACACTTAAAGTGGAACAAAAAGCCAAAGGTTAAGAAAGTTACATTCTTAGTGTTAAGGCTTTTCAATATTTTATAGATCTTAGAATAATATTAATCCAGTCATGTAACATTGTTTTTGAACAAACCACCTTTCTCCCCCAAACCTTTAACCATTGCCCAACAAATTCCATGTCGCCGACAACTCCATCAATGCCAGCTTGATTCTTCCCTCTATCACTAACCTACTTGGCCATCCACAACCCAAATTGGCTCTCACCCAAACTGAGCAAACCTTGGATGGGACTGTACGCAGCATGCGTTTGGTGCTAAAAATGTGATGTTCAGTTACATGTGTCCAAGGCTCATGGAAACAGAAAAATAGGTGCAGGAGTATGCCATTTGGCCGTTCGAGCCAGCACCTCCATTCAATATGATCATGGCTGATCTAAAATCAGTATCCCATTCTTGCTTTTTACCCCATATCCCTTGATTCATTTAGCCCGAAGAGCTAAATCTGACTCTCTTGAAAACATCCAGTGAATTGGCCTCCACTGCCTTCTGTGGCAAAGAATTCCACAGATTCATAACTCTCTGGGTGAAGAGGTTTTTCCTCAGCTCAGTCCTACATGGCCTACCCCTTATTCTTAAACTGTGACCCCTGGTTCTGGACTCCCCAAAATCGGGAACATTTTTTTCTGCATCTAACCTGTCCAATCCTTTACGAATTGTATATGCTTCTATAAGATGCCCTCTCATCCTTCTAAATTCCAGCTCAAGTTTTCAGTGGGAGGACTAGAGACCTAATTGATATGTTTTAGACGCACTGATTTACATTACCCAAATGTTTGAACTGGAATTTCCAAGCAATCACTTTGTTAATTGAACAACTCACAAAATAAAACAAATCTACTGTTTGGAAAAGGTCAAGAATAGTATTACAATTAAACTGTGTGAATCTGCAAAATGTACACCTTTATATTAATAATTATGAAGTGTTGTACTATACTATGACACTATAATATGCATCATCTACACATATTGCAGATATCCCTAGTACAATATCTAAAATTTCAGGTGTATATTGCAAAATTTCAGGTTAATTCTATTTGGATTTCAATTGCCTCTGTTCTAGTCATTTGGCACAGGATTTTATCTTTGATGTTCCTGTGTGTAAATCAATTAACCTGTTTGCAAACTTTCCATCCCATTTGTTCACAGTTTAGAGTGATAGAATAATAAAACAGCAAGTAGATTATTTTGAGATTCTTGAGGTTAAGCTTGAAGAAATCAATGTTGAAATTAGGAGGGTTGTACCAGACGTATCTCAATATATCTGACTGACATCTTTACTCTGTTCAAAACTTATACTTCATTCTTTTAACATGGAAAGCTGATGCGAGGCGCCCCAACTACTTTTTTTTTCTCATGAAGGAGGGAAAAAAATCAATAAAATATTCATTTAGCTTCGCGGCAAATTTAACAGTCATAGTTAATATTTCTCTGGAGTGTACTCCACAGTTAGCATAAAGCATATCAGCAAAGTCTGCACACAGAAGCTAAGGCTGTAAACTGAAAACATCACATTCCCTCTTTAGTGTAGACAAACCTATATAATGGTCCAGTAAATGGAAAAGCAAAATATGCAAATGGTTGGAAGATGAATTAAAAGAAAACCTGGCCAGTTCAGGAGCATCTGTGGAAAGAAACAGATAAAAGGCACTGATTCTGCTTCCTTTTCCACAGATGCTGCCTGACCTGCTGTGTATTTTCTGTCTTCATCTTGAGTAACTCAATTTTGTTTTGTAGGGAACTCCAACAGTTGCATAACTTTAGTAAACTTAGATTTCCCAATAAAAGCAAAACAAATTGTTGCAAATCAAGAGTCCAATCTTTCTCCAGCACTGACAGTCTGAATTTATAGAATTTATCCAGCACAAAAAGTGGGTAATCTCTACTAAAGTATTATATCAGGTTGAATTTGCCATCGGTGAAAATTTCAGAGGGAAAGAAATGCAGAAATGAAGGTACACGTTGATGAATTCCAACTTTCTTTGAATATTTATATATTTTCTGATTTTAATTTTAGTTTTTGTTTGGATTTAGGACTTTGCTGGATATAGTTTTATCTTTACAAAATTTCTAAGTACGCCTTAAAGCACATATTTTTTAAGAAAGAGATTCACTAAATGTTAACTTTAGATAGGTATGTGTCCTCACACCCTCATCTCTGCGTGTTGTGCAAGGTCTTTTTGAAACAACGGTTTGTATCAAAATGGACTAAACCGAGAGCTCCAGTTGGAAGAACAGGTAGAAACTTTACTTGATCAACAGCTAATAATGGTCACAAACATCTGACCCACAGCTCATTGTAAGGGTCTGGCCCATTCCTTCCACATTTAAGTGGGGTTTTATTTTCAATGGAATAGAAATATTGCTGGACCCAAAGAATGCAAGTGGGGAATGCAAAAAAATGATTAAGTGGTTAAAAACAAAAGGGGATGAGTTGAAATGGTTACCAGTGCAGTTATGCTATAAAGGAGCTGCTGTTTAGATGCAGTATTTATAACAATCTCCATGATCAGCAGAAATGGCTGACAAATTGAACCATCAGATATGATAGAGGTTGGCTGCAAAATTGAAGCTTCAATAAAGACAGATCATTTGCAATTAAGTTCGTTGTAATATCCCAGTGCAAATACTAATCAAGTTTAAGTTGATTTTGTGCCAGCAGTAACAAAAGAGAACTAGGAAATCTGTATCAGAATTTTATAAGAGCACAATTCTTTCAAACACAATTAGCATTCAATCAAACACATGAATACTTTAAGCTTCGATTAGATTTCAAAACAGTCAATGTGCTTCTCAAAGGCAATGGCTAGCATCTTAGTTTGGTCTGTATCAGAACCAGAGAGGTTTAGTATCTTGAATCGCACCATGTTATCTGACCACAACTCTGGGACATATGGGTCTCTGAGGTGCACTTGGAATGAGACAAAGTACTTAGCAACCAGAAATCCTGACTTAACTGAATATACGAAAAGGATGGTATTTGGCTCCAACAGTCTGGCAACAAGTGTCAAACTCAATTTTTCCAATGATGGCCACATGGGTAACATGTCAGAAGGTGGTAATTAAAATGAAAAGCTGCAATGAATCAGGTAACGCACCAATGGGTCACCATCTTGCAAAGGAGGAAATGTTACCAAGATCCTGGAAGATAAAATGTAGAAATATCAAATCATGCAGGATATTTTGGTAGTTTGGTAAGTAGCCTGGAGCACTCAGTATTTCACAATTTGTTACATCATATTTATCATAAATGAAAGATGAGCGGGGATCAGTGCAGCACATGATGCCAAGTTAGACTAATCTCTGCCTGCATGTGATCCATATCCCTCTATTCTCAGTCATTAAAATTGGGACAAAATTATATTCATTGATAATATTTTAGTCTCATGTCCAAGCATTCACCTAATTTTACAATCTTTTAGTGTTTTGCCGACAGCAGTGTATTCCAGAAAATAAATATCACCGTTAAAAAAAAGCTGTTTTTACAAATAGACATGGATAACTCTCAGAGCCAGTCTGGGATATCTTTTAAAACAAAGTAGAACGAGAATGATTTAATATTTTTTCCATGGAGAAAAGAGGCTGCAGATGCTGGAATGTGGAGCAACATTCTGCTGGAGGAATTCGAGTCATGCACAATCTATGGAGGGAAATAGACTGTCGGCAATTTAGATTGGGCCCTGTTCCTCTGAACTGACAGCAGAAGGGAGATATCCAGTGTAAAGAGATAAGGAGAAGGGGTTGGACAAGAGCTGGCAAGCAATACGTGTAACCAGGTGAGGGGTTGACTGACAGAGTTAGGTGGAAGATTGAAGAGAGGAAAAAGTGACAGTCCGAGAGGTGATAGGTGGAGGCAACTAAGGGATGCGGATTAAGGAAACCAGTAGGAAAGTAGGGTGATGCATGGACTATGGGGAGGGGGGGATCCAGTAGAATAGTTCAAACCTGTAGCATCAACTCTCCATGTCATAAGACTTACGAGCAGAATTGGGCCAATTGGCCCATTGAGTTTGCTCTACCATTCGATCATGGCGGATCTACATTTCCTTCTCAATCCAAATCTCCTGCCATCTCCCTGCAACCTTACTAATCTTCCACAGATGTCATTGCATAGATGGGGCTTGACCTGTTGAGTTTCTCCAGCAAGTCAATCTTTATTGCTCAATCTTTTCCATAATGGAACTAGCGCCCTTTGTTTATACAAGTTATTAGAAATGAAGATATGGAGGTGTGCTATGCTAGCTGGTAACCAAGTGTTCCAAGCATATCTCAGGATCATCCTAAATGTCAGATGGCAGTGAATTTGAGTGTCTACTCCATCACAGGTCACACCAACTGAATCCAAAGGAGACTCAGTAATTCATTGAATGTAAGGCACAGATGCCCAGCATTCAGCTTGGTGCCAGGGAGGACGGGTGAAGGAGCAGAGACTCCCTGTCCCTAAAAAGGATTGGTGACCTTGCGGATAAAGACCAGGTAGGGAAACGACTTAGCTGCAAGTATGAGAAAGTACATTCAGGATAATGCAGGCTGAGCAATTAGATTTCAGATCATTAAGCATTTGCTAACATAGAGATTTGAAATGCTTTAAATATTTCATAACTTTTAATTACAGCAGTCACTGAATATTTAACTGAGAAAACTAAAAATATAAAAAGCTTTTACATCCTTTGCTTGCCAATGAGCTATCCGAAGCTACCAGTTATCTGGATGGTTGTGACCTTAAGGTACACTGTCCAAGGCAAACTCATAAGGTCCTAAGTGATAGAAGCAGAATTACGCTATTCGGCCCATCAAGACTACTCTGCCTTTCAATCATGGCTAATCTATCTTTCCCTCCTAACCCCATTATCCTGCCACCCCCCCCCCCCCATAATGCCCAAATTTCATACTAATCAAGAATCTACCTATCTCTGCCTCAAAAATATCCATTGACTTGGCCTCCAAAGCCTTCAATGGCAAAGCATTCCACAGATTCTCTATCCTCCGACTAAATAAATTCCTCCTCATCTCCTTCCTGGAGGAACATCATTTAATTCTGAGGCTATAACATCTAGTCCTGGACTCTTCCCACCAGTGGAAACACCCTCTCCACACTCACTCGATCCAAGCCTCTCACTATGTAGTACATTTCAGTGGGGTCCTCCCTCATACTTCTAAACTCCAGCGAGTACAAGCCTAGGGCCGTCAAATGCTGTATATTACCGGATGTCCATTGGTTATATAGTATGCTATATTATATAGTACATTATACAATATATATTATACAGTATTTTGGCGATATAATATTTTTAGTCTGAACAAACGGTCACCTATTCATTTTTTCCCAGAGTTGCTGCCTGACCTGCTCTTTTACTCCAGTATTTTGTGTCCATCTTTGTATAAAAAAAACATCTGAAGTTCCTTTTTATTACATTGGTTATATAGCTTCAGCTTGTTTGGTTAACTGGTGCAGAATCAGGTAGAAATAGTATAAAGGCTGGTGCTTGATGGACTCACCAGGCCAAGGGGCCTATTTCTGTGCTTTATGACTTTAAGACTCAGCAGTTCAGAGTCACATTTGGTCACTTAGAATACATAGAATACATAGAAAATAGATGCAGGAGTAGGCCATTCGGCCTTTCGAGCCTGCACCGCCATTCAATATGATCATGGCTGATCATCCAACTCAGTATCCCGTACCTGCCTTCTCTCCATACCCCCTGATCCCTTTAGCCACAAGGGCCACATCTAACTCCCTCTTAAATATAGCCAATGAACTGGCCTCAACTACCCTCTGTGGCAGAGAGTTCCTGAGATTCACCACTCTCTGTGTGAAAATGTTTTTCCTCATCTCGGTCTTAAAGGATTTCCCCCTTATCCTTAAGCTGTGACCCCTTGTCCTGGACTTCCCCAACATCGGGAACAATCTTCCTGCATCTAGCCTGTCCAACCCCATAAGAATTTTGTACGTTTCTATAAGATCCCCTCTCAATCTCCTAAATTCTAGCGAGTATAAGCCAAGTCTATCCAGTCTTTCTTCTTCGTTTGAAAGTCCTGACATCCCAGGAATCAGTCTGGTGAACCTTCTCTGCACTCCCTCTATGGCTATAATGTCCTTCCTCAGATTTGGAGACCAAAACTGTACGCAATACTCCAGGTGTGGTCTCACCAAGACCCTGTACAACTGCAGTAGAACCTCCCTGCTCCTATACTCAAATCCTCTTGCTATGAAGGCCAACATACCATTCGCTTTCTTCACTGCCTGCTGCACCTGCATGCCTACTTTCAATGACTGGTGTACCATGACACCCAGGTCTCGCTGCATCTCCCCATTTCCTAATCGGCCACCATTTAGATAATAGTCTGCCTTCCCGTTTTTGCCACCAAAGTGGATAACCTCACATTTATCCACATTATACTGCATCTGCCAAACATTTGCCCACTCACCCAGCCTATCCAAGTCACCTTGCAGTCTCCTAGCATCCTCCTCACAGCTAACACTGCCCCCCAGCTTAGTGTCATCTGCAAACTTGGAGATGTTGCTTTCAATTCCCTCGTCCAGATCATTAATATAAATTGTAAATAGCTGGGGTCCCAGCACTGAGCCTTGCGGTACCCCACTAGTCACTGCCTGCCATTGTGAAAAGGACCCGTTTACTCCTACTCTTTGCTTCCTGTTTGCCAGCCAGTTGCACATGATAACCCTCTCCTATTAAACATACAAGAGGAATTATCTTATCTTCCCACTGGATGTTTAAACCTAGATAATGCTGGAAGGTATAAGTATAGCCAGAGAGCAGTTCTCCGCAGCAGCTTCAGGATATATCCAGTTATTGGAAGATACAATTCATTGTTATTTAATAACAGTGCCCTCTATTTCCCTGCAGATGCTTTATACAAAGTTAATTTCATAAGGAAAGTGTATTAATAATTCTAGCAAGGAGACAATGGATGTCTGAAACAATAAGACTCATCAAAGCTTGTGAGTGGTTAACAGGGAAAATGAAATTCTGCAATACATTTAGTTTTGCATTCTAATTCAGTGAAAACTTCATTTAATTATGTAGCAGAGGTTTTAAAGGACAAAGCATGTGTAAGACATTATCTCATTGCAGTGCCCGAGCCCCCTGTGATTTGTATTTCACCATTTTTACAATAAAACTGCACAGCGTTAATTTCTGTATTTCATTGTGCTCAATTATATATGGCAAAAAAAAAAAACATGACCCACATTTGAGGCAGTTCACATCCAAAGAACTCCACTGTTCATCCCCAAAGGGGCGAACGTCTTCAATAGCAAAACCTGCAGAGTCTATAATATACTGAAACCATGTCATCAAGATAGTTATTATGATCCATCAATGAAAATAATTCCTTTACCACGTTATGTGAAGTCAAACATTGGAACTTTCCCATTAAAGTGAAAGAGGGAAGGTCTGAAAATATATTACTATTAATTGATCCACAACATCTTAAATCTATACTAGACTAAGTGGGACCCATTGGGTCCCATGTTCACACGGGAGGGCAGTTCCCCCGACGCAATATTCCACCTCTCCACCAATTCCAATTTTGGTGGCCAGTGGGGGGGGGGGGGCTTTCTGGAGAGCTGGTATGGGTGTTGTTCGCTGCAGGGACTACTGGTCTCCAGAGGGCTAGTATGGACATTGTGGGCCAAATGGATCCTTGGGGTGGCAGCTCAGTCCCTCAAGCCTGATGTGCAGGCAGCTCACTCGCGGCTGGAGGGCTGGCAGTTGACTCACGGCTATTCCTTGAAATTCCATTTCAAGCAGAGTGCAAGGCCACCAAATTCAAGTGCAGTTTCATACCATTCAAGAAGGGTGCAAGGCCACCAAATTCAAATGCAGTTTCATACCATTTCATGCAGGGTGCAACGACACCACATTCAAATGCAGTTTCATACCATTTCATGCAGGGTGCAAGGCCACAACATTCAAATGCAGTTTCATACCATTTCAAGCAAGGTGAAACCACCATAAAACCACACAAAACACCACTCACAGTTCAGTAGACATTCAGTGTGTTCAGTTGATTCACAGCTCAGACAGAGTTGTGACCTCTCCCTCCCCCATCATACAGAGACCGAGACACACCCACACTTCCAGGTTTTATAATCCCTCCCCCTTCCACCAGAAAAGGTGTGGCCTTCATGGCGTGATTGACAGGAGAGAGATTCTCAACATTTTTTAAACACTAATAACACTTTTATTTTTCATTGATGGGAAGAATCCTCTGCACCTGATCAGCAGAGGGGGACTGAGTAAGATGGGGAAAAATCACAGCCGTAAGTGGTAGCGTTTTACCTAAAATCAATATAGTGCAAACAGGAAATTGTCAAGTTTAGACAAACAACCCTTTGCAGTGCCTTTTCACTTCAACCCAAACCCTGCCCAAACAACCATTTGCAGTACATTTTTACTTCAACCCAAACAAACATTTGCAGTGCATTTTTACTTCAACCCAAACAACCATTTGCAGTGCATTTTTACTTCATCCCAAACAACCATTTGCAGTGCATTTTTACTTCAACCCAAACAACCATTTGCAGTGTATTTTTACTTCAACCCATCCCCCCCCCAACAACCCTTTGCAGTGCCTTTTCACTTCAACCCCAAAAAAACCAAACTACCCTTTGCAGTGCATTTTTACTTCAACCCAAACCCCCCCCAAACAACCATTAGCAGTGCATTTTTACTTCAACCCAAACAACCATTAGCAGTGCATTTTTACTTCAACCCAAACAACCATTTGCAGTGCATTTTTACTTCAAACCAACCATATTTTCATTTTCAAACCACATTAAGGGGACTCACAGTTGAGTAGACATGTATTCAGTGTTATTCAGAGCTCACAGAGACGTGACCCTCTGACTTCCTCCATCTTGCAGCGACTAAGTGAGGCACACCTCTTCCTGGTTTTATAGTCCCTCCCCCTTCCTCCAGCAGGGGCAGCAGAGAGAATGGCAATTTTTTCAAAAAACATTAATATATCTCTGATATTTCATCAATGGGAAAAATCCTCTGGTCGCAGAAGGCGGAGGGGGGCTCTGAGCGAGGTGGCCCAATATGACGGCCGTAGGTGGCGGCGTTCTCTCGGAAATCGCAGCACAGCGAGCCAAAAGCGGTCAAGATCAGACTTTTAGTAATATAGATTACACGAGTTTGCTTTGAATGGTTATCTATAAACATGATATATAAGAGGCCGACTTTTCCATTCGAAAAACTTTCATTTTTTTAAATACAAGGAGGCAAAGCAAGATCTGGAACCGTTATCTCATTTTGATCATAATCTCAGAGCATGCCAAGGCAGTACACAAAATCATACAGAAAGTAAAAGCTGATTAAAAAAAAAAAAAAATTGCCACAAGGAGAGAAGTAAAGGAAGAGACTAAATTACAGACAATCGTCGCGTAACACCCATGCAGGTCATGTGAATTCTGTAAGAACAAATTACCAAATCTCTATTCAAAAGATTTGAGGTACAACATAAAATTTGTTCTTACATAATTTATGAAACAGTAAATATATTTTGTATTTACTTATTTTTCTAAACTAGTGTTTCTTCACACATGTGCAAATTATGCTGTTTCACATGACAAAGTTGCAACATAGATGGTTTTCTGGGAACATAACTGTGCCAGATTCAGGGACAGTTTCTTCCCAGCTGTTATCAGGCAACTGCATCATCCTACCACATCTAGAGAGCAGTCCTGAACCACTAACTCATTGTTGACTCTCAGACCATCTTTGATTGGACTTTATTGGCTTTATCTTGCACTAAATGTTATTCCTTATCATGTATCTATACATTGTAAATGGCTCAGTTGTAATCTTGTATTGTCTTACCAATGACTGGTTAGCACACAACAAAAGCTTTTCACTGTACCTCAGTACAAGTGACAATATACTAAACTGAACCTAAACTGAAACAAACCTGTAACATGGCAGTGGCTACTGCACCGATCAATTATTTAACAATATCTCTGGTATATCAATATTTTCTTTTAAGATTTTTCCTTTGAATAAAATCAATTCCCATGAACATTCAAACCATTTAAAAAAAAAATCCCCAAATGGAAAATTACTACATTGATATTTTCCATAGATTTTATCTTTGAATTTGTATCCAATTCTCACGAACACTAAAGGCTCTGTCTCACGGTGTTGCGGTCATCGGCGGTGAAGCGCGGCTTCGCCTGTAGAGGGGACCGCACGGCAACGGCGAGAGCGCCGAGCCTATGCCACGGGAGCGCCGCACGAATGCTGCGCAGGGGCCGAGTGATTTAAATACGGCTGGTCCCACATGCTTGCGGTAAGTTTAAAAAAAGGGCGGGCCAACTGCAATGACGTCATTTTGGATCTGCGGGGCTGTGGCGGCGGCCGTGCTGGTCGCGGCGGCTGTGGCGGCAGCCGTGCCGCACACGTGACTCACTAGCTGCGGCTGTGGCGGCGGCTGTGCTGATCGCGGCGCTGTAGCGGTGGCTGTGGCGGCGATCGTGCCTCACTGGTGGAGGCTGTGGCGGTGCAAGCTCGACGCACGGCGCTCGTGCCACACTGGCGGCGGCTGTGGCCGTGCCGCACTCGTGCCTCACTGGCGGAGGCTGTGCGGTAGGGACATATTTTTGAACAGTGTTGGTTTTATTTTAGCACCGTGCGGTGTTGGGAACAAAGCCGCATGGCCCCGGAATTGTGCGTTTGACCGAGTGCGTGGTCTATGGTGGCCTAGGAGCGGTAGATTTTTCCTGTTTCGCCGTCAATGACCGCAGACTCGTGAGACAGGCCTTTAATAGGCCATATCTTCCTGCTCACTGTTAGATTGCTTCCATCTTCTCCACCATTAGAGAAGGCGATCCTTGGCTTTTAACCACATAGCTATATTTCTGCTTGAATCTCATATGCTCCTGGATTTGTTTCATGTCCAAAAGATATAAGGAATGTATTCAGTACTGAGCCGCTACACCTTTCTGGAACAGCACATTCCAAAAAGATTTACTGCACTGGGTGGAAAATAACTTTTTCCTCATCTCAGTCCTGAAAGACTGACCTCATTCTGAGATTATGACTCCCTGGTTTTAGACATCCTAGCCAGAGGACACATTAACTCCACAACTACCTTGTCAAGACCTTTAATTTGTCGGTCAACAGAAATTAGATCTTTCAACTAATCTCCAGACAGTAGATAATCAGAGAGTTTTATTTCTCCAACACGCTGGGAATCAATCTACCAGAGTTTCTCTGCACTCCTTCACCCCTTTTCTGTGCCCTTTGCTACATAGACCAGACATGTCAAACATTTCCATTTGGAGGAGCTGGTTAAGCAAGTCTCTTTCAATGTTATAGAGAATGGGATATCATGTCACAATTATTTTTCACATGGAGGGTGATAGGTATGTAGAACAAGCTACCAGAGAAAGTAGTTGATTCAGGCACAATAACAACATTTAAAAGATATTTAAACTGCTACATGGATTAAAAAGTTAATGATAATGGGCCAAGCACAGGTAAATGGGACTAGCTTAGTTGGGGGATCTTGGATGGCATCGACTAATTGGACCAAAGGACCTGCTCCCATCCTATGAAGTTTTAAGATGATAACTTTGAATAAATTATGAAAACATTCCAGTGTCAGGAGAAGCAACCTTGAAGCTGTCAGACTGTTCTAAACATCCACTCATGTCCCTTACAATAGGAAAACAATGCTGTCTATTTGCTGGGGTCCAATCACACACAACTTGATTGACTTTTAACTACTTTGACATAGCCCAACACATCACTTCCCTTCACACATTATGTTTGTCAGTGCTTATTGCCCACATTGGATATCATTTTGCCATGTTAGCCTCTACAGGTAAAAGTACTAATACTATATATCCTTTGTGTTTCGGGATAATCTGCTATTCACAATATTGCACTAGAAATCTGATTGGTAACCCACCACTTCCACTTATACTTTAAAGACAATTAGATATGGAGATAGATGAAATAACTGGCAGAATACGTGGATCTTGAGTAAAAAACATTTGGAAAATATTGCATACAATTTCACAATCCGAGAACAGTGGTAATATTGTGTAATCCGTAGATATGTCTATGGCACATATTTGAGCAAGACAAGACAGCATCATTTAGCCACTCAAACTTGTTCTGCTGGTCAAGGAGATCACATTATAGCATTTGACTGACATCTTACCATCTTTAATTAACAAAACTCAATCCAAACTTGAATTTAAAATTAACAATTGCCCGAGCATCAACACATAAATGATAGGAGCTTGCATTTCTCCTCCAGGTGGAGATTGAGCAGTTTCCAACTTCATTCAAGGCTGAAATAGTTTTAGGCTATGCCCCCTGGTGACATTATAAATCTTTGCTTGTAAACACCATTCTGGAAGAATTCATAGAACATTCCCAAAGCAAACAAAGGCAAAGAAGAGATACCATATCTACGAACAAAGAAATATTTACTCTTCACATCAATGAGTTAACATTGATAACTTGCCCCATTCTTTCCTACTGATATAATAGTTGCAGATACATAATTTTAAAGACAATTAAATTGTTAACTGGACACAAGGTACCAGAGGAATTTATTGCATCAGGCAGAAACATCACCTGTCAATTTCCTCCACAGATGCTGCCTGACCCACCGAGTTCCCCCAGCACTGTGTTTTGCTCAAGATTCCAGCATCAGCAGGTTCTTGTGCTTAATATACAAACTCTTCTCAATTTATTTTGGAAACAATCGAAAACAATCCGTTCTAAATAATGCAGAAGGCACTGTTGATACTGCTATACAAAAAGGCACTGAGCATAGGAGTACTTCAGCGGGGTAAGACTGTTCAAAAATAAATTTTGCTTTTACATTAATGCTGGTTATTTCAATAATAGAATATAAAGCATGGGAAGTGTTAGGTTTTATTAGAGGATAGGAACTCTGGTTTTGTCAGACATCAATAAATAAGATGGCAATCTACAGTATTGATGCATAACCTCCAGCCATTAGACAAGAGACAACTGACTTCACTGAGAGCAGCAGAGAACTGGTTCATAAAACTTTAATGTGGAGGACTGTGCAGCAGTGCCTTGCTTAAATCTCACATTAAAGTTGTTGCCAGAAATGCAATTGCATAATAAAACTAATAAGGTATAAACACTGAAGGTGTAATGAATGTAAGCAGTTCAATGGCCATCCGAAAATGAAACCAATTGCCTTTAGGTTGACAGCCCATATTACTTAAGATCATTTCAGTGCTCTAAATCCAGGAACCATCCTAGACTAGAAATACCTTAAGGTATTATTTAAATGCATAAACCTGGGAAACATTTAACTACATATCAATGTTGGGATCAGTAATTTTGCTGTGACATGTGTTTTGGAGCTAATGGGTAATTATCAAAAGAATTTAAATACATATCAACTTTGTAAAGTCTTATTTTTTGTATTACCTAGTTCCCATGCGAGAAGAGGCACCATGGTCAGGATTTACCTTCATCACTCAAATGCCCTTGTGAAGATGGTGATGAGCCACCTTCTGGAGCTACCGCTGTATTTATTGTGGTCATCATTCCTCCATCTTCCTTGAAATAAAGTGCCAAGATTTGTATCCAGCGCCAATGAAGCAATGATATTTTTGTCAGATGGTGGGTGACCTAGAAGGGAACTTGCTGATGTATGACTTTCCCAACCATTTGCTACTCCCAATAATCAAGTCATGGAGTTCACACGTTTGGCAGAACCCAAGTCAAGTTGCTCTTAATACAAATGCAGTTTACAATAATCTCATTTAACCAACAGTGAAAGGAGTAAATACTTCAGATACTAACCTTGTCTATGGGAATTTTTGGATACAATTGGATATTAAGAGTTCCATGGCTATGGAAAAGAGCAAAGGGTGGGAAACCACTCAAAGTATTCTGACAAGCAGCAGCACAATTCCATAAATAGTCTTCTTCTGTACAGTGTTTTAAAATGTTTTGGTCACCAAAGTTACCTCTTAACCTTCTTAGCTGTGAAGTGCACTTTGAATATATTGAACCTACCAAACTGCACTGAATATTGCATACTTGAAACAATTCCCCAGCTTTAATTCACAACGTTGTATGGCTTTGACTCCTGACAACTATATTAGGTGCTTCAAATTGTTCAAGTTCTAAGTGGCATCAATTTTAAGTCAAAAGATGAAGCTTATTAAAAAGATAAGAACTTTTGCATATTGTTATACACTGCATCTGCCTCTGCTTCTGTATGCTGCTTAATTTACAATGTTAACAAATCAAATTAAATGAGATGGATATCATTAATTTAATAAACTGATATTTCCCGTTTCCATCTGCTGCTTTGTCAAAGATTCATGCAGCTTAATGAAGATACATAAAAGGTGACTTAGCACATATGATGGACATTCACTACAAATCATTGAATTAAACCACTGAATCAATCCAATGAGCTCAATCCCCTTTACTCTAACATCAACCATTATTTCAACATATAATCGTATTATCAAGATTCCATACAATTCAGGTTTTGTAGTCTGTAGTACGAAATTAGAAAATGTTAGAAATACTCTGCAGGCCAGGTAGTATCTGTGCAAGTAAACAATCAAATATTACAGGTGAATAACCTTGCATCTTCAGCAAGATAATTTCTTCTTTACATTACATTTGGGATGTGGCAATTCCATTTCCATAAGCACGGTTGAAATTCGGATGAATTCTGATAATGTGTTCACACACGGCAGGGAGGCATTTCTCATATTTTAAAAAAAATTACATGTTCAGTTATGAAAGGAGAAGTCCAGACTCAATATTTATGAAATGTATATCTACTTGGATAACATCAGTTATGAATTTATAATGAACAAACGAGCTTGAGATATAGAATGACAACAGGAACCAAGGCTTTTGAAGACAGGAAATGCATGTGGATATTAGTCTTCCAATAGGATTTAGATTAGCAAATGTTTCAGCTTAAAATTTTGTACTGGATTTGTTCACAAGTACTTCCACCAGAAGTGAAGAAATCAGTTTAAAATGTACCATACCTCAGAGAAGGCAAACATTAAAAAACGTCACATATTTCAAATACCTTACCACTTCGTCATCTGTAGCAAGAACACTAGATTTACAATGAAACAAAAAGAAAACGGTGTAATTATTTATGACATTTAATCATCAAAGGGATATCACACTATTATTTTTTACTGTGCCTGTCACGTCTTCAGGATTCCCTGACAAGTTTTCACTCGTAACCTAATGCTTTTAAACTCTTGTCACTGTTGCAAAATAAATGACCAAAACAATTTTCTTGCAGCAAAGTTGTGCATTATGCCCTCTTGATACAATTTCTGTTGCCAGCCAATCGAAATAAGCAACCATATTTTGAGACAACATTATGTGCTGGAATTACGATGAGGAAGTAAGATTGTTAAGGGCTTGGAAAGGTTGTTAAGGGCTTGGACACACTAGAGCAGGGGCGGAAAACCCGGGGGGGGGGGCAGAGGGGACACGTCCCCTGCATGTTTTGAGAGGCGGGGGACATCCCCCCCAAGTTTTTGTCATCCGGATTTTAAACCCGGTGAAATCTCCGCGTTCCGCGAGACAGTGGGGGGTGGGACTGATGATCGAGGGCGCCGATTGGATGAGAGAGACGTCGGTCAGCAGGCAATGGGGGCGGGACATGATTCAGCACGATGATTGGAGGAGGGAGACGGGGCACAGACCTGCGCTTCATCCGCAGCCAGGATCGAACCCGGCCGGGTCTCCGGCGTTGTCACGTCCCCTCCCGAGTGCCACCCCCCTCCCACCGCGGGTGGCCAGAGAGGTCGGCAGCAAAGATCCTCCGCGATAGGATCTTCGGTCGGGAATCAGACAGGCCAGCGCAGAGAAACAGCGCTAAACCCAGCTAACTCTGCCTGTCCCGCCAGGCAAGCCTACAGCCTTCCTGGACTTGCGGGAAATATGGCCAGCGCGGAGAAGCAGCGCTGCTATCCTGTAAGGTCCAGACAGGGCTGTATGTTAACCCAGTGAGACAGGCAGAGTTGAGCTGCATTTTAGCGCTGGATTGAGCCTCCGAAGCCTCGCGCGTGTATGTGAGTGTGCGCATGCGCGCGCGGTCGCCAAAAAATTGTGTCCCCCGTCCCCTCCATGTTTTGATAGCAAGTTCCGCTCTTGCACTAGAGGCAGGAAACATGTTCCCGATGATGGGGGAGTCCAGAACCAGGGGCCACAGTTTAAGAATAAGGAGTAAGCCATTTAGAACAGAGACGAGGAAACACTTTTTCCTCACAGAGAGTGGTGAGTCTGTGGAATTCTCTGCCTCAGAGGGTGGTGGAGGCAGGTTCTCTGGATGCTTTCAAGAGAGAGCTAGATAGGGCTCTTAAAAATAGCAGAGTCGGGGGAAATGGGGAGAAGGCAGGAACGGGGTACTGATTGGGGATAATCAGCCATGATCACATTGAATGGTGGTGCTGGCTCAAAGGGCCAAATGGCCTACTCCTGCGCCTATAGTATATTGTCTATTGTCTAAACCCATATCATCGCACATTGTTGCTGGATGTGCCTGGTTCATTCTTGGATAGACCTTCTGCTGGCTGGGTAGTACCTCGTCAGACATTTCTTGCACAATTGACACATAAAAGGGTACATAATAGTCTAAGGCAAATGTAACTTAACTGTGTTATCTGGGTAGAGAGAGAGGACAGTTAGTTCAGTAATCAATGGAGTGAATAACCAATTGTTCTTTGACTTTAGAAGCGTTGGTAAAGGAATAGATGGTCGGGACTCAAAGACTGTAGATCTTCTAATGATGCTATAATTTGCAAATCGTTCATTAATAACCCACTTAGCTCAAGTGCAACCAAGTCAATAAAAGTTAAAATGGGATCTATTTCCTTTTTCCATTATTAACAGAAAAGGTTAGAGATGTAGAGGGTTCATTAGCAGGCAGAGGGAAATGATAAGAGAACAATAAGGAACCAATAAAAAATGCTGTTTGCAATAACTTAGAAGGTAGTAGAGATAGGTAGGCACATGGATATGCAGAGTATGGAGGGATACTGAACACATGCAGGCAGAAGAGATTAACTTGGTATCTTGTTTGGTGTAGATATTGTGGGCCACAGGGTCTGTTCCTGTGCTATTCTGTTTTTTGGATGGCAGTTCATTGCCAAGGGCATGGTGATGAGAATGCAAAGGAACAAAATTATGAGTTTAAGGAGGTGAAAGTAACAGCTGACAAATAAACAGGTGCCCAAAAAAGTTTCTTATTTTTTGACACCTTGATCCACATGTGGCGACTCGGATAGCATGAAACCATGTAAGCCTCAACAAGGTCCCCAGGCAAACTCGAAAGCTAAACGTCATCAAAAATGTGGATGACTGGAGACCACCACATAGGAACATGGTCACCTGTGTCAGAAGACTCCACTGGCCCAGTGCTCTGCTGCAGGAATCCTCAAGGTAACTCGGTCATCTTTCACTGCTTGTGGACTGCATAATAACACTCTTAAAACAATGATCAATGAAATGGTATAGATAGTGTTATACAGTGTATAGCACACATTTAATGCACCAAAAACATCCTGCCTTCCAATTTCCTTGTGAAGAGAGTAGTGCATTGACTGTGCTTTATTTAATAACAGACTCAGTTGTGGTGATCCACCATGCCCCTCATCATATTTTGACTCTTTAATAATTGCAAATTAAATAAACCGTCTTTGTACTTCAGCAATACCAAATTCAGCATAGCAAGGGTATTCCCCCCTCTTTCAAAAACAATCTTTTTGCAACTCATTTGTCAGTGCCAGAGAAGGCAATGACGTGGAACTAGGAGCATAGTGCACCACTCATTTATCTCAGAGAGTATTCAAACTGAACTGTGCAATGTTCAGGTTCCAAATTGAAATTCCTCTGCCTTCAGCTTCACCTTCTAGAGAACACGTGCCAGTTCTGACCATCTGCAATAAGATCAGCTTCATTGAAAAATGGCAATGCTGAACTCAAAAATTCATATACTTTATAATAATTTACCCGATCTCAGAATCACTAAAAGGCATGGGCAGGGGGTGGCATTTGGCTGATCGTACTTCCAACTCTTATTCCCATGTAGTTATTGCAAAATATGTTTTATGTTTCTCTTGAAATCTAGAGACAAGCCAATACTTCACCTCATAATAGCAGCAAGGACAGCTACCAAAAATGGGATGCCCATCAGATACCCAATGTGTGCACATGCCCAGGAAATATGCAGATTTATACTCTAGTACAAGTTGTTTCCTAATTCACCGCGCAAGACCAATGCATTATAGGGATGTATACTATTGCCTAACTTTTATGTGTCTGAATTCAGAAGCATCAGCATAATCAGCAGTATGTATCTGAAATGCAATGTCAATGGCAATAATTCAACCTTAACTGATGTATTTGTACATAATGTAGATCAGATATCCAATATCCGGAAGGTTAGTTTTCTGTGAGGATTTTAAATACGGCATACCAAAATATAGCTAAAACTCCTGCACTTCAAAGCAAGAACTAAGTTTTACAGAGAAACTTGAACTTCCAATCGAGTTGAATTGAGTAATTCAAGATCCTATTGCAGAAGAGATTTGTGATAATATTGAATTTGATTTCAATTTCCACATTTGAAGTGCCTCAACTTTTGTCTGCAAACTGCTTAATACCAAAACGTATAATTATAAATTTCCAATGCCATAATGACTCAATGCGTAACTATTCAAACTACTTCTTTGTAAAAATAAAAATATAGTGGCACAGGGTGTTGATGGCGCTTGACCATGGTCAAATATTTATTGTCGCTCTCGGCATTTAGTTTGGACTATTAACATCAATCTTTTACTTTCCTTACTCCACCTCAACATTGCAATCACCAGTGCTGACTCATCATATGTACATTAACATTTTCAGTTAAGCTCAATGAAGGAACCAGTCTTTCTAAATGCAGCAGCAGGTTTTCCCTTTTCCAAAACAAAATTTAGTCAGTGGCTTACTTTTCCAATGCATTCAAATATGCTCAAAGAGTCAGAGCTATAAAGCACAGAAACCGTCCCTTCAAGATTCAAGAGAGTTTATTGTCATGTGCCCTGGATAGGACAATGAAATTCTTGCTTTGCTTCAGCACAACAGAATATAGAAGGTATAAATACAGAACAGATCAGTGTGTCCATATACCATTGTATAAATATATACACACATCAATAAATAAAACAGATAAAGTGCAAATAAACAGATAATGGGCTATTAATGTTCAGAGTTTTGTTTGAGTTGAGGTCAATAGCCTGTTGGCTGTCGGGAAGAAGCTGTTTCTGAACCTGGCGTTGCAGTCTTCAGGCTCCTGTACCTTCTACCTGAAGGTAGCGGGGAGATGAGTGTGTGGCCAGGATGATGTGGGTCCTTGAAGATACTGCCAGCCTTTTTGAGGCAGCGACTGCAATAGATCCCCTCGATGGTAGGGAGGTCAGAGCCGACGATGGACTGGGCAGTGTTTACTACTTTTTGTAGTATTTTTTGCTTCTGGGCACTCAAGTTGCCAAACCAAGCCACGATGCAACCGGCCAGCATGCTCTCCACTGTGCACCTGTAGAAGTTAGAGAGAGTTCTCCTTGACATACCGACTCTCCGTAATCTTCTCAGGAAGTAGAGGCGCTGATGTGCTAACTTTATAATAACATCAGTGTTCTCGGACCAGGAGAGATCGTCAGAGATGTGCGTGCTCAGGAATTTGAAGCTCTTGACCCTTTCCACCATCGACCCATTGATATAAACGGGACTGTGGGTCCCCATCCTACCCCTTCCAAAGTCCACAATCAGTTCCTTGGTTTTGCTGGAGTTGAGGGCCAGGTTATTGTGCTGGCACCATTTGGTCAGTCGATTGATCTCAGTTCTATACTCTGACTCGTCACCATCAGTGATACGTCCCACAACAGTGGTGTCGTCAGCGAACTTGATGATGGAGTTCGGCCCTTCAGCCTATCTTTCAAAGCTGACCAACCAGCTTCTAGTTTTAGAAGTCTCTACCTTCTAAAAAAGACTGTTTCACTTCATCCATGGCTCTCATGAGGTTGTACACCTTAATAAGTTCACCTTTCAGTTTCCTACACTCCAGAGAAAAAGTCCCAGCCTATCCATTTTCTCCCCATAACTCAAGCCTACAAGCCCAGGTAACGTCCTGGCAAATCTCTTCTGCATCCTTTCCAACTTAATGACATATAAGCAACAGGATATGTACTTGAAGTATGGTCTCACCAACGGCTTGTACAGTTGCATCATGTGCCAAATTATGTACTCAATATCCTTCCCAATGAAGGCAAGGTTGCCAAACACCTTCTTTACCACACTGTCCACCTGACTTGCCATTAAGTTACCATGCACCTGTATTCCCAGATGTCCCTGCCCTGCAATAAGATGGAATATTGTTTAAATCTGCGCTGTGCAATCATGTCATTCAAAACATGCACAAATTTCTATTTCTTTATGACATAAGAGAAAAATGTCCCACTTGTCATGGCAGCTCTTAGAGTAATCCAAACTACCCATTTACTCACTCAATTCCCTGTAACTAGTAACCTTGCACCCAAACCACCCCCACCCCAGCTACTTTCCCCTGCAGCCACAAGAGATGCAACACCTGTCCGTATCCTTCCCCCCTGGACTTCGTCCAAGGACACCAACGGCCTTTTCAGGCAAGGCAGAGGTTCACTTGCACCTCCTCCAACCGCTGTTCCAGGTATGGAGTCCTGTATATCAATGAGACCAAGCGCAGGCTTGGCGATCGTTTAGCTGAACACCTCCGCTCAGTCCGCCTAAACCTACCTGATCTCCCAGTTGCTCAACACTAACTCCCCTTCCCATTCCCGCACTGACCTTTCTGCCCTTGGCCTCCTCCATTGTCGGAATGAGGACCAGTGCAAATTTGAGGAACAATACATCATATTTTGCATGGGCAGCTTATACCCCAACTAGATGAATATTGACATAGACAATAGACAATAGGTGCAGGGGTAGGCCATTCGGCCCTTCGAGCCAGCACCGCCATTCAATGTGATCATGGCTGATCCTCCCTAATTGGTACCCCGTTCCTGCCTTCTCCCCATATCCCCCGACTCCGCTATTTTTACGAGCCCTATCTAGCTCTCTATCGAAAGTATCCAGAGAACCGGCCTCCACTGCCCTCTGATTTCAAGTAGCCGTTGCTTTCCCTCTCACTCCACCCCCCTCCGCTTCCCAGTTCTCTGACCAGACTTACTGTCTCCAACTATATTTTATCTCTGTACTGCCCACTCCCTTGACATTAGTCTGAAGAAGGGTCTCGACCCGAAATGTCACCCATTCCATCTCTCCATAGATGCTGCCTGTCCTGCCGAGTTACTCCAGCATTTAGTGTCTATCCCTGTAATTAGTTCTCTCGCTTTCCCATGCCCCCGATTCCCAACTACACCGGGGACAATCGACTGTGGCTAATAAGCCTCCCAATGTGACTTTGAGATGTGGAAGGAAACCAAAGCACCTGTGGGGGGGGGGGGGGGGAGGGTACTCATACAGTCACAGCGAGAGAGACTGCACAACCTCCAGCAAACAGTAACAAGATCAGGATCAAACCCAGATCCTGGAATTATGAACGAGAAGCAATGACTGGTCCACTACGATGTCACAGTAACTAATGATACCTGAAAAAAAAGAACTGTAAACTCATTAAATAAAATTTAGCAATGATCAATGAAATGGTGAGATACGAGGCACAGGATAAGGCAATGATTTATGCAATGTTATTTTCAACTATCAGTTTCATACAAATGGCAGGCTTTGTCCATTTAAAATGAATAAAAAATGAGCACAATTGTTTTGAAATTCTCAGCAAAGCAAAGCCTACATAAAAATGGGGGGTGGGGATGTTAATTTCATTCAGCCTTTTCAAAAACAGGTCTAATTGCAGTTAATTGAATACAGTAATGATAACGAGAATGAGGAGTGACGCACAAATTGAAGCCAATTAACCTTGGTTCCAAAGCAAATAAGAGAAGCTCAGTGTTTGAATGCTCTAGAAAACAATGACAGATTATAATAGATGTGCGTAAATATTATTGCTGCACAATAATGACTGGGAAAAACCTATGATATTTGCAAACTCATTGACCTCCGAACGCAAACATTATTTCGGGCCATGAACCATTGCCTCCTGCAGTATAGTCTTTTAGCATCAAGGGGTTGCGCATTAGAACTCTCACATTTAAGAGTGCTTATCACACTTCATGAGATTTGAAATGTATGCCACTTCTTATTACTATATATCTCACCACTTCTTGAAAAATGCTGAAACGTGCCATTTTATGACATTTTGTTGAATCTCTTCACTTTTCAAAGGAGGCATTTGGTCTTACATTTACCGAGACACGAGAATGGATATATGGGGTAGATGTTTGCAAATAAAACTGTCTTTCCAGATGTGTCAGTTTTATCCCATATTTGTGTGTTTATATATTTTAATTCTTGATTACATCTCAAGGAATAAAGGGGGCAAGAGAAGACTTGAAGTGCATCTTCACTTTTATTAGCTTGATGGGAATTGTGCTGTGCTGTGCCGCTTCAAACTGTATTTGCAAAGTGTTATTACGGACTATTTATCTGGATTATATATATCTCCATTTAAATACTTTTCCCGCCTCTAGATGTATATAATAAAGGTAGTCACTTTGATCTCAATCATCTTTGAAGGCTTTTCAAAATGGAAAACTTGAAGCTGCTGTTGTGTATTGCCCCACGTTCCCAAACGCTACATCAGCAGCTGCTGAAGGAAGAATCTTTTCGAATACAGCACAATCATTGGCTTGGAACGAATTACAGGGTTTGACAGACAGCGACACCTCTGCGAGCACAATGGGAAGAAAAACCAACTTTACACAAATTCTGAGAATTGTCACATGTACATGAATTGTTTAGCCTAACACAAAGAGGAAGGGGAACAAAAGAGCCATAACTTATGGTGAAAGGTTATTTCCGTTAATAAAGCTTGGATCCTCAAATTAAGGATTGAAAAAGTAAACAGTGCAATTGGTCCTTTTTTGTCCACTATGAAAAGCAATGGAACAGACAAATCCTGCTCGTCTGATGTTTAAATTAGTACTGTCACGAGTTTCTTTGGACATGTTAGGTCTAGTAACCTGCTAGTGGACCAGAAGAAACCATCTATAAAAGAGGCAATCAAGGTTACTGGTTGTTCCCAGAGTTGTCACTGAAGAGGAGCCAGAGACCAGAACTCAGAAAACTAAAACTTGTTGGAGTAAACCTGGCCAGTTTCATTTCAGGCAAGTAGTATTCAGTTCAATCCACGAGTCTTGTGATTTAGTACAAGTGATCAATTGGAACAGCAAATTAAATCTCAAGTCAATAGAAGTCAAAGGTGTGGATGTTAATTTAAGCACTAATAAAAATTAAGTTGCACTAAACCTTGGTTCTTTATTCGGTATGTCAGTGATACCAAATGAAGTAATGGGGTCAACAAAAATGAGTAACATTGTAATGATGCAAACTGTCTCTTATTTTTTTTAGTTCATGAGTGGAAGCTTTCTGCAAGGTTTAAGCATTGCGTGTAAAACATTGGACGAGGAGGTTTAATTGCTGCACTAATCACCAAGTGTACCCATCTCCACCTCTGCATCAGTCCTTAAAAGGCAATTTGCCCTCTTGATCTCACACCATTCAAATAATCATAGAGTTCTTAACCATAGCCTTGTTTTCCCCAAAGATTTCTTCATTGTTTTCCCAATGATTCATCCTTATGAAATGTATCCTAAACACTTTTAGACTTGAGATACTGTGTGGAAACTGGCCCTGCGACCCACCGACCACCAATTACCCTGTACACTAGTCAACACATTCTAGGGACAAGTTTACACCTTATCAAAGCCAATTAACCTACAAACCTGTATGTCTTTGGAGTGTGGGAAGAAACTGGAGCTCCTGGAGAAAACCCACATGCATAACCTACAAACTCCATACAGACAGGACTTGTAATCATAATCGAACCCAGATCTCTTACACTGGAAGGCAGCAACACAATCGCTGCGCCAAAATAATCACTTATATTTTATTTTGCATCATTTCCCTATAATTCCTATCCCAAAACATATGCAATACTCAGAAATCACTGTGGCCTCAAACATCTCATGGGTACAGCAATCCCAAGTCACGGGAATTTTGCAAATCATCCTGTGTACCCATTTCCCCAGCTTTGACCAGACTTTCACGTGTTAAAAAAAGATCTCAAAAACCTTTGCCTTGTTGAATGTCCCAGTTATCATCTATTATTTTTTTACTCTTTCATCAGGATTAATATTAGGATTACCTTAACCCTCAGATATTATTATGCTTGGCACACTTTTTCTTTCATTTCTGAAGTGCTTTCTGAGGAATAAAGAAAATCATTAGTCCAATGCAAATATTTCACTCAGTTAATCCTTTGGTTGGGGTGTTTGTGTTGCATTTACAATTGGTGGCAGCATGATGCATAATTTACTGAATCCGTTTATGGTAAAATAGCATAAATGTTTTTTTTTTTTTTAATATATAAAAGGGATTCCTGGCCTCTAAATTTATTGGTATAATTTCTAATCATTTTTTACTCTGGTTGGAAGTCCATTCCAAACCATGACCACCTTGACATCCTGGCTACAGCTCTATATTAGGCTTTAACTCATTTGATTCTATGTGTCCTTTCATTTATCTCAATCACCCCATGGCAGCATTTTTAAGAACATTGCATCAAACTGCTATTAGCTACCCAGATTTGAGAAGGTGGGGGGTATAGTTATGTTATGCCCCTGTCCCACATAGGAAACCTGAATGGAAACCTCTGGAGACTTTGCGCCCCACCCAAGGTTTCCGTGCAGTTCCCGGAGGTTCCCGGAGGTTTTTGTCAGTCTCCCTAATGGTCGAAAGTGGTTCCCGCTTCTTCTATAAAACCGGCCACGACTAAAAATAGGTTGCCGTTTTAAAATTCGGTAATTTTTTAGTTGAAGCCGGTTGCGATGCCAGTTGAAGGTGGTTGCCGGAGGTTGCAGGTAGTGGAAGGTAAGACCTCCCTGGTGGAATAAAACTGGGTGAAAAAAGGTCTTACCTTCCACTACCTGCAACCTCTGGCAACCACCTTCAACTAGCATCGCAACCGGATTCAACAGTCGTGGCCGGTTTTCAATTTTTTGAAATAATCGCCGGAACATAGAAGAAGCTGAAACCACTTTCGACCATTAGGGAGCCTGACAAAAAACTCCAGGAACCGCACGGAAACCTTGGGTGGGGCGCAAAGTCTACAGAGGTTTCCGTTCAGGTTTCCTAAGTGGGACAGGGGCATTAGGATCTTGGTCACCATTCCAAATCCTGATGCACTAAACTCAGTAGCAAACTCACTTATCCAGTCCCCTTTTGCTTGGACTCATTCAACTCCAGTGATAAGCACCATTACTTTACATTCTTTACAATGGATTCTAGTTTGTTCTCCATGTTTACCTGGAATTACGACAGCTCTGAATGGTAACCAAGTCTGAATGCAAAGCAGTATGATGACAGGTCCTAACCTGAAAACATCACCTGTCCATGTGCTCCAGAGATGTTTCCTGACCCATTGAGTGACTCCAGCACTGTCTCTTTGTAAATCAGCATCTGCAGTTCCTTCCTAATCCAATCTGAATTTAACTTGCTGTTTTTTTTGTTCTGTAATATAAAAATGTGGGAGATTCTGTCGTAGACATTAGATTGAAGAGTGAAGTTTATTTCTGTGCCAAGTCATTGAGTATGTACTTGCTACAGAGTGGAATACAATTTTATCCCTTCAGGGTCACTTATTGTAACAACCAGACATTTTGTTGTACAGGTCTGTTGCGTTCCATGCAAACTTCATTGAAGAGGGTGGTGCAGTGGTAGAGTTGCTGACCCAGGTTCGATCCTGACTACGGGTGCTGTCTGTACGGAGTTTGTACGTTCTCTGCATGGTTTCACCGAGATCTTAGGTTCCCTCCCACACTCCAAAGGCATACAGGTTTGTAGGTTAATTGGCTTGGTATAAAAGTCAATTGTCCCTCGTGTGGGAAGGATAATGTTAACATGCTGGGATCGCTGGTCGGTGTGGACCCGGTGGGCCGAAGGTCCCGTTTCCGCGCTGTAAGTCTAAACTAAAGTAAATAGAGCATTGGGAGAGACGTTAGACCTAATTGACCTAGAAGCAGTGATCATTAACCTCTCAGAGGACAACCAAGACATGACATGGCAGGCTGGAACCACAGCAAGTTCCATTTTATTCCCACCTTTTGGGGCATTTCCCCTACTCTGCCTGCAGTACAGAATGCATCACCCCCCCCCCCCATCTTGACCAACCCCTTGCTCTCCCTGCATATACAAAAACTCAATGGACCTCGAACCCAAGGTAGTTCGTGCAGTTCAGTTTAGTTTCCACAGAATTTCTATTCCAAAGATCAAAAAAATAAAGTCATAATTTTTGATATCCAAATGCCCAGTCAAGCTACAAAATATTTTCTCATCAGTTTCTTGCCAGATTTGTAACTTCCAAAGCAACTAATATTCTGTGATACATGCAGGAGACATATTTAATGGTCTACTTCGAACACACAATTCTCACTTTTACCTGCTGAGTGGTGCATCCAAAAAATCCAATGCAGACAACAAAACTTCAGGACAAACAAAATGGAGAGTTACCAAATAAGATTACATTTTATTCTAGAGTCTTGGCTGCTGGGAAAATGTAGCGGTGAATACGAAGATTGGGATTGCATTTCATGCCTCTTTATTATATACTTTACCATACTAGCAGAGGCAGAGCTGCTTAATCAGTATATATTAAGATTTATCAAATTGTACAGTAACTGTTATTGCAACAATTTGCTAAAAAAAATGTTCAGATTGGAATGGCAGAGCATAACCATTCGAAATTTAAAGCCTGACCTCAATACTTGGATTAAACGACAAATATATCTGGTTTGCAGATGCTACAGAAGGTAATCAATGTAGGATAATAGCATAAATATTGACCTTAGTTTTCTCAGAATTGGTACTACTGTCAAAAAATTACAATGGACATACTATTTAATATTCCACCCCAAGACTTGCTTCATATAAATATCATAATTGCAAGTCTGCAGTTAGACTTTTGTCAGATTTTACTTCAATACATTTTCCTGAACTCGTTTCTTCATAATATTATTTTCCATAATCAGGGAAATGGTTATTTCATATTTGTTTATCATAGTGACGTTCACACTTAATGTAACAAGTCACATTTAATTGAGCATTGGTCAAATAATTATAAATACAAGTCTGCACATAGTTTGATCCATGACTAGTACTTTCACGGAAAGTCAAGTTGTTACATTCAAGTTAAAAATCTTGAAACATTGCGATGTAATAAATTATGTTTAGTGGCAAATGCTGGAACTGACATTTTGATAAGGGTTATGTAAATAAATATTCAATTCTAAATTTTCTGGCAAGACCCATGTCTTTCAGAATATAGCACAATACAGCACAGGAACAAGACTTTTGGTCCACAATTTTAACAACTTTCACAACACTAATTCTTCTCCTATAACTTGTGAACGTTAGAACTGTCAAGGGTTATGGGGAGAAGGCAGGAAAATGGGATTAGGTGGCAGAGATCAGCCATGATTGAATGGTGGTGTAGACTCGATGGGCCGAATAGCCTAATTCTACTCCTATAACATGTGAACTTTTGAACAATTTCTGCATCGAACCAATACTATATTAAATTAACACCTTCTGCCTTCATGAGATTCATATCCCTCCATGATCATGTTTTTATCCAAAAATCTCTTTTTATCTAAATGCCTCTATAACATCTGCTTCCACCACCACCACTAGCAGCACACCTACAAGAATGTAGGACTCTTTATAAACCTTTAATTCTGGTGATCTCTATACTGGTTTTCTTTTCTGAGGGAAGGGGTAGGGTGGTGAAAACAGAACTGTGGATACCAGAGGAGACAGGGTGAGGGATCCATCCATCACAGCAGGGGAGGTGGGATGGGGGGGGAGAACCACATTTACTGAAGAAGGACGACATTTCAGATGTGTTGAAGTGGAAAGACTCATCTTAAGAGCAGATGAGGAGACGACAGAGAAACTGCAAGAAAGGGATGGCATTCTTACAAAAGGTAGATGCAATTGAAGAACAGAAGGGGAATCAGTAATTTAATTGAATGTTGCCAGAACAACAATTTTGCTCTGAACATAACCAAGGAGCTGATTGTTGACTTCAGTAAGGGAAAGCCAAAGATCCATGAACGTGTCTTCATAGACTGAACAGAGTTTGCGTATTCTCCCTGTGATCACGTGGATTTTCTTCAGGTGGTCCAATTTCCTCTCACACTCCGAAGACATACAGTTTTGTAGGTTATTTGGCTTCTGTAAATCGTCCCAATTGTGTAGGATAGTGCTAGTGTACCGGGTGATCGCTGGTCCTGCTCACCATTTCATGGTCTTGCTCAGAAACACTGAAATGATACGTTATAGCTGTGGATCACCACTTTGTCTTTAAAAGACTTGTTTTATTGAGTGCTTTTTTGCAAAGCAAATCAGACAGGATTTCAGGAAGATTCTGAACAATTAAAGCAACATCAAAACAAATTAATCGAATACTTTGGAACAAAGCATCAGTCAGAAGGATAATTCTGATAGCAGTCATGACCCATTGATAGTTACTTTTAGCCCTGCAGAATCAAGCTCCAGGCAGGGATATGTCTTATATCCAGCACTGCGGGCTAAGCGATAGCAGTTGTTACAGTTACAAAAGTTATTTTATTGGCAGCTCTGCAATGTTACACATCCTCAGATTATGAAAGTTACTTTCTGAAGAGAATTTTCCCTACATTTGTTATATGATAGTTATTCAAATTGTTATGCAATCTGCACCCAGGAATTTAATTCATATCAGATGTATTTAAAAGCAAAGCACAAACATTAAGATATTTTTAGGTCAAAACAGAAAACTGCAGGCAAAATTGTTGACATAATTTCCTTAAACAGGGGAATCGAGGACCAGAGGACATAGGTTCAAGGTGAAGGAGAAAAAACTTTGATAGGAATCTGAGGGGTAACTTTTTCACACAAAGGGTGGGTGTATGGAACAAGTTGCCAGAGGAGGTAGTTAAGGTTGGGACTATCCCAACGTTTAAGGCAGGTACCTATATAGAACAGGTTTGGAGGGATATGGACCAAGTGCAGGCAAATGGGACGAGTGTAGCTGGGACATGTTGGCCGGTGTCGGCATGTTGGGCTGAAGGGCCTGTTTCCACACTGTATCACTCAATGACTAAATGACAAAGCTTTGTCATGGAGTCTCTTTGGCACCCACAATGGCAGGCAACTCTTGTCCAAAGCAAAGGACAGAAGCAAGACTTAACTGGAAGGTCAAAACCTGATTCAGCATTAACAGACCAATCTTACTCAGAATGCCACTGGGTAGAACAAAGCATCGACAACCCTCCTGTGTATTCCTCATCGTTCCATCATTACACGTTACGTGCACCATCAATGTCCTCACCTTTAGACTTTAGATACACAGTGTGGAAACAGGCCCGTCGGCCCAAGTCCATCCCGACCAGTGATCACCCCGTACACTAGCACTATCCTACACAATTGGGACAATTTACAGAAGCCAAGTAACCTACAAAACTGTACGTCTTCAGAGTGTGGGAGGAAATTGGAGCACCTGAAGAAAACCCACGTGATCACGGGAGAATGCGCAAACTCTGTACAGACTGCACCTATAGTCAGGATGGAATCCGGGTCGACCGTTGCATCGCCATGTCATCCCCAACCTTCCCTTCCATGGTCATCTGCAAGGCCCGACCCGATGCTCACCCTGTCACCACACACACCTTGTAAACTCCACCACCATCATCACCTATGACCCTCATCCTGCTGTAATCTCTCTCTGCAACAGCAGAACATCATGGAGTGCAAGATACCTTCAGCTTCATTCACAGAAGTGGTCCGAGACCAACCCTGCACGAAGGTTGTCTTTTTAATTAAATCAGAATTATCAGTTTGATTTGGTAGTTTATGTTCTGGCTGGTATATTTGCCTTAAAAGGATAATTTGAAGAACTTAGTTATATTTCAAGTTGAATTGCCTTGCCATCATTTTTCTTTGGCTTTCAAAGCAATTCTATAAAATGACAAGACATGTTAACACTGGAAATGGCAGCAAATATTCTGTTGTTTCATTACTGACACTGAAGTATAATACACTAATTACCGCAGAAGGCAACAATGACAGAATAGGCCAAGCGCCCGTTCAGATTCCTGGCAAAAATAAATCTACACACTGACAAAATGCCATAAACTATACCGAGGTGATTTACAGTGAATGTGAACTGTGCTGCTGGCAAAATGTAGTTCAGTGCTATGGATGTCATGTCCTTTTTTACGATTTCATCTCCACGTTATCCTCCTGCCCAAAAACATCATGATTAATTATTCTATAATGGAGATAAGATACCATACACAACGTGGAAGACAGTCATAGTAGATTTCAAGTGAAAAGATTTAGAAGTTAAAATGCCCTGGAAAACAGAAATGAAACATCAGTGGTGACACAAAAGTCAGTAAATGCTTTAAGCTTGAGAAAACCAACTGCTGGAGGAACTCAGTGGGTCAGGCAACATCTGTGAAGGAAAATGGATGGACAACATTTCAGACCAAGACCTTCCTTCAAGACTCAATTGAAGAAGGGACCCGATCTGAAACATTGTTTGTCCATTATCCTCGACAGATGTTGCCTGACCAGCTGAGTCCCTCCAGGGTCTGTTTTTTTTTTGTATTGAGAGATTAATGTAAGAATTTGAAGAATCAATATTCACATGGCCACTCCAAGCAAGTCAAACCAATATTGCCGGATCGTCACAAGCTAGCTAATTGTTTAGGAAACTAATTTCACAATTTACAAGCACTACATTTTATTGTGAATTAATAGAAGGCAGAAAAGCCAGAAATTGGATCTCTCTTTTCTTTGGATCCACTAAATTCCTATTGCACAAATCCCAGACAAATAAAAATAAGTTGTCATAAGATGAAATGTCAAAATGCTGGGGGGGGGGGGGGGCACAGCTGTCATACAGCACCAGAGACCCGGGTTCGATCCAGATTATTGGCGCTGTGTGCATGGTGTTTTCACATTTCAGCCATGATCACAGGGAATGGTGGTGCTGGCTCAAAGGGCTGAATGGCCTACTCCTGCACCTATTCCTCATTTACCGGCCACCTAAACCAAACCCCTCCTTCCTATCTGATTTCACTGAATTCCTCACACTTGTCTCATCTCTCACCACACGTCTGCTGCTACTTGGTGACTTAAACATTCATATGGACTCCCCCACCTGCAAGTTCGCATCTGAATTCGCTTTTCTACTCGACAACTTCTCTCTCACTCAGCATGTCACCTTTCCCACTCATGACAAAGGTCACATCCTTGACCTGGTCTGCTCCACAAATCAACCGGTACTCGACCTCCATCCATGCCTCTTCCCCCTCTCGGATCATAAGCTCATACGGTTCACCATCCCTTCTCCGACACCTCGCCCCCTCTTCCTCCGAGAAATCACCTTCCGTAATCTAAAATCTATCGATCCTCACCATCTCTCTGACCTGCTCTCCACCACTCTCCCCCTGGACTCAACCCACATCTCACCTGATGATCTCACAAACCATCTCAATTCCACCTTGTCTACCTCCCTTAACACTCTGGCTCCCCTCAAAACAAGAACTGTAACTTTTAATAAATCTTCACCCTGGTACACACCTGCACTTCGTAAGCTGAAACAGATTGGTCGCCGACTTGAACGACTCATAAAGAAATCACCTCTCACAGTCCACCATGAAGCTTACAAACTCCACCTCACTGCCTACAAAGATGCCCTCATTGCTGCTAAATCTGTATACCTCTCCTCCATATTCACCGACCCCTGCCTAAACCACAGAACCCTCTTCTCCACAGTCTGCAACCTCCTCAAGCCTCGAGCCATCACTCTCCCCACCTCCACTCCGGATCTCTGCAACTCATTCCTCCACTTTTTTGCTGATAAAATTAGCACCATCTATCAATCCCTATCCCCTGTACCCGACTCCCCAGCATCTACTCCACCACCTACCAAGGCCCCTCCTTTCAACATCTCCGCTGATCTCCATACCCCACCCCCTCACTGTTTCCTCTCCCAGTTTGACCCGGTCACCCCTACTGAAATCTCCAAACTCATCAGCTCTTCCAAACCCACTACCTGCTCCCTTGACCCTCTCCCCACTCCCCTGCTGAAGTCCTGCCTCCCTGCTCTCTGCCCCTACCTCACTAATCTTTTCAACTCCTCATTGTCCCAAGGAATTGTCCCCTCTGCTTTCAAAACTGCTGCTGTCACGCCAATCTTAAAGAAACCTGGTCTTGATCCCTCCTCTCTCATTAACTACCGCCCCATCTCAAACCTCCCCTTTCTTTCAAAAACCCTGGAGCGCATCGTCGCGTCACAACTTCATTCCCACCTCCTCGCGTATAACCTATTCGAACCCCTCCAATCTGGCTTTCGCCCCCTCCATAGCACAGAAACTGCTCTCCTCAAAGTCCTCAATGACCTCCTTACCTCTGCTGACTCTGGCTCCCTCAATATCCTCAACCTCCTCGACCTGAGTGCAGCCTTCGATACCGTCAACCACAACATCCTGCTCAACAGACTTAGGGACCTTGGCATTGAAGGTTCTGCACTCAGCTGGTTCCGTTCTTACCTTTCCAACCGATCCCACTTCATCTCTCTCCATAACCACACCTCTGCCACAGCCACTGTCACTCAAGGCGTTCCCCAAGGCTCCGTTCTTGGTCCCCTCCTCTTCATCATCTACATCCTCCCCCTTGGTCATATACTCCGTCACTTCAACCTGGACTTCCACTGCTATGCTGATGACACCCAGATCTATCTCAGCACCAAGTCCCCCCACCACCCCCCTCTCTCCCATATCAACTCCTGCCTATCAGCCATCAAATCTTGGATGCAACTCAACTTCCTTAAATTAAACAGTAGCAAAACAGAATTTCTCCTCATTGGCTCCAAATCAACACTCACTAAAATTAACAACCCCACTCTCACTATCGACGGCACCACTGTCTCCCCATCTCCTCAGGCACGCAACCTTGGCGTGATCCTCGACTCAACCCTCTCCCTTGAGCCTCACATCCGCCATGTTGTCAAAACATCATTTTTTCACCTCCGCAACATTGCAAAAATCAGATCGTCTCTCACACCCCCCGCTGCTGAAAGACTCATCCATGCCTTCATCTCCTCCCGACTGGACTACTGTAACTCTCTTCTTTTCGGAATCAATTCCAGCAGCATCAAACGACTCCAACTGGTCCAAAATGCAGCCGCTCGACTCATTACCCACACCAAATCCTGGCACCACATCACCCCAGTTCTCAAAGAACTTCACTGGCTTCCCATTTCCCACCGGATCACCTACAAAATCCTGGTCCTCACCTACAAAGCCCTCAACAACCTGGCCCCCCCTTATCTCATTGACCTCCTCTCCCCCTACCAACCCTCACGGTCCTTCAGATCCACATCAGCTGGTCTCCTCTCCATTCCGAAATCAAACCTCTGCACTTTTGGAGGCAGAGCCTTCTCCAGGGCAGCTCCCAGGCTCTGGAATTCCCTCCCACAACCGGTCCGAAATTCTGAGTCCCTCACCATCTTCCAGTCCCGCCTCAAGACCCATCTCTTCACCTCTGCATACCCTTAGTCCCATGTTCCCCCCCCCCCCCCCCCCCCTCTGTCTTACTGCTCTATTTTGTTTTGTTTATTCCTGACTCTCAATTGTAAAGCGACTTTGAGTCCTGAAAAGCGCTATATAAATAAAATCTATTATTATTATTATTATTATTGTCTATGGTCCTCCTCGTGACCACGTGGATTTTCGTCAGGTGCTCTGATTTCCTCCCACACTCCAAAGACGTACAGGTTTGTAGGTTAATTGGCTTTGGTAATAATTATAAATAGTCTCTAGTGTGTAGGATAGTGCTTATGTACGGGAATTGCCACTCAGCACAGACTCAATGGGCCGAAGGGCCTGTTTCTGCACTGCATCTCTAAACTAAATTAATGATGTTTTAAAGCAGCTTTTGGATGATATACATCCAGAAGTGTCTACTACAATAGGATTGGAGGTGTTTCCCGAAGGACCATACATACTTGAATGTTGTAGGGAGAAATCAGACACAGGAGGGATTGAGAAAGTGCCCAATGAGATATAAAAATGAAGGATGCAGAGGCCTGGAGGGATATTCTCTGCAGTAGTGCAGGGAGAGCACAACCAGGTCATCATTAGAGGAAACTTGCAAGAGGAAGATGGGATGGTCATAGAGTCACTCAACATGAAAGCAGGTCCTTCTACCTATCAGGTTTGAGCTGGCCATTTGTTGTAATCCTTCTTTAAACACCCCTCATTCCCATCCACATGTGCAAGGGAAATAACAAAATTGATTAATTTATCAATTAATCCAAGGGTGGAATAATTCCTGAATTATGGAGCCATGCTACAAATTTCCTGACCTCGCTGTGGTACACCAAGTTGAACTATAGGCCTAAATAAATACCGATCTATCTCATGCACACACACACACACCCTCTCCTCATTGCTGATTTTTAGATATTAGATTCAGAGATACAACATGGAAACAGGCCTTTGAACTTAGTATGTGTCAACCAACAATCACCTGTACATCTTTGGAGTGTAGGAGGAAACCAGAGCACCCAGAGAAAACACATGCGGTCACAGGGAGTATGTACACACTTTGAACAAAAAGCACCCGTTGTCTGGATCAAACCCAGGTCTCTGGTGCTATAAGGCAGCAATTCTACAACTGTGTCACTGTGCTGCCCTCCACCCCTTCCATCATCTAAACAAGTGCAAAAGGGCGCTAATCGGAAAGTTACACAGTTTCCTCTGTCACCTCCACTGAGGCAAAGACAGTGAGGTCTCCCATACAGGAAGGATGAGATCGCTTCTACTTGGCCTGCCTGGATTGAAAAAATCTTGTTAGCGAGCAGATGATCCACCCTGGCTCAAACCGGCACAAAGACAAGGGGTGGTAGGTATATGGAAGGAGCTGCCAGAGGAGATAGTTGAGGCAGGTACTATAACAAAATGTAAAAGACATTTGGGCAAGTACATGGATAGGAGACATTGAAAGGGATGTGATCCAAACTCAGCCAGGTGGAACGAGTGTAGATAGGGCATCTTGGTTGGCATGGGCAAGGTGGGCTGAAGGGCCTCTTTCCATGCTGTATGACTTTATAACCATCTATGACTATGACAAGGATGATCTGCATTCTGCCAAGTATGCTCAACAACAAAGTTTCATAGTGATCACATTGCATTTGCTTTGTTCAAAAAGGAACTGCAATTACCATCTGCAAGGCTGCACCACCAGAAAAGCGATTTGGCTGCATTTACACATGTAGCTCCTGTTTTGTCTTTGCAAGATTTCAAGGTAAACTTCCTGCTTCCTCTGTCTGTGAGAACACAGAGTTTATAGTCAGGAATGGCAGAGTAAAAGGACACATTGCAGAAGGAGAAAGGGGAGGGGGCAGCGATCACTATGAAGACACACCATTGCATCATCTCAAATAGCAACCCTGTAAGTATGAGCAAATTGGGTGAATGGGATGCACATGACACAATTGAGCTTTATGGTTTTAGTTTTAGAGATACAGCACAGAAACAAGCCCTTTGGCCGACAGAGTCTGTGCCGACCGGTGACCCTACACACTAATGCTATCCTACACACACTGGGGACAATTTACAACTTTACCAAGCTAATAACCTACAAACCTGTACGTCTTAGTAGTGTGGGAAGAAACCTGAGATCCCGGCAAAAACCCATGCAGGTCACAGGGAGAACGTACAAACTCCACACAGGCAGCACCCGAAGTCAGGATCAAACCTGGGTCTCTGGCGCTGCAAGGCAGCAACTCTACCACTATGCCACCAAGCTGCAATTTCTGTAAAATGATTGCTGATACTGGAAGTCTTAAACAGAAGCAAAAAATGTTGAAAACTCTCAGCAGCTCAGGCAGTGTCACAAGGAAAAAAATGTTCAGCATTTTCGAAGGAATAAATCGATCAGATGCATGGTTATTGATCCGAAATGTTGATAATTTCTCTCTCTACTACTCCGCTGCAGAATGATAATGTGCGGAGAAATCTAGTGGTTGGGGCACACATCTTCATCACTCCAGAGGATTCAGCTGAGGACCATGACTGGGATGTTGTCATGACGAGGCTGATACAGGTGCATATCGAAATAGAAACTCATCTTTTTTTCCCCAACATCTCCCCAGCCACCCTACATTTCCTGAACAACATGCTTTCAAAAGAACCCAAGGCAATGGATCCCTGCACTAGTAAAATATTTAGTCCCACAACCTAAATCGTACTTAGTGCATCAGCAAGACCCATCAAATGCATTCACACATGCATTATGATTTCTAGATCATTCGCCAAAAGCCAGGGCTGTTGGCAGAAGTCCCGTTTAAAACAATGAACCTGGCAAATTCATTCTGATTGCAGAAGATCAAGGATCTTGAAATTAAATATTTTTTGAGGTGCAAGGGAATTAGTGCGCCCATCCTCGTATTGTGCATCAGATCCCATTGACTTTCACAGGGAGCATACAATCCATAAACAAAGGGTTTATTTTTAGGTATAGAGATATTAAACAACCAAGCAACAAACCGATTATGTACATCAATGAAACGTAAATGGTTCAATTTAGTTTTACTAGCATTAATAACATTTAACCATGCTGCCACTCAGAAGCAGAACCACAATTACATTTCCAATTCAAGTGACCAAGCAATGTTGCATTCTGCTTCATTACTCAATTTCACTGGATTGGTGAAAATATTCGTAGTGATTTTACAAATGTCCTTGGGTAGAAGCTCGGGAAAAAAGATTCACATCAACTACAACTTGACAATTGGAAACGGTCCTGAGACGTTATGTAGAAAAGCCCTTTGTTAGTAGCATCAATGTTTCATGTTGTAGTGCCTTAACAGATACAGCAAATAGTTACAGCTCTCTATAAGGCTAGGCCCCAAGGACGCAGTGGAAATGTTTATCACCAAGTGCAACATTAAAAAATGTTCCCATCAAAGTAGTTGCCACTGTACGCTCAAGGATTATCACACAACGTTGCCAAAATAGCATTTCAGAAGTTAGTGTTTCGGGATTCCTGCTGAGCAGTCTTGGATAGAAACAGGGAGCATACAGGAGGTGCTTTGTCGTTCAGGCAGTATCAGAGGGGAGAGAAGCAGAGTTGATGTTTTCGGTCAAGACTTCAGCACAAATGTTCACGTCTCATTTAAAGATGGATTTTGATCAAATGGAAAGCCAAATATTTCAAGACTGCAAGATTTGAAATTCAAGCTTATATTGTCAATCAACAAACACTCAACGAGACAGATCTTGGAATAGCCCTCAAACCAGACATTTGATCCCAACTCATTCTGTTTCCAGTGTCATTTATCTCCAGATCTAAGATTACTAGCTATACGTTTGGCAAACAAATTTGCGATCCAATTGATTTAAGATGATATAGCCTCACGGGCTTAAAATTCATGCATCAAAAACAGAAGGGTTTAATAGAATTAAAGCTTCTAATCTCAATGCCAAATAACTTTATACCATAAATATACTTCAAAGCCCTGCATATCATCTTTGCTAAATTTTTGATGAGTCATCAAAGGGGTTTAAACTGGATGTTCACAAATGATACAAACACCAACATTTGGAGCTGGTGCAGGTGATCTGATCCTTGTTCTGCTGGTTCTACAAATTCTGGCTGATATTCTGCTCCAATGTCAACATTCCTGTACTATTCCCATACTACCTTAATATTCAACAACAATCTTGTCTCTGCTCCAAATGAACTCAATTCCTTTGACTCAACAATCCTCCAGGGTAAATAGATTCAAAGATTCCCCTTCTGCCGAGTGAAGTTCTCTTATTTACAGTCCGATATAAACCATTTCTTATTACAAGACTGTGACCACTCGCTCTACACTATTCATCTTTAAGAAAAGTCTTTGCTGCACTCTGTTGCACCTTGTGTGTACGTTGTAAACATCAATGAAGTCCCTCCTTTCTTTTCTAAGTCTGGAACATGAAGGGTTGTCCACTCAATCGGCCCTCAAATTACAAGCCCACTATCCCAAGAGACTATCCAGTGTACCTGTGTTGCAATGGCAACCTTTCTGCTGCCTCATTGAAATACCTTCTCCCATCACTATTGTCAGTCCATATACACTATCAGAAATAGTTCTATAGAAAGCCTCAAATATCCTAGCACAATAAAAAGATAGAAACATAGGAAATAGGTGCACGAGTAGGCCATTCGGCAAGCCAGCACCCCCATTCAATATGATCATGGCTCATCATCCAAAATCAGTACCCCGTTCATGCTTTCTCCCTATATCTCTCGATTCTGTTCGCCCTAAGAGCAAAATTTAACTCTCTTGAATTGAAGATGTAACTGAAATGCATTTATTAATGTACATGACAACATAGTTTTATTTTGATAAAATGTGGGCTCTTCAATTCACCCCCAAGAAAAGCAAAATGTTCACACTTCACCAATTAAGCACTGTTATCCATGATAAAGGTGAATTAAAAATTAAATCAAGCAAGAAATCCTCTCTGAACTGACAAGGATATATAATGTCTCTCTTCTCCAAACTCAAGTGTTGAGCTTTCTTCTAGTTATCAGGCCAGAGTCCAGTACCACCCGATTATAAAAACAGAAAAAGTCATTAATACAGAAAACACTTAATACTTTGCAAATCAGGCAGCATCTGTAGAAACAGAAATGGGATTCAGATTTTAGGTCATCCTTTCACTCAAAACAAATTAACTCTTTCTCGGAAACATTAATGGTTTGCCTCAACAGATATTGACCAACCAACTGAATGTTTTCAGCTATTTTTGTTTTCATCTGCAGATTCTTAACCTTCACATACTAATTTAGATGTTGATTAAATTATAACTGCAATGTTTATGTCACACAAAACACAAAATGCAGTAACCAAATAGGTGTAAACCATCCAAATAGATCTATTTATGGATACAATTTACAAGCGGCTTTTTTGCCCCTAAATGTTCTGCACTTTGATTTGTTCTGGTGAAAATCTAAGCAGCTCCAAATTCAATCCAATTTACACAGTTTTTTGAATGTCAAAATACATCACAAAACTTTGTAAGAGGTTGCACAGCTTTGATGCCCTGATGTAACTAAGGTTAAGAAAATGTTATGTTATTGAATAAATTATTAGCATTTCACAGGGCAGTAAATAAACACTCAATTGATGCAATGCATTTGTAAAGGGATTCAGCATTAATAACCTTAAAACTTTAGGCATTTCTCTGATGGTTGGCGTGGACTATTAAAAGCACCAAAAGGTTTTTGATACACCCAGAAGAAAAGATGAGAAAAAGCTTTCAACTACAAAAGGTTCAGCTGTCAAACTGGAAATATTCCAATCTGGGATTTTCGATAGAAAAATATTAAGAGTTCCATATCTAGCCTATTTCTACAGTAGGTCACAGATCTTTCTGTTATCTGAGAGTTGTTTTTTTAAATACATATTGTTTGAAGGTCATCAGACACATTACTTTGTAGCTACAAATTAAATTAAGAGAAGGACATTATAATTTAAGAGGGTTGTGTATTTTTGAAATATGTGAAGTGAGAACCAATGTAAAATATAGAAGTGTCTCAGTTTTGGGAGTCAAATTATGGAACGGCTTAGTGATGAGTTGAAATTTTGTAGCTCTCTGTTGAGTTTCAAAAAAGCCTTAAAATGTAAAATAATTAAGGATTATAATGTAAAATGATTAAAATGTAAAATAAGTAAGGATTACAATTTAGAGTAAATTTTATTTTTTTCTTTCCTTTGTAATGCAGATATTCTGGGTTATCTTATCTTATGGATTGTATAGGATAGGCAAAAAATAAGCTTTGTGGCTTCAGCCTATTCCTTTTTTGGTCATTGATTATGTGAACGTTGTGTGAAATGGATACAGTGTTGGTTCATATTCACACAGATTGTAAAGTTTTGTTCTTTTTAATGAATGACCGAAATAAACTATTCATTCATTCATTTATAAGCATTTGTTGGCACTGGACCTGTACTCGCTGGAGTTTAGAAGAATGAGGGGGGGACCTCATTGAAACATACAGAATAGTGAAAGGCTTGGATAGGGTAGATGTGGAGAGGATGTTTCCACTAGTGGGAGAGTCTATGACTAGAAGTCATAGCCTCAGAATTAAAGGATGTTCTTTCAGGAAGGAGATGAGGAGAAATTGATTTAGTCAAAGCGTGGTGCATCTGTGGAATCCTTTGCCACAGAAAACTGTGGAGGCCATCAATGGATATTTTTAAGGCAGAGATAGATAGATTCCTGATTAGTACAGGTGTTAGAGGTTATGGGGAGAAGGCAGGAGAATGGGGTTAGGAGGGAGAGATAGATCAGCCATGATTAAATGACAGAGCAGACGATGGGCCGAATGGCCCATTTCCACTCCTATTCCTTTTGACCTTATGAAATATGGTCAGTAAAATAGAAGCGATTATGCATTTAGAATACAAGGGACTTCAGAATCAGGAGAAACAGTTTGGTGATGCATATGAATGGGTCATTCCCTTCCCAGGTGGAAGCTGGCAGACACAAAGGCAGATAGAGCCATGGGGGGGGGGGGGGGGGGGGAAGAAGGAGGCAGCATATGAAGATGGAAACAGCTAGGAGGGTGATAAGTGGGGATACAAAAAATACCAGGTGATGGAATTTGATAAGGAAGGCGATTATGGGAAGCAACTGGGGATAGAGGAAGAGCAGATGTAAGCAGGTAGAATAGGAGATCAGGCGAGTCACCCATGTGAGAGTTAGGTGTTTAAAACTAGGGCGAGGAAAAGAGGTGAATTGAAGGTGTGAGAGGTAGAGAAAATTGGAATCAAGGATTACCTGAAATTGGAACAGTGATCTAGCCAACTGGTTTCAAAATTGTCTTGAAGGCAAGAGACAGAGGTTCATGGATTTGACAAGGGGTGTACCACTGGGATCAATGCTGGATCTACAATTGTTCATTGTTCATGTCACTGATTTGGATGAGAATGGATTGGCATGTTAAGATTACAAATGACATTAAAATTACAGCAGAGTAGACTATAAAGCTGGTTATCCATAATTACGACAAAATCTTGATAAATGGACCAATGGGTGGAAATGGAGGTCAATTTAGATAAATAAGTTGTATTTTGTCAAATATGGACCTAAAATGGTAGGAGCCCTGGAAGTGTGGTACAACAATAAATGGTACGGCCCTGGGAAGTGTTGTAGAACAGAGAAACCCAGGGGTGCAGTTCCTTAGTTTCATGAAACTAGGTTTTATGACGTAGGTTTAGTGTGAGAGGTTTTAAAAAGCATCATGGTGGCACATTTTGCACTGAGGATGGTGGGGAGGTGGGATGCCCCTATGTTCCTCATGATTCTGCTGACCTCCAAGATCACCACTCACCCTCCCAGGAGGGCAAAAAAAATCTTAGTCCATCCAGCCTCTCCTTGTACCTCAAACTCTCCCAGTAACATCCTTATAGATCTGTATTGGACCCTTTCCTGTTTAATTACATCCTTCCTATTGCGAGGCAATCAGAACTGTACATAGTACTCTAAATGTGGCATTATCAATGTCTTGTATAGCTGAAAGTGTGTGTGCCAACTCCTGTACTCAATACCGTGACTGATGAAGGCAAGTGCCACCCTGTCTGTGTCGTCAATTTCATGCAAGGACGCAAGTGCATTCCTTGGTCCCTCTGATCTGTGACACTCCAAAAATATTATCATTTACTTTGCAAGTCCTGCTCTAGTATGTATCAACAAAATGCAATTATGATTTTTTTTAAAGCCATTTAAAGAGGTAAATGAATAGGCAAGGTTCAGAGAGATATGAGCCAGCCACAGTCAAGTTAGGCTAGCTTGGTTAAAACTAGCGATCAATTGCTCAGCATAGAAGAATTGGGCAAATGGGCTCATCTCCATGCTTCATAAACATGAGTCAAATAAGAACAGAGTTCAGTTTGTTTAAGAAGGAACTGTGGATGCTGGAAAATCGAAGGTAGACAAAAATGCTGGAGAAACAGCGGGTGAGGCAGTATCCATGGAGCAAAGGAAATAGGCAACGTTTCGGGCCGAAACGTTGTCTATTTCCTTCGTTCCATAGATGCTGCCTCACCCGCTGAATTTCTCCAGCATTTTTGTCCACAGACTTCAGTTAGACTATTTATGTCTATAAGCCACCTGAAAATTACAGATGATAGTAATTTGAAATAAGAGCAAATCATTGTGGAACATTCAGCAGGTCAGGTAGTATCCACGGAAAGAGAAACACGGTTCATATTCCAGGTCCAGGGCCCTTTGTCAGATCAAGGAAAGAGAGAAACAAGTTATAACTAACTGATTACTCTATTTCCAAGTTCTGACGAATCACCCCGAACTTGAAACAATAGACCCGAATAACAGCTCGGGTCTTGACCCAAAACGTCACCCATTCCTCCTATCTAGAGATGCTGCCTGCTCCTCTGAGTTACTCCAGCATTTTGTGTCCTCTTCGGTGTAAACCAGCATCTTCAGTTCCTTCCTACACAGTTTCTCTTTCCACAGATGCTGCCTGACCAGCTGAATGTTTCCAGCATTTTCTGTTTTTATTTTTCATCTGTGTGTGTGTACATGTGTGCTTCCCCCTTTTAGGTCAAAATGTTTGTGTTGAAATTCTCCCATTGGGTATTCACACCAAGGAGAAAGAAAACCACAAAGATGGAGCCAACACAAAGCAGAGCAGGCTCAGTCAGCTTGCTGCAGCAACCAGTCATTGCTATGTTCAAACTCCCAGAAAGAACACATTTTCAAAGCCGACGATTCAAAGCAAAGGAAGACTGATCACAGGAAGTAGGAATTGCATTGCAAGAAAAGCCAAGGATGATAAATGTTGTCAAGAAACCTACTTGCCTGAATTACTGGTGAACTGAACTCATCTATTTTCACTTGACAAAGATACATTTCATTGGATTAAATCCAGCGATCCACTGCAAGTATAATCCCTGGAAGCTATTGTAATCCATCAGCCTCAGATCCCCTGAATACTATTGCTCGAAGCAGTGAAACGTACTCGGCATTTCACTAGCATGTTATGCAAATTTGAGCAGGTAATAAATGGTTAGACTCTGTAGAGCGAATCGTCATTTATAATGTAACACTGCACCTCTGCATATACATTTGCTCATTGCCAACCATAGACTGAATTACACAAGATACCTAGCTCAGATTGACGCCATGTAGCCCAACTAGTTCATGTAGGCGTATATATTCCACGCAACCTATTCGGTTTCCACTGCACTAAAATCTTTCATCATTACAAAAAAACATATTAGGTAACATCACCAATCTTTTCAGGAGAAAATAGACAGTCTGTTCATCCTTCTCTGACATTTCTGCTATCATCCTTGCTCCTCCAAATCATAATAACAGTGAGTGAAATTGTACACAGTACTCTGAGAGTTCTAACCAAGGTTTCATTCAGATTCATTGGACTGGTTCCAAGGAAGGTGTCATGTCACACAAGGAGAGATCGAGAAGATTGTGATAATATTATTTCGCATTTTTAAACAATGAGTGAAGATCTCACTGCAACAAACATATTTTTGGACAGGGTTTAAATTGTTAGTTGCAGAGAAGTCAAGCCATGTCAAGCTGACTCAGTCTGAAGATGGGGCCCGACCCATAATGTCACCTATTCCATGTTCTCCAGATATGCTGCCTGAACCACTGAGTTACTCCACCACTTTGTGTCATTCCTTTGTAAACCAGCATCGGTAGATCCTAGTTTCTATAATCATTCATCAGTTATACTCCCCATCTGACACAAGTTCTAGTGACTTCAATGGAGTGGAACATTTAGGAAATGGGTAGGAATGTTGACCATATTATAATTGATTATCTTCCTAATATTTTGACTGCATTGACTTGCAGTTGTGCAGTATATAAATTCAAACCCCACAAATATATTTTCTACCAACAAATGACATTTAAAATCAGATTATCTCCACACATTTTTTTGTTAAATCAATCTGCTCAAAAGTAATGAATTTTTAAAAAGTGCGAGATGTATTTCCTTTTTAAACCAGTTTAACAAATCTAAAATGATCTACCAATACTGGTGAATTAGATTAACCATGTATTGTTTTGTGAATTACTATACCACTTTCAGAAACAACCAAATAATTGTTCTCCCAACCTGCAAAGTTTAGGAAATGCCTTTGGTTGTTGGCCAGAAGCTAAACAAATTATTTACACTTTTATTTGGAGAACAGAGAGATTAAAGTGGAAACTTACAATTGAATCAAGATAATAGAAGCTCTATTGGTCATCCTTATACGCTCCCAATTCAAAATCTATATAGCAAGTTATTTGACAGGATCTCCCTCATCCACAACTTCTATCAGCTGGAAACACCAGCAAAGCAGCAAATGCAAGGGAATGCCATGAAAATTCCCATCTAAATCAGGTCAACCCAAATTAGAAATGGAGTATTGTCCTTTCATCATTGCAGAGTTTAAATCCAGGAATTTCTTACCTAACACCCCGTGGGAGCATGTTTGCAAAAGGACTACAACAATTAAAGATAAAACACACTATCTGTTCAAGAGCAATTAGGAATGGGTATTATACTCTGAATTTACAGTTCTCAAAACCCACTCAGTAATAAAAAAAAACATAGCTGCTGAAAATGCAGATGCCATTTTGAGAATCTGGTCATAAAATACAATTTGCAATATTACAAGTATTTTGTAGCTTGAAGCAGATGGGATGGCAACTTGTAAGGATGCTATAACTCATTTACTGAGGATATCATTTTAGCAGATGGCAGCAGGCCATCAATGCAGCATGACCACAAACTGTTCTCGAATCAATACCCTTGCACAGAATAGCATAAGATTCATGTGGGAATTACTTAAACAATGACCTTTAATGAAGCTCACCTTTCAATATGCCCTCAACTGGTCCTTCCTGTAACTACTGTACGTTGGAGGCAAGTTGACTATCATGCTAGTTTCTCCACCTTCAGAGAGAAGTCTGTTCTTTAAATGGTTGGAGGAGTTATCCACTTCAGTCACGAGTGACTATATTTATTCACCACGCAACCTCCCGATACATTTATTGAGTAAGAATTAGTTCTGATAAGCACAAACAACACATTCCTTGTTACAAAAAATGCTTTAGTAAAAACAAATCAGTGAAATAAAGTTATTTGGTACATCTCCACTGTCTGCTTGGGAGCTTGCAGCACAAAGGTATGAACATTGAATTCTCCTATTTCAAATAATATCTCCCCCTCCCCCTCTTTCTTTCCAGTGCCACCAATCCCACTGCTATTTCTTCCACCATCTCACTCGCTCCCCCCTTTATATATTAATCTCCCATTTTGCCTTCCCCCTCCCTCACTCTTCCCCCTTCTCCCCCCAGTCACCTTCCACCCACACCCCTCCTCTCCTTATCAGACACCCCTTTTGTCTCCTTTTCACATCTAGCCTTTATCACGATCTCCACCTATCTGCCAATCAACCCCATCCAAGCCTGGACCCACCTGTCACATACCAGGCGTTGTCCCATCCCGGTTCCATTCCCTCTCATTTCCAGCTTTCTACCCCCTACATCAATAAGTCTGAAAGATCCAAATCATTGCCTGTCCATTCCCTCCAGAGATGCTGCCTGACCTGCAGAATTCTTTCAGCACTGTGCTTTGCTCAAGATACAAGCAACTATGGCTTCTTGTGTCCTCTATAGTTTTTTTTTAAACATTTCTCTTGACTACAATCATGTTTTAAGTAAAGGAGCCACTAAACCTGTTAGACCGAGAACATGCGAGCAGAGTAAGCTGTCTGCTTGAACAGCAATGAGATCTAAAGGTTTGCTATTACCTTGGAGTTTTCCTTAACCATTTTTGCAATTATTAGGTCCTCTAGTTGAGGGCACGTTGAAGCCTGGTCAAATGAAGTTATAGGTGCTAGTCCACAGCATGAAGAATTCATAAATTAGTATGAAAGACGGTTTTAAGAAAAAACACTTCCTTAAATATTAAAATTCTTGCCGAATGACAAATATATCTCAGATAGTCTACAAATTAAAAAGCATCCAACTAACCTCCACCTCAGTTCCCTTGAATTTTATAAGCATGGCAAAATTATTCTTGAAGAAAAGCAAAGATAGACAGCTTTTATTCATTTTTGTTTTGATTTCGGACAATTTAGCTGCCGGCTCTGAAAAGGAGGCTTTCCCTTCAGGTCAGAAGCCAATTCGCACAATTGGAGTTCGGTTGCCATGCTCTTGTGCTTAGTCACTTATTGCAATTTCTGCATTGTTACAAGCCTGACCACTTATTTTGATATTCCAATGAACAGCAATAAAAGCTCACAGAATTGCATCTAATTCTTTAATAAGATCATAGGTGAATTCAAAAATTTCAAATATACCCAGTCTACACTTTTCTGACCAGAGATGTCACAATTCTCCTGCTGCCACCTATAACTCCTTTAGACACTGTTTATTACCGTACTTCCCATTGTTAACCTCCTTTACCTTCACCACCACCTTTCTTACTGCCATCGTACCCATGCCATATGTTCCTCTCCATTCCATCTCAATCGTCCTCAACTCTCGTTCCATAAATTCTTTTCTGATGTTTTCCAGAATCACAGACTTGAAATGTGAATTTGTCGATCTCTGCGAATGCTACCTAATCTGCAGTCTTTACAAAAATCACCCCCGCATCCAAAATACTAATTACCAGACATCTATGAGGAGTAAATGTGTAGGAAGGAACTGCAGATGCTGGTTTAAACTAAAAATAGACACAAACAGCTGGAGTAACTCAGCGGGGCAGGCAGCATCTATGGAGAGAAGGAATGGGTGAAATTTCGAGTCGAGACAGCATAGTTACTCTAGCTTTGTGTCTAACTATGAGCAGTAACCTTAGCAAAGGCTTGTTCCTCCCCAATGCAATACAGTGACATTAATGCAGCCGTAGGTTAAACCAGGACAAACTACTGATTAGATCTGAAGTGTCTCGGCCCAAAACATCACCTATTCTTTCTCTCCAGAGATGCTGCCTGACCCAGTGAGTTACTCCAGCCTTGTGACCATCTTCGGTGTAAACCAGCATCTGCAGTTCCTTTCTACACAAACTTATATTACTTTAGTTGCAGACTTATTTTCCTTTTGATGTTTTGAGATTTGCCAAAGTTATGACAGGAGAAGAAGAACCGCTCACACCAGCCCCCACGGGACCCCAATGCATTGCCCATTCATCCTGACAACACTAATCCAATGATCGATTTTATTTGTTTTCTGAGCATGATTCTTCACCACGAATCAAGTCAACAATCTCTACAGAAGGATTGGTAAAGCAAATATTTAAAGGATGTTTGAGCTAAAACCTGCACAATTAATCCTCTTGGGATCATAAACAAAATATTTACAATAGAGACATTCAGCACATCAGATTTGTACTTGTTATGGAAAAGTGATCTAGGCAATGGTGCCATAACCTTGTGGGTTATGACACTTCATTTACACATCCAAGAACATATTATTTTAAACCATGTTTCTGCTTCCACCACTCGTTCAGGCAGTTGCACACTCTCCCACCTTCTGATGAATTTCACTTTTTCCTCATCTCCCTTCATTATACCATTATGATTTAACATTATACCAATTACTTTCACTCTTCCCTTCCCTTCCCATTTTGATCCATCTCCCAAGGAGAAATGTCAGCTCCATCTCGATGCTTCATGATTATATTTCCTCTCTTCCAAACAAACCAACCCCAACTTTCCTGAAATATTAAATTCCTGGCATATTTCTTGTAATGGGGTGATCAGGAATTGATGCAATCTACAATCATCCACAATCCGCAAGTCTTATGCAGTTCTAGCATAACCTTGAAACTAATAGTCCATGCTTTAGCTGTGGTGAATGTAAAAAACAGGCTATGGCTTAGATGGTACTTAATGGTCAGCTTGGGCGACTGACCCCAGTCTCAGAGTTAGATTCTTCGAGTCATACAGCATGGAAACAGGCCTTCCTCCCAAATCGTCCATGATGACCAAGAAACCCCATCTAAGCTAGACCCATTTGCTCACATTTGGCAACTATCCCTCCAAAACATTCTCATCCATGCACCTGTCGAAGTATCATTGAAATGCTATGGTACCTGCCTCAACTACCTCCTCCGGCACCTCATTCCATAAACTCAGTTGCCCATCGGGTTCCTATTAAACCTTTCCATCCCACTTAAACCTACAACCTTGGTTCTTGATTCTGCTACCATGGGTAAAAGACTGTGCATTTACCCTATCAATGTCCCTCATGATTTTTGGCACCTCTGTAAAATCACTCATAAACTCCTACATTGCCCGTCTCTCCCTACATTTCAGGCCGTCTGGCAAAATCTGTCTGGTCTCCTGCAAAATCCTCACAAACCTTCTCTGCACTCTTTCCAACAATGACATCCTCCCGATAGCAGGGTGACCAAAATTGAACACAATACTCCAAGTGCAGCCTCATCAACATCTTATATAACTAACAAAATGTCCCAACTTCTATACTCAATACTCTGACTGATGAAGGCCAATGTACCAAAAGCCTTCTTTAACACCCTATTTATCTGTGACATCACTTTCAGGGAACCATGTACCTCTCCTCTTAAGTCCCTCGGCATTACAACATTCCCCAAGGCCCCATCATTCAACTACAAAGGTCCCTGTTTGACTTCCCAACATCCAACAACATCCTTTGTATTAAAATCTGTTGGCTATTCTTCAGCCCACTTGGATAGATAATCAAGATCACGCAGTATTTTTTGATAACCATCTTTACTGTCTATGATACCACCTACTTTAATGTCATCTCCAAACTTACTAATCAGGCTTTGCACAATCTCATCAAAATTAACGTGCTATACATTATCCATGCACATTTTAAAACCACCTCACTGACTTGTCCAGCAGCCTTTGAATATGCATCAATGCACACACCAAGATCCCTTTGTCTCTACACATTTCTCAAGCCCTCCCCTGTCCCACAGAACTTTCTCATTCATTGTGTCTTTTTACACTACCACACTATGCATATTACCTCATATTGCATTTTATTGAATTGCGCATGCAGACATTTGTCCAATTCACCAGCCCAACAACATCCTACAACGTAAAGATTTCCTCTTCAGTCACCACAATTTTTGTATGATCTTCAAGTTTTATCACAGTTAAATCCAAAATATTTATCTACATTAAATCTAGGCTCTGTGGATCTATAAAACAAATGGCCTCTCATTGCAATTGCAAAAACTCATCCATCAACTATTAGCATTGGACTCTGTTACTCAGTGGAATCCAACTTATTACTCAGTCTTCAATTCAATGAGTTTTAACTTTTTTTTTTTAAATGTCATGTATTGAAATGTTTACTGAAGTCTGTGTAGCTGCACCAAATTCATTGTCCTCATCAGTCTCTTAGAGACCTCCTCAAACAGGTCAGTTTAGTGGGAGACAAATGTTTAAGTGTTTTTTTATTTTTTTATCATCCCAAACCTCCATTTGACAAATATGTTAATAATATCCTCTTTCCCATAATCTATCCCTACCTTCAGATGTTCCCAAGCATCTTTGCTGAATGTTGATCCTTAACTTCCCCCCCAAAAAAGTTGACCCTTAACTTTAAGCCTTCTATTGAAGAGTTTTTGACCCAAAATGAACATTCCCTCCAGAGCTGCTGTCTGACATGGTGAGTATTTTCAGCATTTGCTTTGCATTTTCAGCACTTCCATGCACATGATCACAGAGACGCCACATTGATGGCAGCCTCTGCCTAAAAATTGTCTGTTTTTTCTATCTTTAAAATTTTTTTAATTTGTCTTAACAGTATGTTTGGAGGTTTCTTTCGTTTTTCTATGTGGGGGAGGGGGGGAGGGGTAATGGGGAAACCGTTTCCCAGTCACTTCCTGGCGAGGATGCGACTATTCTCTGAGTTGCGTCCTCGCCCCAATCCTCGCGGCCTACCAAAAGGATTGGTACGGCCTTTCCTACCGGGTACCGGACCAGAGCATCAGCAGCTGTGGCGCAGCACTGGATTCACCGCGGAGCGGGGCGATGCCTATCTGGATCGCCGTTTGAAGCTCCGGAGTGTTGGGCCTGCAGCTTCGAAATCGCGAAGCTGCGGTTCGCAGAGCTTCCAGCGCGGGTGGCGCCGACTTCAACATCGCGGAGTCCTGGGATCCTTTTGCCTAGGGCCGCCAGCATGAATCTCGGCCCAGCACGGCCTGTGGACTTCGGGAGCCGTGGACTCCGGTAGGAAGTGGCCGATTCAGAGGTCCAAGCAGCTGAGGTTGTCCTTCCGTTCCATCATCCTGGCGAGCGGGCCGCCCATAGCGGCGACTGCAGAGGGCTCGGGAGGCCCCGACCATGGGTGAATATCAAGAACATCAGAGGAAGAGGACTGACTTTGGTGCCATCCCTCAGTGGGAAACTTTGATTCTGCTGTGTGGGGATGTTTTATGTTGGAGACTATCGTGTGTTGTGTTCTTTATTTATTTGTATGGCTGTACGGTGACCACACATTTCACTGTACCAACTGGTATCTTGTATGAAGGCAGCAAGAGCCATCTCTGATGGATGAAGATCAAAGGTTGCTGCCATCGACATGTGCTGGTGGACTTGACAAGTTTGAAAGGAAGGTGACATTTTCTTGCCCAAAACAGGACTATAACACGCAAATGTAAATCAAGGCATGAACTTAAGGAAAATCTTCCATGTACAACTGATTCTACAACCAGAAAGTCTTCAATCGGGAGTATATATTGAAACAACAATAATTGACTTTGTGTGTTAAGTTCTTACTTTTGGGAGAAGGAACTCAGAAGAGAGATTTATTCAATCAACTTTAGATATTTTCTTTCATATTTATAAATCTTGGTTTTGTTTTTCCAAAACTCAGTATAAAGTCTCTCAAATCTGTTATCAATTTTTATTTGCAAATCCACTAACCTAGTTCTCATTCACACAACACATGTTTCCATTTTTATTAACTTGGGAGGTCAGCTCTTCTGGGACTGTAGCCAACTCTTGAAATTGAACGAATTTTGCGCCATGGTGAAAATGCAAAGCACACCCAAGCTCCCTCAAAATCTCCAATAATGTAGCATTTTAATGCTTACCCTATTGAAATCACACTGCTTTTGCATAAATTGAACCTTGTGCTTATAGAGAACGGCTTTCACAAGGTCATACAAAATGAATCTTCTCAGTTTCTCAAATAAAAATTCAACAACCTTTAATTTGGTTTTATGACAATTGAAATTCTTTTTTACAGTTCTAATTATTTTTTACAGTTCTCAAGGCTGTGGTGCACTAACAAGGTGGTAATGAGTGAATAATACAGCTTCATCAAGATCCACTTTGAGAATCTTAAGTGCAACCCACGATACACTTAAGTGCAATATTACTCCCATTATGCTGGATGTTCATATGATAGAACCTCAAAATTCACACCATCATGTCTGTGACACAATGAAAACTGATAGGGCAGTTATGCCTGCTCTGCTACTGTGATTTTCCCATATGGATAAATATCTCTTAAAAATGGTTCCATATTCTTTAATCACAATGTTGACATATGAACAGTTATAGTCTCTAGAACATTAAAAAGTAATAATACACACTTTTTCCAAAAGGTTTTGGGATACAAATCTGCCCGAGAACAAATCAGAATCAGAATCAGAATGCTTTATTGTCATTGCATGCGTCACATACAACGAGATTACTGTGTCAGATTATATTAAATAAGCTGGATCCCAAGGATATGATTTTTCTTCAAATAATGTTATTCTAATCTTGTAATTTAAAGTTTAAACATTGGTTTCAAAAATAATTTATTCTCTCATGCTACAATTGTGTCAATGTTACCACATTTATGCATCTTAATAATCAAAGCTATCAGAATGCAATTTTCACAATATGATTACCACCAGTTGGAGGCAAATCAATCAAGAGATATCTATTTTACATTTTTGCAACATTATACTCCTGGGTTATTTTTCTTCCTTAGATATGCACACATCCAACTATCAAGTGAATAATTATCTTTAAAATAAGTTTATACTAAAATGGGTTATCATCCATTTTATAGATAACTGCTGAAAAATGTTGTAATGTTCTCAATAAATCTTGTCCCACTGTCTCGCATTCAAAATGGGAGGCTCCTGGGGACTAAACCTCCAGAAAGCATGGCTGGCAAACACCAAAACACAAGCTAATTGAAACCATAACACTATTACACCAATAGGTGTCTTACTATTTATTGCTAAATGGGAGCTCTTCCAACAAGGGAGATGCTAACAACTTTTACAAACTTTTGCGAGATATTTAAGATAATCAAAATAGTCCACACATCAGAACACTAAACAAATGGCTTAAAACAGCATTGTAAACTGTCACATCGATTTATAGTCTTCAACATTTTGGAAACTTATAATCTTTAAAATAAATCTCCATTGTATTTTCAATAGTGCTGTGAAAGTATAATCATTTAAAGATCTAAAAACTGCAATTTCACAAGTGCCAGGGGCATCCACTGTTGAGATGTGCTTGAATAATTTTTTTTTGCTTATGTTCAAAATAATCTTTATTTTAATCAGCAACAGACAGAAATTCCACCTTTTGTACCTCGATATCTGATCAATTATCCAGTGACACTTCACGCATTAAAACTTTTCAAAAAAATGTGTCAATGTTGGATAATGTTCACTAGGCACTCAAGTTGCACATACAAGGTTATATTGGAATCATTTTCCTTGAATCATCCAGCTTGGAAACTTTACTTGTTTAATGAATGTTGTATGTATTGTATGTTGACTAATTTTAACATTTAAATTAATAAAAAAAGCTGGTAACTAAATTCAACTTTGCTTTGATTATTCTTGTTGGAAGATCTAATTGGCTCAATGAGTGGTCATCAGTTGGTCTAATTGACACAGCTGCTTCCAACCAAAACACAATTGTTTCAATCAACCAGTCTATGCAGGAAGTTCTAAGACTTGCTTAAGATTGCCAACAAGCAGATGAGTATAATGAGAGAAAATGTAAGTCACATTTTATTGTATTCTTTGCAGTGACTGGCAGAGGAGCATTAAGTACATTGGCATGAACCCAAGTTCTATTAACCCACTGGAGGATGAATCACAGTGAAGACTGGGACAAGAGAAAATTAAAATTCACCATCTCATTCCAGTATTTATTACAGAAGAAAAGTCAAAATAGGGGCATCAAATGGCCAATCTGATTTTATTTCTTAATAATTGAAACCTAATGACCTGTTCTTTAAAATACTTATGTATAATGTCAATGGGATCAAATTGTGATTGTACTTGTGTTTCAGAGCACCAGAAGGACTACTCTAGGTTTCACAGCAAACCCTTGGACTCCTTGACCCTGGCCCTCCCCTGATCCTGCACCACCTACCCTTTTGCTTTTCAACCATTTGCAATGGACTGCTCCCTTGCATCCTCTGCTGGCCAGTTTTCCATTCTTGATATGCTAGATTCTGGAGGAAGTCCAAAACATTAGTTTTTATGCAGTGAGAATCACCCATTAAACTTGGCTTGGACTCAATTCACCATTCCATAATCCAATGGGCTCCAAAATTCCTAAACACAACTTCCCCATTGCTGCAGTAAAATCAAAGCTGGTGGCATAAACTACTGTGATGCAGTTGTCCCAGCATTACGCCAAAAAAGATACATTTTTGAATTCTTAATGAAGAACCACTAATAATAACAGAGCCCGTTTTTAAAAAGTGTTCTGTGTCATTTTGCCTCTCTACGTTCAATATTGTCCACCCATTTACCAAGTTCCACAGGTAATAATAGTGAAGACAAAATGGTAAATGGTCTCTACCTACACAATGCATTCACCTAGGAGGGGTGGAAATATGGTTCTTACCTGTACTCAAAACTCCTCAATTTCCTGAATACATTTTGAAGTTTGAAATTTTACAACTCTTAACAATTAGCTTGCAATTGGAATGTTTCAAACATCCCCCGCCCAAAAAAATTTTTCACTTATAATTGTTGAGGATAAATATTCAAAGTATGCATTCACATTTTACAGAAAGGGAATTTTGCAGATCAATTTCCATTCTATTCAGTTTATAGTCAGTTCAAATATTTTAGCCTACTTACTGCATTATCATTAGAGAACAGTATTTTAGTGTCTACAAACTTTATATGGGACTATTCAGCAACAGTCTTAATTTGTTAGATGCAGACATATAACTGGTTTATGGCAGCATTTGATATCATTTCCTGACGGTAGACAGAACAAAATTGACTTTCTGACATTTGTGAACCTAATTATTTCAAATCTGGAAGCATCCAAGATTCCTACTGACTGAACTCGTGTATGTTATGACACTGCAGCTGAGAGTCAGATACACGACGGCTCTTAAATAATTTCAGTAGCTAAATACCATGCTTCGCTTGACACGGTTGCAACTCCACCAATTACTGCGAAGCAGATTTAACGGCGGGGAGAAGAGGGGACGATGTTGTAAACTGACATGTACCAGTTATAGAAGCTGGAAAGGGAATGTGTAATTCAAAAATATATATTCTTCCAAAAAGAAGAGATCCAGCAGAAAATAGGCGGACGAGACCACTTAAAATAGTCAACCAATGATTTATCAAAAAACAATCGATTCAGCAAGTGAGGGGCACAGGGAAGATACAACTGATCTCTTAAACCGTGAGAAATACTGCCATCAACGCAAAGTCAATGGTAGCTATCACACACGGAGAAAAAGATCGCTGTTCCAAGCAGCTTATCCGGGGCAGCTATCTGGACAAAGTTCTGCTGCCATCTGGAAGGAGATTACGACGAACGCCCTGGTATTGGATGGGGTCGATCATTTGCCTGCCAGCGATGGTTTCAGTCCGGCAGCTGGAGAGATGTGTAACCCAGAGATAATCCAGCAGCGATTGAAACGACTGCACGACAAGCAGTGGGTCAGAGTCTGGGAACAAGGACAGCTAGCTAGCACTGGGTATTTGTTTTACACACTAAAAAGCTCACGTTGATTATATAACGAGGATCCCGCGGCAGGGGAGGAAAACGTATCAGTTGAATACAGAGCGGGCAGCGACACGGGAGGCGGTGCTGAAAGAATAGCTCCTTTGGCTGCGGCAGAGATACAAGACCAACTCAGTCCCAATTAATACCGAACCCAAACATCTCAGCCTGTTCCAGGCGGTTCCGCTGGTCGTTTAGCTACTAATCTGCACCAGTTCATTATCAAACACAACCCCCATCCACACGGATGCATTACAACTGGCGGCTCGAATGATCTGTCTAAACAGCCCACGATTATTATATTCCCCCTAAATCGATAACCACGGAGTCTCCACTCTAAACTCCGGGGTTCTCGGGTAGTTTCTCTTTAACCACTGTAATCAAGACGGCTCGTTCACCTTTAAGTTGCCTCTCAAATGCCAACGCGTGCGGCAGCGCAGAAATGCAAGTCAATGATAACATACGTTGCGAGAATTTGAAGGCTTCAACTCGAGGGGCCGCGACTAAAGGGGCTTTCTCTAGTACCCGCGGACTATTGTTTTAACGGGAGGCAAACGAAAGGCAGCAGCTATCCCTTTAATGTTGCACAAAGGTGAAAGTTAGCCTGGGGTCTCCGTTTAATGTTTAAACATAAAAGGACATCCTCGCAAGTTAACAGCGTTAGCGGAAACACTCCAACCTCGAACGTCAGGAATTATTCTCTTAAAACTTTTTTTTAAAGACGCACGGTTCCGCGTTTGATGACAGAACGGACGCTTTTACTGTAGTTTCTGGAAATGGATGTCAAGCTTCTTAAACCCCAGAGGGGAGGGAGGGAGAGACCGAGAGAGCAAACGCTGCGCCTTTAACCAGAGCTGTTCTTACCGCCCCCTCCCAAAAAACATCCTCACTCAAGTCAATATCATTGAGACTTCATCAAAACAAAGCGTACATTAATGACATTTATCACTACACAGATTTATCACTATGCAGATTGCAAACCTAGCACTACTTTTTTTTTTTTTGCTTAAGTCATTTCAAACCTTTTTCAAAAAAATAAATAAATAACGTTGACCAGCTTTGCTATTTTTGAAAACCAGGCTATGTTCCCGGAATGTGACAGTGACGACGGGGCTTGTCCGACGGCAAGCTGAAAGTAATACTCAAAAATAAGGTTCCAACTGGGCAAGCAATGCAAGATTTTTTTTTTTTTTAAAGTACAAGTGTCTGAAACATTCAATTAAACCACCGGGCTCCCCGGAGCCAAAGCAAAAGTTTATAACTCGAAGGTACATTCCTTTACAACGAGGTCACCATCCTACAAGCAAGCCAGCAATTACTGAGCATGATAAAAACGCATCCGTTTCCACAGTGCCAGTACCTTGAGAAATCAGGAGAAGAGCCATTCCAATCAGGACGATGCCACAAACTGAGATGTGCATTTTTTCCCCCCTTTCTTGCTTTAATTTGTTGTTGTTGATGCTCCTGTTCCTGTAGCTTGCTTGTCCGAAGGTCTCGGCGCGGGTTTACAGAAAACAAATCCAGCAGTCGAGCGAGCAAAGTGGAGGACGAGTGAGGGAGAATCAGCGACACACACACACAGTTCACAATACTGCTCAGGCAGGCAGGCAGGCATGTAGACGCGCGTCCCCGCGGCTCCGGCGCGCTCCCGCTTTCCTCCACTCCGGTCAGGCGCGTCCCCGCACCGCTCCCGTCATTGGCTTATTCCACCACAGCTTGAGTCACCAGGGACTTGCTCCGCTGATCGGCGGCAGCAGCAGCAGCAGCAACTCTGCAGTGGTCGGTGGAAACATTTAAAGACACACCGTCTGTAAGCTTCCTCGCAGTCCCATCCACACACGTTTCAACGTTGGAGGAATCGCTGCTGCAAACTGAATGTACAAGGGAGCACGATTAAGTATTCATTCTCCGTGGGACATAAGATGAGGATTTTATTGAATAAAGTTTCTACACCATCATAGAGTCTAAATTAGAGTCATAGCAACAAAAGAGATAATTTGGCCCATTAGCACTCTGCTCATCCTATTTCACAGCAATTAGACATTTAGACAGGTACATGGATAAGACAGGTTTAGAGGGATATATGGACCAAACGCAGGCAGGTTGGACTCGTGTAGATGGGACATGTTGGCCAATGTGGGTAAGTTGGGCTGAAGAGCCTGTTTCCACGCCGTATGACTAATTGTTCAGTATCATTCCATGCCTTTTGTAAGGGTGTCAGGGGTTATAGGGAGAAGGCTGGAGAGTGGGGTTGAAAGGGAAATATAGATCGGCCATGATAGAATGGCCTAATTCTGCTCCTAGTACTTATGAATTTCTGAATTTGGTGATTCAAATGCATATATAGAAAGGTAGTATTCACCCATCTCTTATGCAGTTTTGTCCACAATTAGCTGGTGGATAACTATTTCAGAGCTAACAAGATTACACAGAGTTTGGTGAGGAACACAAACTCAGTTTCGGACCAATGAGTGAAGGGTTACACCAACATTGATGGTTACACATGGGATGATTTGGTATTTTTCATTTACTTCAGAGCTTTATAGTTTTCTACAGCTTTTTGAGGCTTTGATATTAAGGAAATCAAGGCAATGAAGGGAATATGGGGTTAGCATAGAGAAGTGGCAATGAGGTAAAATACCAGTTAAAATCTTATTGGAGAGCAGAGCAGGCACAAGAGGGAATTATTCCCACATCCATATTTTATGATGTGTGTGACAGTTCACCAAAAACAGATGACACAGCAAAATGAAGATTCAACTGTAAAGACTCTGTGTGAAATATAGATGTACATTTTTCTGGATGATTTGTTTTAACTGATCAAATGTGGGGGAAATATTCTTCAGGTATAATGCCTGGGATCCAAGCAATTCAACTTTTGATAAGTAAATGTATGCCTTGGATGAGGTTTGAACAAATCAGTGATTTAGAGAATACACAGCGCCGAGCTGCAGTTTGATTAGAAATGAAAATTGCCAGCTCATTAACCATCACTTTATTCCCCATAGTTGGTCCTCTGGGTCACACTATCCTTGTTCCATTAATTAAACACAATTAATCCACACACACACACACACAGCAGAATATACATGATTCCAATCTTCCAAAATGTGGATCAATTGACATTCTAGATGAGACTAAATATAAATCAATTAAGACCAAAACAAGAGAGGGGGCATAATAAGGGGGGGGGGGGGGAGGTGGCTAACAGAGTAAATTAAATGGTGAAGAATGGAAATGGGATACCAAGAAAAAATCAACTACCCAATCTTGACTGGGTAGACATACAAAAATACTGGTTACACATGAGAAGATGAATTGAGTCCCTTTTGGAAAAGATTGGAAAATACTGAAAAAAGCATTGGGGAGGTTTGCAAGGTTGATACGAGAAGTTTGTTTATGAGGAGAAATATGAGAAGCTAGCATTGGTCTCTTTTCAAGAGAGAGTTGAATAACATCTTGATGAGTTAGAGGGTGAGGTTTCCGAGGAACGTGGTTCAGGTTGTAGTTATATTGGACATGAGCTTATTGAATGGCAGGGCAGGCTCAAGGGCCACAGCAGCCCAAGCCTGCTCTTAATTGGTATGTTCATATGTTCATTGAGTTCAACACTGATTCATTAAACAATTAATGTGCCCCATCTGCTTCCATTCTCTGACATTGCAGAATTGTACATTCCTGTAAGCTGAATTTTACACTTTGTTTAATAATTTCACCTATGCTTCTCATTTTCAACTTCCTTAACTCTTTGCAATTCCAAAAATAAAATGAGCAGAAATTACAAGATGCATCATTATGGCAAAATAAAAGAGTAAATACGCTTTTTTAATACATTCTCAACCTAGTCTTGTCAGATCCTCCACTGCATCAGTTTGATGTTTCCCTTTACAATTCTAACTCTAATAGATAATTTCTGTGCATTTAATAAAGACTTGCCCAATCTGAGCATCACTGAAAACTGAACTCAATTTGTTTAAGCCCTTTGTAGCTGGAGGAGGACTTCAAACCAATTTTGGAGTGATCAGTCCAGCTGATATCATATTTAAAGATCTTAATCCCCCAATGTACATTCTTAGACCATAAAACTGTGACCATAAGACATAGGAGCAGAATTAGGCCATTCAGCCCATCAAGTCTGCTCTGCCATTCGATCATGGCTGATCTATTTTCCCCTCTCAACCCCATTCTCCAGCCTTCTCCCCCATAACCTTTGATACCCTTATTAATCAAGAACTTATCAATCTCTGCAATCACAGTCGAGGAACAGTCGACGACGGGTCACAGTCGGTCGAAGATGCACCACCTAGGAACCTGGCATGATGGGTCATTGAGAGAACAAAGGAGAACAAAGAAGGGGCTGCCGAGAGAACAAGTGGGCACCAGCGGGACTATAATGAATACTTTTGTAACTTGCCCTATACATGGTGACTCTTCACATACATATGCAAAAGAATTTCACTGTACTTAGGTACATGTGATAATAAAGTATCATTCATTCATAAACATACCCAATGACAAGAACACCCAAATAATTCCACAGATTCATCACCCTCTGGCTGAAGAAATTCCTCTTCATTTCCATTCTAATGGTACCTCTTTTTATTCTGAGGCTGCCACCTCTGGTTCAAGACTCTTCCACAACTGAAAACCTCCTTTGCAGTGAATAGTTCCATTTGAAGTACTCAATCCCCATTACCAAAGATAACTCCTTCCTGATCAGATGCAAACTGGCTCTTCTCTCCATATATGGGAGCTCTGATGCTGCTTTCTGATCTTCCTCAAAAAACGTACTCTGCTTATTAATTGACGGTCTATCACATATGTCAATATTACGCACAGTTTCTAGGTTATACTTTGTTGCCCAGTAAGTGCCATTGGATCATATGAAATATTGTGTTTTTAATTGACATTCTTCAAGCTCATTTACAATACAAATCAGCATCCATTAGCAAGTTCCAATTGTCTCTCATGATTTCTTTTCACAATTCATCATGAAATACGCAAAGCTCCTGCAGTTTTTTAAAATTTTTCTCAACAACAATTAGCAAATGATGCTGTTATTTCTGCAGACACAACGCGTTTCTATTTTTTGTTGTTGCAAGATCCAGCCCTTCATTGGAACAAAAGTAACTTAAAGTAAAACTAAAACTCATTCTGAAGTTGCCGCGAGACTCTTGTGCAGATTTGACACCAGCAGACAAAAAGTTGCATGTATATATTCTGTACAGTTAAAGGATTTCAACTCACAATAGACAATAGGTGCAGGAGTAGGCCATTTGGCCCTTCGAGCCAGCACCACCATTCAATGTGATCATGGCTGATCATCCACAATCAGTACCCCGTTCCTGCCTTCTCCCCATATCCCCTAACTCCGCTATTTTTAAGAGCCCTATCTAGCTCTCTCTTGAAAGCATCCAGAGAACCTGCCCTCTGAGGCAGAGATTTCCACAGACTCACCACTCTCTGTGAGAAAAAGTGTTTCCTCATCTCCATTCTAAATGGCTTACTCCTTATTCTTAAACTGGTTCTGGACTCCCCCAACATCGGGCACATGTTTCCTGCCTCTGGCGTGTCCAAGCCCTTAACAATCTTATTTGTTTCAATGAGATAACCTCTCATCCTTCTAAACTCAAGAGTGTACAAGCCCAGCTGCTCCATTCTCTCAGCATATGACAGTCCTGCCATCCCAGGAATTAACCTTGTAAACCTACGCTGCACTCCCACAATAGCAAGAATGTCCTTCCTCAAATTAGGGGACCAAAACTGCACACAATATTCCAGGTGTGGTCTCACTAGGGCTCTGTACAACTGCAGAAGGACCTCTTTGCTCCTATATTCGATTCCTCTTGTTATAAAGGCCAACATGCCATTCGCTTTCTTCACTGCCTGCTGTACCTGCATGCTTACTTTCGTAGACTGATGTACAAGGACCCCCAGATCCCGTTGTACTTCCCCTTTTTCCAACTTGACGGCATTTAGATAGTAATCTGCCTTCCTGTTTTTGCTACCAAAGTGGATAACCTCACATTTATCTGCATTAAACTTCATCTGCCATGCATCTGCCCACTCCCCCAACCTGTCCAAGTCACCCTGCATTCTCATAGCATCCTCCTCACAGTTCACACTGCCAGCCAGCTTTGTGTCATCTGCAAATTTGTTAATGTTACTTTGAATCCCATCATCCAAATCATTGATGTATATTGTAAATAGCTGCGGTCCCAGCACCAAGCCTTGCGGTACCCCACTAGTCACTGCCTGCCATTCTGAAAGGGACCCGTTAATCCCTACTCTTTGTTTCCTGTCTGCCAACCACTTCTCTATCCATGTCAGTACTCTACCCCCAATACCATGTGCCCTAATTTTTCCCACTAATCTCCTACGTGGGACCTTATCAAATGCTTTCTGAAAGTCCAGGTACACTACATCCACTGGCTCTCCCTTGTCCATTTTCCTAGTTACATCTTCAAAAAATTCCAGAAAATTCACCAGTTCAGTTTAGTGACTCCTGCTTTGTCTTCATAATGATGAGCCGGACAACAGTGCATGCCAATTCTGTCTTCCATGTCTCTTGGAATATTGTCTAAACCTGTTGGTTTACAATCTCCATTAAAAATATTTGCTTGTCTTTGCACGCAGCAAAGTGGCCCAGCGGTTGAGTTGCTGCCTTTCAGTGTGTTGGTTTTCTCCTTGTGCTCTGGTTTCCTCTCACATTCCATAGACATGCAGGTTTGAAGGTTCATTGGCCACTGTAAATTGTCCCTAGTGTGTAGGATAGAATTAGTGTATGGGTTATCGCTGGTCGGCGTGGACTCGATGGGCCGAAGGGCCTGTTCCCATGCTGTATATCTAAAATAAACTAAACTATGCAGCATAGCAAATATATATTTTTGTCATGCACCTCAATTTTTTGCCAATTATTTTTTTTCTTCCAGTTACATTAAATGCCTTGCATCAGATCCATTTTATGCTTTGGAGAATTGTATTAATTCATTATCACTGCCATGACTTCACTGGTTTTTCTTTGCAATAATCTGGAAGTCCATTTCTTAATTTTAATACTTTAAAAACAGCTCAGATATTGTGCATACATTTCATTTCTTTAGATATATAATACATCAAGGAAGAGTGTAAGGCATTACATTTGATCAACTTCAGAGTTTCCTTATGGTATTTATTTTACCCAGGTAAATGAAGATATGACTGACCTCATATTTGAAAAATTTCCAATTAATTTCAATTCACCAGAGAATTATATCGTATCCCCTGGAAAGTATGTGTACTTGAAATAAGGAAGAAGAAAATGAAGAAAATATCCAGCGGATCTGCAAAGTTTGAGGAATGATAAACCATTTTACTGTGTCAGAAGGAGCTGCAGATGCTGGTTTAAACCGAAAATAGACACAAACGGCTGGAGTAACTCAGCGAGTCAGACGACATCTCTGGAGAATAGGTGACGTTTCGGGTTGAGACCCTTCCTCAGACTCTTCAGACTACTTTACTGTTTTAGAACAATGTCATGCCATCAGATTTTTACAAGGACATGATGGTGACTGAGCAGCACCTAAACAAATAGAATCAGAGAAGAATAAAACTTAATGAATGGTCCATAATAGGTTGCAATGCAGGAAAGCTTAAATGAGAAAACATCACAATCAAAGCAAAAAGGTTAAAATGAGACAAGCAAAGAAATAATAGTTGGACCTTCAGGAGAATTACTAATGTTTGTTTTATTGCCAATGTATGTTTTGCAAAAATTGGAAAGAATGATTATGGTCGGAAATTGTTGAACACACTGTCATATCGGAAATCAACACAGCATTCGAATGTTGATTGAGCTTCATTAGAAAACTCCAGGAGGCCATGTGCAGAGAGATGAGAATGGAAGTGGGGCATAAATGAAAGTAATCAGATGTGCAGGATTGTTTTTCTCAGACTGAAGGGAGGAATCCCGAAATGTGTTGATCTCACTGATTTTGGAAAGATTACTATGTGAGTAGTGAATGCCGAACACTGATCTTCTTTAAATGTACAAGCCACCTTTTCATTTCAATGGTGAGTCTGCAGGCTTGGATGATAGCAAGGGACGTGATGAAACATATGAGATGTATCTATTCTATGTACAGGAAGAGACGGTGGGAAATGAAAAGTATTGCAAGGCTAATTGAATTGAACTAGAAAATCACAGACACAAATATTGAAAAGTTGAAAGGAAGAGGTTGGCAAATATCGTTGATGGTAACATCATGTTGGAAGTGACAAGACTGGTAGAGGATGATCTATTAAACCTCAAAACTTATGGGTTGGAAGGCAAAGGCAAGGGAAGCCTGCATGTTGCTCTGTTTGGCAAGGTAATGGATAAGAACAGTATTCCAAGAAATGGAAGAGACATGGTTGAAGATCATGTCGGCCATAGTGACACAATGTTCTGAGTTGAGGGGAAGAATAGGCAATATAGTACATATGGAGCTGAAGAGACTAGAAATATAAAGCAGAGTCTTTATGCAGAGCTAATTGCGAGGACGTCAGGGAAATTATGGGGTCAATGGCCTAATGATAAATATGCTTTATATTAATCAACATTAGTATCACTATTAGTACCAAAGGTCAGTAGCTACCTCCATAAATGAGAGGGAGAAGCTGATAACGCAAAGGACAGCATCAGGGATGAACCTCATGTAAGCAGGAAAAGGTTTGAATTCAGCCGCAAAATTGATGAGAATTTACATGTTTTGGAAAGAATAGGAAACAGCTCTAACATACAAAGTCATTGATGTGCTGAAACAAGAGGTGGTGGTGGAGTCTTGAATAGGTCTTGAACTAGGAATGCTCCATATATTTCACAAAAGACAGACATAGCTATGGCCCACATGGATTTCCATAGCAACAACTCTTGTTTGGAGAATGTAAGAAGAATAACAGGAAAAGTCAGTCAGTGAAATAATGTCCAGCAAATGGTTTGGGATAAAGATGGATAGGGACCTGTTCTATTAGTCCAATATTCAAAAAACAAATTGAAGGTACCGTCCTTTGGTGATGGTACCATCTTTGTGCCATCTTAATGAGAGCTGAAAATGTCATGCGTTAAAATATAGTAATCAGGAGCAGGATAAGGGTAATAATAATGTAAAGGGAAAGTTTAAAAAATGGGGGTGTAGGTAAGAGAACACTGCATAATGGGCGGGACAATGGAAAATGAAAGTTAGTCAAGATTAAACAACATTTAAAATAATTTTGGACAGGTCCATGGATAGGAACAGGTGAGAGGGATACGGGCCAAATATGGGCAGGTGGAACTGGTGTAGATGGGGTATCTTGGTCAGCATGGACAAGTTGGGTTGAAAGGCCTGTTACCATGCTGTATGACTCTATGACTTTATTGGAAGGAATTAGCAAAGAATAGACTGAAAACATTTGTTGCGTCTCATTTGTGGATCTTGGCAAAAGTTGTAGTTGACAAAGATGGGATCTCTCAGGGAGACAGGGCCAGGCGCACTTTGGAAAGGATGGTTAATATTCAGTGGTAAAGCATTGTGAAAGGGACATTGTGAAAGGGACAGATAGGATAGGGCATCAGTATTCATCACTTGCAAGATAGAGATAGTCGGCTAACCAACAATAGTGTAATGACGTGGTCAGGATTGAAAATGTAGACAAGGCAAGGCTGAGTGAGTAATGACAACTGAGGAAATGGAAACAGTAATTAAGAAAAGCTGTTGCAGTCTTTGCTGAAGACTGGTTGCTCAGGAGAGGAAAAAAACATGGACCAGGTCAAATAGAAGACGATTGGGGTCAGAAAATAGAGAATAAGGATCTAGATGGTGAAGTCTTGGATCCAGGGGTGCTGCACGATTGGCACCCCTGTCAACAGTCTGTCTGTTTTTTCATCTTTTTTTATTTTTAGTGTGTTTTAAAAGTTTGTGTAAATGTTCTCCGGTTTGTTTTATGTGGGGGGATTGGGAGTGGGTCGGGGGAAACCTTTTTTTTCAGTTTCCTTCCTTGCGATTGTTTTCTGGATCGTATCTCCGGTCGCTCTGCGGCCTAACATCATTGGAGCTGGAGGTCTCCTCGGGCTGACCTTGAGCCCCACTGCAGGGCGTGGACTTAACAGCAGAGCCGATCCCTTGCCTGGGATCGCTCCAACCGTGGCCTGCGGACTTTACCATCGCGAGCTCGCAGTCTCGCGAGATCGCAGTGGGGAAGCTCCAATGACGCAGAGGCTGAACCAGCCCCGAAGCGGGGTTCGATTGCTGACATCCCCCCATTGCAGGAGCTGATCGCCCCAATGCAGTGGGCCCAAACGCTGCCGGCTATGGTGTCAAGATCGTCCCGTCAATGGAGGGCTCAAGGCCCCTGACCGCGGGAGAGCAGTGAAGAGAAGAGATTGAACTTTTTTTCACCTTCCATCACAGTGAGGAATGTGGAGGAGTCACCGTGGTGGATGTTTATGTTAAAATGTATTTTGTGTGTTCCGTTGGTTTTTATTTGTATGACTGACTTGGCAAATTAGATTCCTCGTATGTATTATTGCGATTGCGATTGTATTTGCGATTCATGCCAGAAAAAGGAAAATATATTTTGCTTTTGCAGCAGATGAAGTGAAGAACGAATTGGAAATCATCACAAGCAAGCCATCCACAGGTTACAGATACAAGTCTCCAATGAGGTAGATGGAGGTCAGGACCACACTTCAGTTGGTGAGAGGATGGTTTAGTTGCCTGATAACAGCTGGGAAGAAACTGTCCCAGAATCTGAAGGTATGCATTTTCAAACTTCTGTAATGCTTGCTTGATGGGAGAGAGGAGAAGATGGAGTGACCAGGGCGAGACCAGTCCTTGATTATGCTGGTGGTATTGCTGAGGCAGTTTAGATGGATTCTATGGATGGGAGGTTGGTTTGCATGATGGTCTGGGATATGTTAACAACTCTGCAATTTTTTGTGGTCTTGGATGGAGCCATCTCAAACCATGCTGTGATATGTCCTGATAAAATATTTGTATGCGCCCATACTGCCTATTGCACTTTATCTGTTTATTTATGTGTGTATGTATATATTCTATGGTATATGGACACACTGATCTGATCTGTATTTATGCCTACAATATTCTGTTGTGCTGCAGCAAGCAAGAATTTCATTGTCCTATCTGGGACACATGACAATAAACTCTCTTGACTTGACTTGACTTGATCTGTAGAAGTTGGTGAGGCTTGTTGGGGACCTGCCGAACTTCCTAAAAGCCCTGTCCCACTGTACGAGTTCATTCAAAGAGTATGGCCGCTCGTAAGTACTCGGGGCTCTCGTGGACATTTTTCAACATGTTGAAAATCTTCACGAGTCTTCCCAAGCTTACCTGCCATTCGCAAGTCTTCCCGAGTACCTGCCGTTAGCTTTACGAGCCGCTAAGAGACATCCCCGAGCTCTGACGTACCCGCTACGTTCATTCTACGTGCTTGCTACGAGTTTGATTATTTTTTAAACTCGGGAGAGCACTTGAATGAACTCGTACAGTGGGACAGGGCCATAAGTCCATGTGTTGGTGTGCTACCTGGGCAATAGCTTCACTGTGGCTGCTCCAGGACAAATTGCTGATATTATGTGTTCTTAAGCACTTTAAAATCAATGAAAACCTTATTAGATTTGGATAATGTTCTCTTGGCAGCTCATTAAGTGGATAACATTTCGCCAAACTGTCCAGAAATTGTTATCCTTGAACAATAATGCTTATGGTAGCAGCAATTTACCATTTTAAGGTGGAAAGGAGGAACTTCCCCTTTGAATCCATAGTAAATATATTGGTGTGGGGAACAGTTGATGAGGATAAGAAAGTGGCTGTGACAGTATTTGGGTCAATAACTAGTCTGCTTGTAAAGAGCATTACCAACTAATGAAGGTAAAGATGTTCATCTGTTTGTGTTATAGAGTGACTAATCCTTCATTAATGTTTCATATTTAATCATTAGATATTTATTAAATGAATCTGAATTGCTACTAATTCACAGCAAGTAAATGAACCAGGCTAATTTAAAACACATTTTGTAAATACTGGTTGCAAGTATCTGTCAGTTCCCCTTAAGAAAATAATTTGTTTTCTGCAACTTTATGTTCACTTAGGAGGGATACTTAATGAAATATAAATAAGCATGTTAATTTGTACTGCAGTTTGGAAAGTTGTACTTATTATATTTCTTTTTAAAAAGGGAAAATACTGCTGAGACCAAAAACTGAAACAAAATGGTGAAAGCAGTGCACAACAGGTGTAATTAGTTTTCTGTTCAATATCTTTTCATCGGAACTGTTGGGGCCTGCTGAGTGCTTCCGATACTATAATTATAATGGTATTCCGCTGAAATTCTACTATTTAATATGTTGCCACATGTCCATCAATAATGTTCACTTCACAGGGATATTTGATTGTATCAGCTCATTAGAATTATCCCTGCAACAGATTGCAAGGTGACGGGTAAGGAAGGAGAATTGTTCTACCACCACCTTAATTAATAGAACATCAACAATTCCCAGTCCAGGTTAGTTCCACTGGAAGTGCATTAGAGCAACATTGAATGAGGACAGAACTGGGTTGGTCTTATTAAAGTACAGCCTGACAAATGTCAAGATTCACTTTTTTAGAAATTGAAACAAATCATAGCAATAAGCCAGGAGGAGAAATTTGGTAGAAAATATAATTTAGAAGTGAAAAGGCAAGTGAATAGTACCATAAAATAAGAAGACATTTCATTCTTACTGCCTTGGCTTGCAGCTGTATTTCCACAAGTTTCTGGTCTCAATCCTCAGAGAGCAAACCATCCTGGAATAATTCTATATATACAATGAGTGAATGTGAAATGAAAGCATTGCAAATAAATATATTTACCAAATGTATTTTTCAGTATATTTTATTGTCACGTACCAAGGTACAGCGAAAAGCCTTTGTTGTGTGCTATCCAATCAGTGGAAAGACAATACATAAATACAATCGAGCCATTTACACTGTATAGATACATGTAAGGGAATAATGTTTAATGCGAGGTAAAGCCAGTAAAGTCCGATCAAAGATAGTCCAAGGGACACCAATGAGTTTGGCAGAACCTAGCAATGGCTTCCTCATTTACTGAGTTCTGCATAAGATCACCTTGAATTTTGTGTAAAGACAGATGTTGACCATGTCTACAATAAGCGTTAGTATGAGGGATTCAACGGTGAAGATATCGGCACACAGCCTTAGTCCTGCTCAGCCATTTCCACATTTTCCGTGGTAACTCCAACACGTTGGACCATTGTCTGGGGTAAAGTCACAAGGAATTTGATCTTCTGTTGATTCTGAATCCCTGTTTCAGAGTGTATCTGGAAACACATGCAGGTCAGATAGTCTTCTCCACAGAAAGAACATTACAGTCGGAGATAGGCAGTTTATTTTCCATAATATTGATTGTAAACAATAATTGTTGCTTTGAGACTGTTGCTTCTTTAAGGATTGTTTCATATGACTAATTGTTCTCTGGGCGCTAACAATGTTTATGGAAAGTTTCCCACAGGCAGTCTGTAATGAGTATTTGAATGATAAGGACACACTTGTTTCAAACTCTCCTCATGTGTATTTGTCTTCATGTTTTGAATATATTGGCTTTGCAGGATCCACAATGAGCACATACATAAGTGGATGGAACAAGTTATTGTGATGAGGCAAATTTGTGACTCTTAGTTTTCTGTATGTCAACTGCCAAAATTACCAAGAGGAAATAAAGAAACCAAGACACATAAAATATATGAAAAGATCAATTATCTTTATGACATGTTAATTTTGTTTGAAAAAAGCAAATTATTACATATTAAATATGAATGGTTAGTACCGAGATAGACACAAAATGCTGGAGTAACTCAGCGGGACAGACAACTCTGGATAGAAGAAATGGGTGACGTTTCAGGTCGAAGCCCTTCTTCAGACAGAAGACTCAACCCGAAACGTCACCCATTTTTTCTATCCAAGATGCTGCCTGTCCCGCCGAGTTACTGCGGCATTTTGTGTCTATTACCATACTAACCATTAATTTTTAATATGCAATAATTCGCTTTTTTCAAACAAAATTACGATGTCATAAATGTCATCTTCGGTGTAAACCAGCATCTGTAGTTCCTTCTTACACTTGAATGGTTAGTAGTTCCTTTAGTTTTGTGCAAGTTAGTGGATTTCTGAAATAATACACATGAGTAAATACTAAATAAAAGACAAAGCAGACATTGCAGAGAGGGAACACCGCAAATTTGTTTAGTGTTTAATTTGAATTAAATCCATGATTCACTCTGAAATGATTGTTTGCACAGAGAAAATCTATCTATCTGGTCTATTCATTTATTTTGTATGAAACAAACATTCTTAGGTGAAGCTGGATGAATTGTAAATTCATACATTATTTATTATAATCTTTCCGGATTTATATATTGTTCTATATTTTCCTGCACTCTGGTATTATGTTATTAAATATTACATTAATCTTTTCTGAAAGAAAATTGAGGGTTTGCACTAAATAAATATTGTGACCAGTCATAACCTGGTGCAGTGACTTCAAGCACGTGGATCAGAATATCACAGTATGGTAATAAGAAAGAACATTGTCTCTGAAAGCAATTAGATCTTGTGTACAGATGGATTTTCCATTTATCCTTCTGACAAACAAGTTTATTACATCCTATAATCTCACAGCAAGAAGTTCATTACTATTTTCATAAATGGAAGTGACATGAACCTCACAAGTAATGAAATGACAGGATAAACTGTAACACACTTATGGTCATTTGGGAAAAGGTGGGCAGAAAATAATTTTGGTTGCATTTTGTCACGAATTTGCAACTGTGGTCAAAATTGTGCTTCTATCGTTTTCTATTAAATTAGTTGCTTTGGAATGATTACACACACAAATTATGATATGGCAAATGAAAAGAACTCCCTGTTTCATAAGCTTGATGCATTATCTGTTATCTTATGCAGGCACATTAGTGCGACAAAACATTGTCATGCGATTGAGCCTGGTCTCATGAGTAAACATGATGCATGCTAATTAAATCTCTTGATTGTGATAATCTAGCAGTTTCTAAGAGTCATTGAAAAATCACAGGCCAATCCCGCCCTGGCACATTGAAAGATCAGCAGTGATTGATTTCACTACCACCTTTGTTTTGTGCACAATCCTTGATGTTGAATAGATTTGATAGCAAGAAGCAGAAGAGATAGATGTTACTGATGGGAGAATCATGAATTAGCAGTAATTTGACTGGAAATTTGACTGCATTCATCTTTTATGCATGAAGGTTAGTGCAAATCCCAAATTGTATGCCATCTAAAAAGATGTCAAATGGGGATATTCTTGTTTTAAGAAAGTATTATCATGCCTTATTCCCTTTAAATTGTGGTAAAACATGTCTTTTACATTTCACACACACATTGCTGCTTGCGACTTAGTTCAAAGGTGCTTCGTTGTCACATGTGCAAGTACACAGTGAAATTCTTTCTTACAAACAGTCCAGTGGAGTATCCCCATACCTAAACAAAATCCCCAATATAGCAAAGTGTGCAGAAATAGTCCACTGGTTTGGCAGCATTTTTGTCATCGCCAACTCCATCCTTCTGGTCTCTGGTCTTCAGGACCCAGGGCCCGCTTGGCAGCCTCTCCCTTGCCGACTGCGGGCCGCCTGGTCTTGCGTTTGGCCACGGGGGTTGAACAGGGGCAGGCTTGGCGACTTCCTGCCAACAGGCCCGGCCCGCTGGGATCTTCTGCCGCATGGCTCGCTGGGAGCTGAGGCAACTGAAACAATATTTACGGACTGGCCCAAAGGAATTAGTCAGCAGTTGTTAAAGTGATTGCTTTATTGGAGACCCCCTCTTGAGCATAGAGTAGGTTCGTTACACCCCACAACCAGGTCGTCCAGCGACTCTCGATCAGTGGCTGCACCCAGGTCACAAATTGTGGTAGCTGAACTCTGTAGCTTACAGTCTGCAAAGCATTAAATCAGCACTGAGAATTAAATCAGCACTGAGATGTTTGGGGATTCACTTTAAATAATGCAAACTTCGTGTTTTCCAGCATGGTGTCCCTTTGTTGAATTGGGACACATATCACAGGCCATTAAGTAAATAATGTGCACTGCGTAGATTAATGTTTTCATGATGGGGAAATTATATTAGCCTTGGCTGTGAATTGCACCTGTTTCACTCTGAGTGGAACTTCACCAATATATTTGTACAAATACTGCAAAACTTCCTGTCATTTAGGGAAATGTGAAGTGGAGAAATTGAGTGCAGTGAACTGGAGTGGAAGGAAGCAAGTGTGATCAAGGGACTGTTGAAAAAATCTTCATGTTACTGGACTAGTACCCAATGTTTTAGACCATTAATTCCATTAGACATTAGTTCAAATCCCACCATTTCCTCTGAAGAAAATACACTTATTTTTTTCGAAGATAGCCTCATTAATAATAACCATGGAACAAAACGAACAGGGTATTCCTTATAAACCCTAAAGGTTCACTAATATACTTCAGGAAAGGCAATCTTCCATCTTTACCTGGAATGGCCAAAATGTGATTCCAGCCCCATGATCAAGCTGGTAGACTTTCAATTGTCTCCTCATTTTGGACCAATTGATAATCCTGGTATTGCCATCAAGGTATAAATCTGATGAGTAGGATTAAATTAAAATTAATTAAGAACAAAAACGGTCAGAATAGTAACAAAAATATTCTCTGAGCTTTGAAGTTAATACTAGACACAAGCCAGCGAGAAGGAAACTAAAGAAGCACAGAAGACATTAAACTTTGAAGTATCTCCTCCAAAAGCAAATGGATGTAGAGATCTTTGGAAGTTTCAGCCTTGCAATGTTTATTTGATAAGGATATCAAGCTGTATGAAGTTCTCTTTGCAAATGTATATGAGATAGGGAACCCGGATGTGTAGCCACGTCCGCACACGATGAGATAGAGGTCAATCATGACCTGACTGAATAATGAGGCTTGGTTTAATAACTGCTACCAAAGAAAGTTTGTGAAACATTGATGTGTCCAGCTACTATACAAAATTGAACTTTGCTTTAATGTATTCCAGTAATCCCTATGTTATCGTGGTGCCAGAAATGTTCTTCAAATGGTGACATTTCAAGTCACTTATTTTCATCTCCGATGTCATACTAGTTTATTCAAATGGACTGTACAATTAGGTTAATGGCATGGTTACCATCCATTCATTGTCAATGGGCAGAATATCCACCCCATGCTTTTGTACCTTGTTTCTTGTGTATTTTTCAATCAGCAACTTTGGAAAGTAAATAACCGCCGTTTAAGTTTATTGATGTTTGCAATCTCACTTTTCTCTACTAAACACAAATATTTATTTTTATTCATTACAACGCAAGAAATATATCAATCATATGTCATTTTTACCTGCCCCATGGGGTGGGAGATTGCGACCTGCACGTGGTCCACCCTGTTTCGACTAATGCAATCAACCCGACGTGCACAAACAAAAAGATCAGAGAACAATACAATACAATATACAATACAATACAATATTTATTACATGTCATTTGAACCTCAGTGAGGCTGACATGAAACTCAGTTGACCTGCAAATGAACAAGTTGACCTACAACGTTAGGCTGTGCACGCCATACACAAGAAGAAGACCTGCCCCACCCATTTTTGTATTTAATATTTCTTTGTTAAATACATCCAAAAATAATTAACGTTCCATATCCTCTCGCCTCGTACCCACTGCATCTACATTACCCTAAAAGTCTTTCTACCATTTAAATATATTAACATGTTGTTATGATTCACCATTTGGCTAAAGCACACATATTATCTTGAGAGGATACATTTTTAGCACACAAAAAGCAATGCATTTATATCACAACTTGATATCTTGTTTAATCATGTTTTATTTTAGAAAGTAATCTAGATGTGACTCATTACTTTACTGATACAAATATCGGTCATGGAATTTTTTTTTACAGTGTATTAAATTCTGTGTGGAATATATTTGTGGGGACATTGTGGTTTTCAGCCTGGTTTGAGTAGATAGTGTATGATGTCGAAGGTATGAACCGTGGTGAATTAATCATGTTGAATTTGTCGATCGGTTATTAGTTAAGTTGTAGATTGTACGGAAATAATCTTTTTTCTCAGTTCAAACTGTGGGTTATCTTATTCAGAAATTTGGGCAAATGTGACTAGCTTAGATAGCCATCTTGGTCTGAATGGATGTGTTAGGCTGAAGGGCCTGCTTTCATGCTGTGGTCTATTAATCATGAGGTAGCGCAAAGAATTTATACCAGCTGCCTGATATGAATTTATACCAGCTGCCTGATAAGCATTACCAGAGTTGCTGGTCCAGGAAGTCAACGTTAACAAGCTTGCTTCTTGCGATTAGTGCAAAACTCAGTGTCCTGGTAATTCAGTTGGGTACAGGAAGATTTCTGTGCACTATATGGTGGATTTTATGGGTGCCATTAGTGATCTCCTGAAATTTGACCTAGATGTAATCTTATGACGTTAATGAGCACCGAGCCATCTGGGAATGCACAGCGACCTCTCAAGGTGTCTGATAGGTTTGTTGTCAATTCTTGCGCTAAATTGAACCTCCCATTATAGTCACACCAGTAGTGTAAAGTTTAATCTACTTAAAGGTTGAAGGCCTTCTCAGCATTATTTAAAGGGTCTAAGTTTACCTGGGCTATTGCCCGAGAGGGACATATCTTGTTTCAGTTTACATAGTTCCTGATTGCCATAACTCCCTCTTGTCTCCATTAATGTCTTCAGGTCTCACCTCTTCTTCTCTCTCTATGACTGATGCCCCTCCAATTAGTTCTCCAATCTCTCTTGCAACATCTCCCTCACATCCCCAACTTACTTTATCTACCCCACCAATCATTTCTAAAGCCACATGTTGAATTCCCCTCTCCTGCCGTATTATCTATGCAGCCAGAACTGAATAACATCAGAATCAGTGCTAATCTTCCACTCACATCCCAACACCTTGTGGTCCTCTCTCTGATCAACATCTAAGCTCCACACTCACAACTAACCTACTCTCTAACGCATTTATTCCGCATACTGCACCATGATAGTGGATTGTGGTGGAAATCCTTTGTGGAAATTCATTTGTGTCAATGCTTATTCCATCATACACAATCTCCTGGGCTTGGAACATGATAGGCAACCCAAGCCTGGGATCCTTGCACAAGACAGTCCTTCCCCAGAGCATGTCTTTGGTGTTTTACAATATTTGGTACTCGGGCTTCTCTTTGGCAGAATTAGGTCATCGCATTTTTAGCTGTCAAATTTTACTTGTGCATTCTTGATCAATATTTGGCCTTTCGTATGATGGAAAGAGAGCACGAAACAACTGCAGAAAAGTCACAAACTTTTCATATCTCATCGGATTAAAGTAAAGTGTAACATTATAGTTTTGGAAACTTTGAGATGTTTAAAACCTTAAACTTTGCATTTCTAGCTCTGGGCACAACACTCCTTCCAATTTGCAAAGCCAAGATCTAGAATCTAACAAGGCATTAAAATTATTTATAGGACAGAAACAGGCCACATATTTGCTTTCAACAGGAACCTCTTTCCACCTTCTGGGCATTGAAACTTACCAAATAGAGAAAGGCCTGGATAGATGTGGAGAGGATGTTTCCACTAGTGGGAAAATCTAGAATCAGAGTCCAGAGCCTCAGAATAAAAGAGGGTACCTTCAGAAAGGAGATGAGGAGGATTTTCTCATTCTCAGAATGGCGGAGTAGAATTGATGGGCCGAATGCCCTAATACTGCCCCAAAAACATATGAACTTCTATCATCTCTGACCATCAACAAATCCTTCCATTTCATTTTGACCATGTGCTTAGCAAGCTTTTCCTTAAATGCGTCCATGTTAATTGCGTCAACTGCTCCCTCTAATAGTGTATTCCACTTGTCCTTGGAGAAGTGCTTTCATTATACAGTCGTAAAGTCATAAAGAAGAGGCACAGACCCATCAAATCCCCAAGTCCATGCTACCTTCAAATACCTAGCCAAACGCATGCCGTTTCACTGCATCTGGTCCATAACGCATAACGCATTTTACCTTGACACCCAGATGCTTGTTAAATGTTAAATAGAAGTCCTATCTTCTGAGACCGTGCCTTACAGATTGTAACCACCCCCGGCATGAAAGTAATTCTTCAAATCCTCTCATTCCTGTGTCTCCTGGTCTTAGTTATGTCAGCCATGGAGAACATTCTCCCTATCTAATCCATCTATGCCTCTCATAATTTGATCAGGTCCCCCATCTGCCTCCATTGCTTCACGGTAAATAAACCCATCTTCTTTAGTCTCTCTATATAACAGCAACACCCAAGTTATTCTCTCTGCATCCTCTCTATTGAAATCACATCATTCCTGCAGCACAGCGACCAGAGGTGCACACAATATTCCAGGGGTGGGCAACTATAAATGCAGCAAAACCTGTTGCGAAATGCCATGTATTCCATGCTGAGCCACTTGCTTCTAAGTCTTGCCCAATGCATGTATCAGGCTGTTTAAAACTCCCACTGGCTGGGGAACCCATTGATGTAGCTCCACTGATATTGGAATAGAAAGTCCTTTATAATGAATGGAGAGAAATAAGTTCATGTGAAAAGAGTCAATGAACACAGTATCATCTTTGTTTTGCATTAATTGACTTTTCCATTAATATATATATATGTGTTTGTCAATGCCTGTATTAGTTTAGTTTAGTTTAGAGATACAGTGTGGAAAGAGGCCCTATGGCCTACCGAATCCACGCCGACCAACGATCCCCGCATATTAACACGATCCTACATGCATTAGGGATAATTTACAATTTTAGAAAGCCAATTAACCTACAAAACTGTACGTCTTTTGAGTGTGAGAGGAAACCGAAGATTTTGGAGAAAATCCACGCAGTCACGGGGAGAACGTACAAACTCCGTACAGACAGCACCCGTAGTCGGGATCAAACCCGGGTCTCTGGTGCAGAAAGCGCTGTAAGGCAGCAACTCTGCCACTGCACCACTGTGCCGTCCACAGTATGTATGGTGTAAGTGTTTTTTTTTTAAATTAAGCATTTCATTAATGTTTAATGATTTGAAAATTCTATAATAGCTGCAGAAATGGCAGATGGAGTTTAAACCATGCAAGTGTGAGGTGTTGCACTCTGAGAGGTTGAATGTAAGGGGAAAATATATATGGTTAATGGTAAGATCGTTAACAGCATTGATGTGCAGAGGGATCTTGAAGTCCAAGTTCATAGCTTACTGAAGGTGGCAGCATAAGTAGATAAGATTGTACAGGTGTAAAGATTGGAAAGATTGGCTTCATTGCATTGAATATGTCAGGAAGTCATGATAGGACTTTGGTTGGGCCATATTTGGAGTATTGTGTGCAGTTCAGGTTACTTCTCTGTGGATTGTCACCTTGTCGTGGTGGAGAAGCTTGTGTGGTCCTGAGATCCTGAGAGCGATGCCATCTGGAGCGATGTCCTGTTAGGGCCAACCACGGCAGTAAGGTCGAGGGGGAGGACTCTGACAAAGCAATCTAACCAAGACCTCAATGGTGGGACAGGCGGAGGATGATGGCTGACCTTAGTGGAGCGTCACAACGGCTGGGAAGGCGGATGAAGGCTGCAGCAGAAAAGGGCCTCCGGTCGTCTTCGACTCCATGCCACTGGATCCTGACCCAGATCTGTCAAGGACCGCGTGGTGGTTGTCTGTGCACCAATCTCTCCACGTTAAACAAAGTAACGCACTGGCATCCTCCAACACTGGAGACACCCATGGTCATGACAGCCATGACCGAAGGGGGCCTAAGAAGAAGAAAATAATCTGGTTACTCCATTACAGGAAAGATGGAGAGGTGTTGGAGAGGGTGCAGAGGAGGTTTACCAGAATGCTGCCTGGATTAGAGGGTTTCAGCTAAAGGGAAAGATTGGATAGACTTGGATCGTTTTCTCTGAAATGTCGAAGGTTGTGGGGACGCTTGATAGAAGAATATAAAATTAGGAAAGGCATAGATAGGGTAGACAGTCGGAATCTTTTTCTCAGGATGGAACAATCAAATACTAGAGGGCATATCTTTAAGGTGAGAGGGGCAGTTTAAAGGAGATGTGTGGGACAGAATATGATGGGACCTAGAATGCATTGCCAGGGGTGGTGGTGGAGTTAGATATGAGGCGTTTAAGAAGCTTTTAGACAGGCACATGGAAGTGCAGGGAATAGAGGAATATGGATCATAAACAGGCAGATGAGATTAGTTTAACTTGGCATTATATTCGGCACAAACATTGTCGGCTGAAGGGTCTGTTCCTGTGCAGTACTGTTGTATATTCTATGTAAACAGGAACATTCAAAGTCCAAGGTTTCCAGGGGATAAAGCATCACCCATTGTTGAAATGCGAGTTAGCCTGGTTGCACAGTGGCACAATAGCAGCTGGAGTTTACATGTTGTCCCTGTGACAGCATTGTTTCTTCTAGATGCTCCAGTTTGGCCCCACATCCCAAAGGCATGTGATTCAGTAGATTAATGGCCACTGTGAATTGCTCTGTTTATTTTTAATGCAGGTGGTAGAATAAGGTCACAAGGACATAAGGAATATGGGTAGAATTAGGCCAATCAACCCATCAAGTCTACTCCACCATTCAATTATGGCTGATCTATCTCTCCCTCCTAACCCCTGTCTCCTGCCTTCTCCCCATAACCTCTGACCTCTGAATCCAGGAAGAGTTGATGGCAATGTGTAGTGAATAAATTGGGATGGGTGTATGAGAAGAGTAAATGGATGTTTGATGGCCAGCAATTACTTGGTGGGCCGAATAGGCCTGTTCAATTCTGTATAGGTTTTATGGTCAAGATTTGTTATAACCCCATTCCCTATAATGTGACTTGAAGTTTGTACAATAACAACACTCAAGGGTCATTTGGTCAGGTACATGGATAGGACAGGTTTAGAAGTGTATGGATCAACCTTGGGCACATGAAATGAGCATAAATGCGCATCTTGGTCTCGGTCAGCATGGATGATTTGGGCTGAAGGGCCTGTTTCTGTGGTGTATGGCTCTTTAACTTCGATTCTATGTGATAGTATACAACACCCAGGGCCCTATCACTGCATGGGTCCTCACTATTTAGAATGAGGACAGCTTTAGGCATGAAATCAACATCAGTGGATTTGGAAAAGATAGGGCCATGGTTAGTAAATATGTCAGCAGCCAATTACACCGCTGCCAGAACAACTTCTGTATTTTATTTCACATTTTTGGGATAGATTGAAGAAATCTATATGAGTTATGTTCAGCTTACTATATCTTCGGGGAAAGTCATTGTCTTGAAGTTAATCCCCAACTGGCTTCTCCAAATGTGTTACATTTACAGTGCTGGACATCAGTCAGACTGACTGTTAGTTTTAACCTGTTTCCATTGATTTGATGGCATGGTGGATTTTATCATCCAGATTAGTTTGGAAAATATGGCCTATATCCCAAGTAATTTTCAATGAGCTATATCTTAAAGGGTAATTGCTAATACTGGGCCGAGTGCTTTGTGGTGACATTTATTTATTAGAATCTCGGAATTGTTACAGCTCAGAGAGAGACTATTTGGTCTGTAATGTCTTTACTGTCTCCGATTTGATCAATCCCATCAGTTCCATTCTCCCACTCTTGAACCTGGCACACCAACTCCAAGCTTATACTTAAAGTTATACTCTCTCAAGTTCTATTTGGTTCTGTTTTGAAGGCTTGATTGATTCTATGCCGACTACAGAGAGTGAACTTAAGATACTCACAACTCTGTGAGAGAATAAGTTTCCATCTGCAAATCTTCTACTCCCTTTTCCCCACATATTAAGTCTGACTCCTCTATTCCTGGAACCGTTTTCCAATGGGAACAGCATCCCTCAATTTAATTTGTTTTTTAGACTGGTCATGATCATGTGCATGTTCATCAAAACCGGAACAAGTTTCCTAACCCGAAACATTGCATATCCATATTCACCAGAGATGCTGACTCACCCGATGCATTACTCCAGCACATTGTTGCTTTACTGATAAACCAGCATCCGCAGTTCCTTGTGTCTAAAGTTTCTTTACTCTGGGTCGAGTTGTTGTGGTAGAGTTGCTGCCTTACAACGCCAGGGATCCAGGTTTAATCCTGACTCCTCTAGCACTAGCACTAGATAGCACCTGACTGGTGCTATCTGTACAGAGTTTGTATGTTCTCCCCATGACCGCAGGGTTTTCCCCTGGTGCTCTGGTTTCCCCCCACATTCCAAAGAGGTACAGGTTTGCAGGTTAATTTGTCTTTGGTAAAAATTGTAAACTGTCACAAGTCTGCAGGATAGTGCTGGTGTACTGGGATCGTTGGTCGGTGCAGACTTGGTGGGCCGAAGGGCCTGTTTCTGCACTGTATCTCTAAACCACTCTTGCTGTGGAAATCCTTCAATCTGGGATCCACTCCATCCAGCTAATCATTTTGCAACTTTTTCTGGGACACATCTCTCTATTGGACACCTAGTCTGCTTACAGAAAATGTCTTTAGAAATGTAATTACATGAGAAAAATCAGAGTAGCAAACCTTAAATTGCAGTAGCTCAGAAAACAATGAACATCTTTTTTATTTTATTATTTTTATTTTTTTATTAGAAGTAAGTACAATTGTATACAATCATATTTTCATAATACATTTTATGTACAGCTTCTTATTTTTTTAAATTTTGTAATAAAGAAGAAAAAGAAAAAGAAATTAGATAATGAAGAATAGAAAAATGTGAGATATATAGTGTGTGAAAAAGAAAAATAGAGAGTGAAAGAAGAAAGTTAAGAAATAGAAAATAGACGAAAAAGAGTAAAAGAAGAAAAGAGAAGAAAAAGAAAAGAGAAGTAAGGAGATCGTATTTATAAACTTGACCATTCCTCACCCAGTCACGGATTAGCTTTTACACTTGTGTTGCACCATATGTTTCCAAAAAGACGACAAATGGAGACCAACTCGTTATGAATTGGTCAAATTTATCTATTAGGAGGAATCGCATTTCCTCAAAATGTGCGGTATCCAACATACTTACAATCCACATTTTGAGCGTTGGTATTGGTGTATTTTGCCAAAATTTCAATATTAATTTTTTTGCTATTATTAAACCATAATTAAAAAATAATTTTTGAGATGGGTTCAATTTGTTCCCATCTTCCATTACCCCAAATATAATCAATTCATTATTGGGTTCCATTTTTGACTTAAATAATTTTGTGAATATTTTGAAAATATCACTCCAAAATCCATGAAGTTTTATACAAGAAACAAAAGAGTGTGTTATAGTTGCGTCTTGGGTTAAACATTTATCACAAATGGGGGATATATTTGGATAAAATTTATTTAATCTTATTTTTGAGTAATATAATCTATGTAAAATTTTAAATTGAATTAGATTATGTCTTGCGTTAATCGAACATTTGTGAATGTATGTCAAATACTTTTCCCATGTAGCCTTCGTAATTTTTATCAATAATTCCCGTGCCCACTCTTCTCTAATTACCTCGGTCGCAGGTAAATCTATATTTAAGATAATATTATATAAATATGATATTATTTTTTGTGTGTCAGCTTTAATATTCATTACTTCTTCTAGTAAATCAGGAGTTATTTTTTGATATCCCTGTATGTATGTCTTCAAGAAATTGCAAATCTGAAAATATTTAAAATAATGAGTGTTTTTCAATTTAAATTTTAATTGTAATTGTTGAAATGATAGTAAATCTCCCATTTCATACATATCCCCGATCCTTTTAATTCCTAAACGTTCCCATTGATTATATATTTTATCCATCATAGATGGTTTAAATAAAGGATTATTCGCTATCGGTGTTAACAATGATAGATTTCTTAGTTTTAAGGATAATTTTATTTGTTTCCATATTCTTATTGTATCTTGTATAATTGGGTTTTTCTTATATATTGTATTGTTCATTTTTTTCAGGGAGAAGAGGATTGTTCCTATATTACAAGGATAACAATCCTCTTTCTCCATTTTTATCCATTCTGTCTGTTGGGTTGAACTATCCAACCAGTAAATTATATTCTTAATATGTATTGCCCAATAGTAATACAACAAATTTGGGAGTGAAAGTCCCCCGACATATTTTGGTTGACATAAATGTTCTTTTTTAATTCTATGTGATTTATAGTCCCAAACAAAATTAGTAATGTTAGCATTCAATTTAGAAAAAAAATATTTTGGTACATATACTGGTATAGATTGAAATAGGTATAATAACTGTGGTAGAAAGCTCATTTTAATAGCATTTATTCTGCCTATTAATGATAAAGGAAGTGTTTTCCAAAATTTAATCGTTATATTAAGTTTATTTATTAAGGGTATAAAATTGGCGTTGAATAAAGCTTTATGTTTTCTAGTAATCTGAATACCCAGATATTTAAATATTTCTGTTGCTATTTTAAAGGGGAATTTCAATAAGTGTGTAGATTCTTGAGGTTTTAATGTCATAATTTCACTTTTGTTCCAATTTATTCTATATCCAGAAAAGGACCCGAATTCCTCTATTAAATTTAATACATTTGGTATGCTCGTTTGTGAATTTGTTATATATAACAGAATATCGTCTGCATACAATGAAATTTTATTATTTGAGTCCCTAGTATTATAACCCTGAATATTCGGATGGCTTCTTATACTTTCAGCCAGAGGTTCTATCATAAGGGCAAAAAAGCAGGGGTGATAAAGCACATCCCTGCCTATTACCCCTTGATAATTGAAATTTTTGAGACAACATGCTGTTAGTTAATATTCTTGCCATCGGTTTATCATATAATAATTTCACCCATGCAATAAAGTTCTCTCCCATATTAAATTTTTGTAATACTTTGTATAAATACTGCCATTCTACCTGATCAAATGCTTTCTCTCGTCCAAAGAAATAATTGATAAGTCTTCTTCCTCCACTTTATGTGAGTACATTATATTAAACAGGCGTCTCAAATTATTAACAATGAACATCTTTAAAGGAACTAGGGAGAGGAACACAGTTTCTAAAATAAATAATAATGACAGATTTAGACTAAATTTATTACAGATTTTTTTTAGCCTATTTCTCCTCTCCAATTTTGCATCCGTTGTTACTTGGCATAGGCTGAGTCCAAAAGATGAGTCGAAAGACTGAGATGCTATTTTCTGGGTGTATTATGTGCTTTATTGTTACCGTGTGGGAGGTTTAAGAAAGAGAGGTCAGCTCGGAATGGATCGGGCAATAAAAGTGAGAGGCAACATTTGCATACAGGAACTGGTATGTTCTGCAAAAGCAGTCCTGCAATCTGTGTTCAGTTTCTTCTGGGAAGAGGAGACTGCATTGTGAGCGGCGAGTGCGGTCTGTTAAACTGGAAGAGTAGTTCTCAGTTTTCTAAGGGGATTTGAACTCTATTACACTGACGTAGAATCTGGAGTTGCAATGCTAGTAAAACCATCAACATCCATTAGTCTGTAAAACTGCCAACAACTCTCAATGTCTGCACACCGACTGTTAAATCCAGAAGATGTTGTCAGTGAAATTCTGCTCTTCTGGAAAGTCTTTTATAACCATCTTGACAAAATCAAAGAGGACATAGACTTTACCTTTTATCTGCCATCTTCATTGTATAAAAATGCTGAGCCTTGTTTTATGCAATGTAGCTGAATTGTTAATTACACACTAGGCTTTGCTTACTACTGAACAATTTATCAAGTCCTGAAGAACTAATGTTATCATGAGGAATGTTATTCCCATAGCATAATTTTTTTTTAAATTTCAGTGCATATTTTTAAATAAACTTGAAAAAAACGTACTTGCATATGAAAAATATTCCTGATTTTAATAAATATTACTCCTCATCTCCAGTTTACAACTCTGCTTTTCACAAAAATCATTGATCAAACTCTTTCACTGACTCCGCCATAATTGTTTACATTAATTTATTGAAGCGGGTTTAAAGAAATGAAATGCAAGCAGCATTTCTCTTCTTACTCAATTTTCTTTTTGTCTGAGAATTCTTGATTTTTATTCAGTCTGCTTGATGCCACAGATACATTGCCAAAGTTAGCCTGCTTCCAAATTATCAGAAAAGAAAATTAATGCTTTATTTCCCACATAATCCTTGTTTCAGGAGTGTCACAAGTTATGGGGTGAAGGCTGGAGAATGGTACAAGGAGGAATAGATATATCAGCCATGATTCAATGGTGGAGCAGACTTGATGGGCTGAATGGCCTAATTCTGCTCCTATCACTTATGGACATGAACTTTCCCCAGGATCAGAAGTAAAACAAGTCCATTTACAGCTGACCAGGAGATCAGGAACAATTGGCTCCTCTAAGCACTAGGGGCAGGTCATGTTGGCTAATATGGCAAGTCCTGGATAAAACCATTGATGTTTTGCCATCTGAACATCATTAGGTTTGGGTGACCATGCATGTGTTGTCAAGCACAAACATCTTGTATTGGCTGATGGGTTTAAATGCAGAAATAAGGAACTGCAGATGCTGGTTTACAAATATGGACAAAAAGAGTTGGAGTAACTCAACAGGTCAGGCGCCATCTCTGGAGAACACAGGTAGATGATGTTTCTGGGTGCGTCCCTTCTTCAGATTTAAAATAAGGGATTCCAAACCAAAACGTCACCTATCCATGATCTTTGGAGAGGCTGTCTGACATGCTGAGTTACTCCAGCACTTTGGGTCCTTTGATTTAAATGCTGAATCTATTAACATGCCCCCTGTAGTCCAGTGGAAACCAACAGCAGAGACCAGTCTTGCTGAGATTTTGCTGTATTACATTTCCATGCTTTCATATGACATAGAAATAATATTTTGGTCCCATCAAGTGTATGTCAGCCAACAGAGCAATCCTATTCTCCCATTAAATTTCCCTCTTAACTAATTCTCCCCATGTTCCCATCAACTCCACCCAGATTCTACCACTCACCTGAACACTGGAGGCATATTACAGTGACCAAGAAATCTATCAACCCACACAGGTTTGGGAGATGGAAGCAGACTGGAGCACTCGGGAGAATATGTGGTCATGGCGAGAACATGCAAACTCTACACGGACAGCACCAGTGGTCAGGATTGAACCCAGGTTGCTGGGGTTGTGAGGTAGCTGTGCTACTGTGCTGCACCAGTGGTGGGGGAAATTGGCTCTTGGATCGCAAGGTCCAAAGTATCATTAGTTCTGATGGAGGTGAGGGAGTGCAGATTTGGTGGCAATGGAAGAAGAATCTACTTTATTGGGCAAAGAAAAAATCACTTCAGTTTAATTAGTTTATTTAATGAGTGTATTTGTGGTTTTGATTCACCTTACTTTTTTAATTAATGATTTTTAATTTGTGAAATTGTTTTTCTACATCTGCAAATATCAGATGATCTAAATTGGTGAGGTAAAATACCAACATAGATAAACTAAGGACATGATGAGTGATGGGCAAGGCAGGAAAACGTAAGGAAGCTTGGCTGACGAGGGAAATTTAGGCACTGGTCAAGAATAAGAAGGCCGCATCGGACAGCTATGGGCAGCTGGGATCATGTGTATTCCTGGAGGAGTTACTGGAACTAAGGAGCAAACCAAAAAAAGAAATCAGAAGGGAAAAAGGGGCCAGGAGATAACTCTGGCAGATAGCATTAAGGATAATCCCAAGAACATTTATAAATTCCAAAGAGGGAAAAGGGTAACCAGAGAGAGTGGGAACCCCTCTGGAATCAAAGTGGTTGACTCTGTGTGGAGCCGCAGGAGATGGGCAAGGTCCTCAATGAGTATTTCTCCTTTGTATTTGCCGAGTAGAAAGACAGGAGGACGGAGAAACTTGGGGCAGTCAATGGAAGTGTCTTGAGAGCAGTCAGGTGCTGAAGGTAGTATCATGTATGAAGGTAGACAAATCTCCAGGGCCCGATCAGATATATCTGAGGACATTGTGGAAAACTACAGAGGAAACTGCGGGAGCCCTGGTTGAAATTTACGAGTCGTCTTTAAATATAGGAGAGGTAACGGAAGACTGGAGGATGGCAAATGTTGTGCCTCTATTCAAGAAGTGTCTGCAGGGAAAATACTGGGACTATAGGTCAGTGAGCTTAACATCTGTTGTTGGAAAGTTACTGGAGAATATTCTGAGGGCTAGGATATACATGCATTTAGATGGACAAGGGCTGATTAGGGATAGTCAACATGGTTTTGGACATGGGAAATCTGATTGAAGACATGACCAAAACGGTTGATGAGGACAGAGCTGTAGACATTTTATATATGGACTTCAGCAAAGCATTCAAAAAGGTTCTGCATGGTTGGCTGCTCTGGAAGGTTAGATTACGCGGGATCCAAGGAGAGATAGCTGAATAGATAGAAAATTGGCTTCATGGAAGGAAGAAGAGGGTAATGGTGGAAGGTTGCTTCTCAGACTGGAGGCCTGTGACTAGTGGTGTGCCTCAGGGTTCGGTGCTGGGCCCGTTACTGTTTGTCATCTGCATCAATGATTTGGATGAGAACAATCTTGGTGGCAAGGTTAGCAGATGATACAAAAGTGATTGATTTTGCAGACAGTGAAGATGATTGTAAAAATTACAGCAGGATCTTGGCCAGGTGGGCTAAGGAATGGTTGATGGAATTTAATACTGAGAAATCTCAGGTGTTGCATTTTGGGAAGTCTAACATGGGCAGGACCTACACAGTGAATGGTAGGGCTCTGGGGAGTGTTGTAGAGCAGAGGGATCTAAGAAGGTAGAGTCACAGGTAGATAAGGTGGTCAAAAAAGCTTTTGACACATTGGCCATCATCACTCAGAGTATTGCGTATAGTAGTTGAGGGGTCATGTTGCAGTTAATTGAGAGGTGGTGAGGCTACGTTTAGAGTATTGTGTTCAGTTCTGGTCACCATGTTATAGGAAAGATGTTGTCAAGCTGGAAAAGGTACAGAGAAGATTTACGAGGATGTTGCCAGGACTAGAGGGTCTGAGCAATACGGAGAGATGGAGTAGGCTGGGTTTCTATTCCTTGGAGCACAGGAGGATGAGGCGTAATCTTATAGAGGTGTATAAAATCATGAGAGGAGTAAATAGGGTAGATGCACAGAGTCTCTTGCCTAGTGGAGGTGAATTGAGAACCAGAGGACATAGGTTTAAGGTGAAGGAGAAAATATTTAATAGGAACCCGAGGGGTAAATTTGGGCAGGAGTTACACAGTGAATGGTAGAGCTCTGGGGAGTGTTGTAGAGCGAGGGATCTAGGAGTGCAAAGGGTAAGGGTGTATGGAACAAGATGCCAGAGGACGTAGTTGAGGCAGGGACTATCCCAACATTTAATCAACAGTTAGACAGATATATGGATAGGACAGGTTTGGAGGTTTGGGCCAATCACAAGGAGAACTAGTGTAGCATGTCGGCCGGTGTGGGCAAGTTGGGCCGAATGGCCTGTTTCCACGCGGTATCACTCTCTGACTCTCTTTGACTCTGTGCGTCCCAGAGAATGTAGAGAATAGATTAGCAGGAGTGGATCATCAGCTGACAAAATTGGACAGTGGGCTAATCTGGATGTTGATATTTTAGACAGATTGTTGGGGGCAGAACATCCTCGTTGTGTTGTTTTACGCCCATCCAAGATCTCTCGGGCTCTCTACATACAAGCATGTGGGCGTGGGGAGAGAGCAGGCGGGTAACTCCTGACAAAGGATACTGAATCAGAAAGATAGACACAAAATGCTGGAGCATCTCAGCTGGACAGGCAGCATCTCTGGATAGAAGAAATGTGTGACGTTTCGGGTCGAGGCCCTTCTTCAGGCCGAGACTGAAGAAGGGTCTCGACGCAAAACATCACCCATTGCTTCTATAGAGATGCTGCCTGCCCCGCTGAGTTACTCCAGCATTTTGTGTCTATCTTCAGTGTAAACCAGCATCTGCAGTTCCTTCCTACACAGAATCAGTAAGGATGGTCTGTGGTTCTGTCACAGTAAATATGGTTATTATTCATGGGCTTGTGAGAGGGCTATATCTATTCTGGAAAGGTTTGATGTAATGATGTGAGTATCACAGCAGCCAAGAACAAAACTTCACACTTTTATTTTGCAACTTAACAATCGTTGAATCACAAGGTCCACGGAAAGCACAATTAGGATATGATTTGAATTGAAGTACATTTTATTTCTCTAAACATTCTGGTGAAAGAGCATACAGTATGTTTCCTCAACAGTAGTGCACTGGTTGACCTGTTCCACCCTAAGCTGGTTTGAGAATATTTAGTGAATTGGTTGCTGGAACTGATTTTAAATATATAATCCTGAAGTGCAAACTACTGTACATACAGTAGGTGCTGTTGCAATAGTCACAGTGTTGTTTTATCTGTTTTGTTTAATGTGGTATTTAAGGTTCTCAAATAATGCTCGCATTAGAGAATCCAGAAATCGGAGATGCAAAGGGACTTGGGAGTGCTGTTGCAGGAATCCTATAAAGTTAATCTGCAAGTTGAATCAGTAGTAAAGAAAGCAAATGCAATGCTAGCATTTATTTCAAGAGGGCTTGTATACAAAAACAGGGATGTAATGCTGAGGCTCTATAAGGCGCTGGTAAGGCCACATTTGGAATATTGTGTGCAATTTTGGGCACCATATCTGAGGTAGGATGTGTTGGCTCTGGAGAGGAGGTTTACAAGAATGATCCCAAGAATGAGTAGGTTAACATATGATGTGTGTTTGACGGCACTGGGCCTATATTCGCTAGTTTAGAAGAATGAGGGTGGACCTCATTGAAACATACAGAATAGTGAAAGGCTTGGATAGAGTGGATGTGGAGAGGATGTTTCCACTAGTGGGAGAGTCCAGGACTAGAGGTCATAACCTCAGAAATAAAGGGCGTTCTTTAGGAAGGAGATGAGAAGGAATTTCTTCAGTCAGAGGTTGGTGAATCTGTGGAATTCTTTGCCGCAGATGGCTGTGGAGCAAGTATCAGAGGTTATGGGGTGAAGGCAGGAGAATGGGGTTAGGAGGGGTCAGTGCATTCAGAAAGTATTCAGCCCCCTTCACTTTTTCCACATTTTGTTACATTACAGCCTTATTCTAAAATGGATTACATTATTTTTTATCATCAATCTACACACAATACCCCATAATAAAAAAAGCGAAAACAGGTGTTTAGAAATTTTTGCAAAGTAATTAAAAGTAAATAACTGAAATATCATATTTTCATAAGTATTCAGACCCTTTACTCTGTACTTTGTTGAGGCACTTTTGGCAGCGATTACAGCCTCAAGACTTCTTGGGTATGATGCCACAAGCTTGACACACGTGTATTTGGGTAATTTCTCCCATTCTTCTCTGCAGATCCTCTCAAGCTCTGTCAGGTTGGATGGGGAGCGCCAATGAACAGATATATTCAGGTCCCCACAGATATGTTCGATCGGCTTCAATTCCGGGCTCTGGCTGGCCCACTCAAGGACATTCACAGAATTGTTACGGTCACCCCTGTGTTGTCTTGATGTGTGCTTCGGGTCGTTGTCCTGTTGGAAGGTGAACCTCCGCCCCAGTCTGAGGTCCAGAATGCTCTGGAGCAGGTTTTCATCAAGGATCTCTCTGTACTTTACTCAGATCATGTTTCCCTCGATCCTGACTAGTCTCCCAGTTCCTGCCACTGAAAAACATCCCCACAGCATGATGCTGCCACCACCATGCTTCACTGTAGGTATGGTATTGGCCAGGTGATGAACAGTGCCTCGTTTCCTCCAATCGTGACGCTTGGCATTCAAGCCAAAGAGTTCAATCTTGGTTTCATCAGACCAGAGAATCTTGTTTCTCATGGTCGGAAAGTCCTTTATGTGCCTTTTGGCAAACTCCAAGCGTGCTGTCATGTGCCTTTTGCTGAGGAGTGGCTTCCGTCTGGTCACTCTAGCATAAAGGCCTGATTGGTGCATATATTGTTGTCCTTCTGGAAGGTTCTCCCATCTCCACAGAGGATCTCTGGAGCTCTGTCAGAGTGACCACCTCCCTGACCAAAGCAATTCTCCCCCGATTTCTCGGTTTGGCCAGGCAGCCAGCTCTATGAAGAGTCCCGGTGGTTCCAAAGTTCTTCCATTTAAGAATGATGGAGGCCACTGTACTCTTTGGGATCTGCAATGCTGCAGAAATTGTTTTATACCCTTCCCCAGATCTGTGTCTCGACACAATCTTGTCTCGGAGGTCTGTGGACAATTCCTTTCTTGTCATGGCATGGAGTTTGCACTGACATGCACTGTCAACTGTGGGACCTTATATAGACAGGTGTGTGCCTTTCCAAATCATGTCCAATCAATTTAATTTACCACTGGTGGACTCCAATCAAGTTGTAGAAACATCTCAAGGATAATCAATGGAAACAGGATGAACCCAAGCTCAATTGTGAGTGTCATAGCAAAGGGTCTGAATACTTATGTAAATGTGATATTTCAGTTATATCTTTTTAATTACCTTGCAAAAATTTCCAAACACCTGTTTTCGCTTCTTCATTTTGGGGGTATTGTGTGTAGATTGATGATAAAAAAAAATGAATTTTAGCCATCTTAGAATAAGGCTGTAACATAACAAAATGTGGAAAAAGTGAAGGGGTCTGAATACTTTCTGAATGCACTGTGGATCAGCCGTGATTGAATGGCAGAGTAGACTTGATGGGCCGAATGGCCTAATTCTACTCCTATCACATGATCTGATGATTTGTACATTTGATATGCTTTCCATCGAGTTATAGTCATACATCACAAAAACAGGTCCTTCAGACTAACTTGTCCATGCCGACCAAGATGCCCCATCTAAGCTAGTCCCATTTTCCCACATTTGGCCTATATCCCCCTAAACATTTCCTATCCATGTACCCATCCAATAGTCTTTTAAATGCTGTTATTGTACCATCTTCTTTCTATCTAATGACATTCCTATAACATGGTGACCAAAACTGAACCCAATACTCCAAATATGGCATAACTATCATCTTGTACAACTTTAACATAATATCCCAGCATCAGCATCAATAATACACAAAGTGCTGGAGTAACTCAGTGGGTCAGGCAGCATCTCTGGAGAACATTGATATATGATGTTTTGGGTCGGGACCGTTTTTCAGACTGAACAAGGGTCCTCACCCAAAATATTAAATATCTATGTTCTATAAATATGCTGCCAGACCTGCTGAGTTACTCTAGCACTTTGTCTCTTTTTTTGTAAACCAGAATCTGCACTTCTTTGTTTCTATATTCAATACCTTGACTGATGAAGGCCAATGTTATCAACTCTACCATCTACTTTAATCTGTAAGTTTATTAATCAAGCCTTGTATATTCTAATTTTAATCGTTGATGAAAAACACAAACTGCTATGGACTCTGCACTGATATGTGAGGCATTGGTCACAGGCTTCCAGTTCAAAAAACAACCTGCCACCATCAGCCTCTGTTTTCTTCCATGAAGCCAATTCAGTATCCAGGCTGTTAGCTCTCCCTGGATGGCATTCAATCTAATCTTCCAGAACAGCCTATCTTGCGGAACCTTATCAAAAAACTTGCTGAATTGCCCTCATCAACTTTCTTGCTTACTGTTTCAAGAATATCAATCAAATTTGTGATTTGATTGTAACTCTGGAACATTAAGCTCCCAGTCCTGGCCCTCCCTTAGTCAGGTTTCCACAATGTCCCAGTCGTGCATACCTACCCATACGCTGAGTTCATCTGCCTTACCCATCAGGCCTCTCGCATTGAAATAAATGGAAGTTAATCCAAAGGTCCTTCCTTGCTCCCTGCCATGCTGGACTGCCTATTCTCTCCACATAAATACTTTCATCGATTTCCAGCCTTTCACCAATCTCACTCCTGCTTTGGATTCCGTCCCAAGTAGCACTCGCAAACCTGCCTGCCACAATACTAGTTTCCCTCCAGTTCAGGTGCAACCTGTTCCTCTTGTACAGGTTACCTCTGCCCCATAAGAAATCCCAATGGCCCAAAAACATGAGTCCCTGCCCCCTGCACCAACTGCTCATCCAGATATTAACCTGTTCTGTCTTCCTGCTCATATTGTCATCAGCACGTGGCATTGCGAGCAATTTGGAGATTACTACCCTTGAGGTTCTCCTGTTCTCCTTTTACCTGACTCCCTGTATTCCCTCCGCAGGATCTTTTCCTACCTCTGTCCTTTGTGCCAACATGCACAACAATGTCCGGCTGCTCCACTCCCCCTTGAGAATGTTCTGCAGCGGCTCAGAGATATTCTATATTCTGGACCCTGTCACAAGGGAGGCAACACACCATCCTGGAGTCTCGTTTGCTGCCACAGAATCTCCTGTCTGTCCCCTAACTATTAAGTCTCCTATCACTACAGCTGTGCCTGACTTGACCCTTCCCTGTTGTGCCTCATTGGCTGACCTATTGCATGTTTTAACTTCAGTTACGCAAAAAAAAAAAAACTGTATAAAACTATCGGGTTACAGAGAAATTTAGCCTTCCTGGAAAATAATTCTGAATAAGACTATCATTGAGTATTGTGGTTCACTGGAATTAGCAGATTGATTTATGCTGCTCTGTGCTGCTTTGTATAAATGGCACCTTGCCCTGAACCAGCACATCATTTTTAAGAGCTTGCAGGATTTGCTCATTAATTTCCCATTAAATCAGCCACAGAAAGTTAGGTCTCATAAATAATAGCATAAATACTCATTTAATTAATATTGCAGTATTTGTTAATGAAATTCCACTCTGGTTCAGAAATGGAGTAATGTATACCACATAAACAAAGTAAATTAAAGTTGGAGATTTAAAAAATATTATTTTAGTTTTACTGCAACTTTTCCATTGCCTATTTTTGCTCAAGCTGATCCTGCTTTCCTTTCTCATTCTCGAGGTGATACTCCATGACAATGCACCTTCTTAACATGTTTTCTTTTGCTATATAGTTGTTAACCTTCACTGTTAGACTGTTGGTCTTGTGGTTAAATGCCAGCTGGCTTCTCCAACGATCTTGCCAAGTTATTTTTAATTCTTCATTCAATACATTGTAAGATTTAAATGTGTAGAAGTGTACTCCTAATTGGCACAGCTGAATGCACATTAGAGTAGCATTAGAGCATTGCCACTCTGCTTTGGTAATTCCAGTGAAGCCCATGAAATTAAAGTTCATAGATAACATTTGCTGTCATTGCTGTATATATTGTGGTTTTAGTGACATTGACTGGGGATGCATTTCCAGGCATTATATTTGTGCTGAAGGCTGTAGAATAAACTGAATGACCGCACATGATGCAAGATTCTTCAGCTCTCTACCACTTCAGCGAGATCAGGACTATTTATTTATTTTAAACACACTTCAAAACATACACTAGAAACTGCGCTGTAGTCCAAACCTGGTGAGTCAGGGTTTGAATAAAACATAATATGTTGGGTAAACACGGTGAGATGTACAATCTATGTTCGGCACTCTGAAAATAACTGAAATCCATAAACTCATCAGATAAAGAGCGCAGAGCACAGAGCACCAGCTCCTTTTTTGCTGGTGAGGAGGAAAAGACTCAACTACAGCCTGTAATGATTGAAAGACAAGTGAAAGCTTCCTTATTTTCCCAACATGTTCATGTAGTAACACAATTAATCCCAGCATATTCAATTTTTAGACAAAATTAAAATATAATTCATGGACACTGTAAGGTACAAATCAGCACACTACACGGAATATAAATTGTCAACCACACCATTGTGTATTTCCAATATGATCTCCTTACCTCCAGGCAGTATGCCTCCACACATACAAATGTACATGCAAGCATGTACACACATACACATAGAGGTGGGCTCACAGTTTAATGTCCTCTCACAATGAAATGTCATTTTAATGTTTCACTGCATACAATAATAAACATGCATTCTATGAGGGGTTATTATGTTTTTCAGTTTAGTCTTTAAATTCATGTGTTGTTTCATTGCCTTACTCAATTTGGATTAACCCAGCTGCTTATGAGCAACATTTAATGGAGTTAGAACATAGACCAGCACAGTACCGGAATGGGCCCTTTATGCTGAACATCGTGCCAAGTTAAACTGATCTCATCTGCCTTCAGGTACATGATCCATATCCCTCTATTCTCTGCAATTCCATGTGCCTATCTAATAGCCTCTAAATGCCTCCATCACCAGCACTGGAACTGCATACCTAACCCCCACCACTCTCTGTGTAAAAATCTTGCCCCACACATCTCCATTAAACTTTTCCCCTCTCACCTTATAGCTATGCCCTCTGGTGTTGGATAATTGCACTCTGGGTAAAAAGTTCTGAATGACTACCCTATCTGTGCCTCTCATAATGTTATATATATCCATCAAGTCTCCCAACCTGTGATGTTCCAGAGAAAACTGTCCATCAATTCAACTTCTCCCTGTAGCTGAAACCCTCAAATCCAGGCGGCGTTCTAGTAAATCTTGTCCGCACCCTCTCCAAAGCCTCCACGTCTTTCCTGTAATGTGGTGACCATAATTGCACACAATACTCCAAATGTGGCCTAACCAGTCCTACAGATTATTGACCGACATCTACTACAAACCTACTGATTCCCGTAGCTATCTAAACTACACTTCTTCCCACCCTGCTTCCTGTAAAGACTCTATCCCCTACTCCCAATTCCTCCATCTATGCCGCAGCTGCGCCCAGGATGATGTGATCCATACCAGTGCATCGGAGATGTCCTCATTCTTTAGGAAACGGTGGTTCCCCTCTTCCATTGTAGATGAGGTTCTCACTAGGGTCTCCTCGATATCCCGCAGCTCCGCTCTTGCTCCCCCTCCCCCATTTGTAACAAGGACAGAGTCCCCCTTGTCCATATCTTCCACCCCATCAGCCATCGCATACAGCATATAATCCTCCAACATTTTCGCCACCTCCAACGTGATCCCACTACTGGCCATATTTTCCCATCTCCACCCCTTCCTGCTTTCCGCAGAGGCTGTTCCATCTGAAACTCCCTGGTCAACTCGTCCCCACCCACCCAAACCACCCCCTCTCCAGGTACTTTCCCCTGCAACCACAGGCGATGCAACACCTGTCCCTTTACCTCCCCCTTGACTCCATCCAAGGACGCAAACAGTCTTTCCAGGTGAACCAGAGGTTCACTTGCACCTCCTCCAACCTCATCTACTGCATCTGCTGTTCCAGGTTTCAACTTCGCTACATCAGCGAGAAGAAGCGCAGGCTTGGCGATCGTTTTGCTGAACACCTATGCTCAGTCCGTTTTAAATTACCTGATCTCCTGGTTGCTCAGCACTTCAACTCCCCCTCCCATTCCCAATCTCACTCCATTGTCAGAGAGAGGCCCAGCGCAAATTGGAGGAACAGCACCTCATATTTCGCTTGGGTAGTTTACACCCCAGCGGTATGAACATTGACTTCTCTAACTTCAAATAGCCCTTGCTTTCCCTCTCTATCCCCTCCCCCTTCCCAGTTCTCCCACCAGTCTTACTGTCTCTGACTACGTTCTACCTCTGTTCCGCCCACTCCCCTAACATCAGTCTTTCGAGGGGTCTCGACCCAAAACATCACCCATTCCTTCTCTACAGAGATGCTGCCTGTCCCGGTGAGTTACGCCAGCATTTTGTGTCAAAGTCCTATAGAGCTGCATCATGACTTCCTGACTCTTATATCAATGCCCATAGCATTGAAGGCAAGCATCTACACCTTTACCATCCTATCCACGTGCTGACACATTCAGTGAGCCATGAACTTGGGCTCCAAGATCCCTTTGCACTTCAATGCAGTTAAGGGTCTTGCTACTAACTGTATAGTCTCTTACATTCAACCTCCCAAAGTGCAACGTCTCACACTTAGAATGTAGAACAGTACCACAGAGAAACCTTCGGTCCACAATGTCGTGCCGAACATGATTCCTAGATAAACTAACCTCCTCTACCTGTATGTGATCCATAGTCTTCCATGTGCCTCTTAAATGTCACTGTCATAGCTGCTTCCATCACCACCTTGGCAGCATGTTCCAGGCTACCACCAGTCACTGCGCAAAACAAGCTTCCCTGGCACATCCCCTTTAAAATTTGCCCCTTTCACCTTAAGGCTATTGTAAATGATTACGTTACACAGCCTGGAGTTTAAAGTCATCTTTAATTGTAACACATAGTATAGCGGTACAGCAGGTTGTCAGTTGTTAATTCATCATCACCGCTTCCAAGACTACCTAATGTAGGAAGTGGGTGTTAATATAAAGCATACAGTAAGGTGGGGTTAGTGATGCTACTCTACTATGATTGGTTCACATGCAATAACCAATCTACATCCTTGCCCATAAAGAGCGAACATAGTTAAGCACATATAAGACGCGCAAATTTAAACATACTCGCCGTATCTGTCAGGCGGTCTACTAATACGACCCGAACGCGTACGGACCAACCCCTCTCCCTCCGCACCAGAAAAGTTAGTGAGGGAGGCAGAGAAACAAGAGGGGAGAAAGCAGCTGGGGGCACTCTAGGCGACCGATAGGGTGAGCATGCGGGAGAGGTAGTGTTGTTGTTAAACAGGGCCGCCGGTCGATTCGGAGAACGGGACATGCTGGGACTGGGGATGGCAGCAGCAGCAGACGGTTGGAACATCCGAGGTGGAGCAAAGGGATCGGCTGGTGGCGGACGAGGTTATTTTACAAGCAGCAAGTGTTGGCGGCTCCGTCTGTACAGGGCACCATCGACATCAACAAGGTAGGGGCGGGGTTCCTTAGATGGGGCAACAACGAAACCTAGACGGGAATGTCCCATAGTAGTCTGCAAACGGACGACTTGGCCCTGCAGTAGCAGTTTCAGCAGATTGCTGGACTTGTCATATGATCGTTTCTGGATAATGTGTTTCTCCTGGATGCGCTTCTGGACCGCGGCTGGCTTAAACACCTGTGGCACCAGCTTCTGCTGGGCAATTGGTATCGGAGGTCATGTTGTCCTAGACATCAGGCGTTGGGCTGGTGAGCCTAGGACCCCGTCTCTAGAGATCCTAATTCTAACACCATGTAAATGATTACATTACACAGCTTGGAGTTTAAAGTCATATTTAATTGTAACACATAGTATATAGCGGTACAGCAGGTTGTTAGTTGCTAATTCATCATCACTGCTTCCAAGACTATCTAATGTAGGAAGTGGGTGTTAATATAAAGCATACAGTAAGGTGGGGTTAGTGATGCTACTCTATTATAATTGGTACACATGCAATAACCAATCTACAGCTATACCCATTAATCCTGGACATTCCACTGTGGGATAAAGGTTCTGACTATCTACCCATTGGGTCAAGATAATGTGCCAAATTTCATCCATATCAGTCAGGCCAATGGCTTACCATGGGGATGACCTTCCTGCCTGGCATCGTGTATCGATAAGTCCCTTGCGAGGATTTTATTTGGATTAGTTGTAATTTTGTAACCTTAAGACATGTTGGAGAGCTAAACAGCGTAAATTCTGGGTGAAATTTTGTGTAGCTATTATGTTAATCATATTTGCCTCTAATACCCGTGGTAAGAATCACAGCAGTGATAAAGATCTTTGGCTTTGTAATGTACAGATGCTGCAGGTCTGTTTGTTATTGAGATCGATGTTGAACAAAGATGAGGTAGGCTGAACCTGCATGGTCATGAAATTGGAAGAGACGAGGAGGTATGAGTAATTGTTGGCAAGATTGGCTGGAGGCTTTCAGGGAGAATGGGTTAAGAATGATTTATGTGAAAGATAGAATGGTAAATAATTGTCGAGTCAAGTGTATTGATATATGCACAAGTACACTGAGGTACGGGTACAATGAAAATCACTGCAGCAGCAACATCACTGTCACACAGTCTCATACAACACACAAATAAAATAAATTTTACATGAATATATAATGAATTATTATATATTAATATGCATAATTATACATATATTACTATATCAAGTACAATCATGTATGAATCTCTAATGTATAATTATATACATTAATTTATACATAATTAATGTGTAAATTAACACATTAATTGTACATAAATTATACATAGCTTTTACAAAAGGACTGTGAAAAATAATTCATAATTGCATAAATACAATGGAAAAGCAAACTGTGGAGGCAAAATAAATGGTTGTTATTTCGAGCTGAGACCCTGCATCAGGACCAAAAAGTGTAGAGGGAAGATAGTCAGTATGTAAAAGAGAGACAGAGAGGTGAGGCTGGTTGGTGATAGATTGATGGGAAAGGTGAGGGAGGATGAACAAATAACTTTAGTAAATACGCCCCAAATAATGGCTTGGATGCTAATTCTCTTTGTCATTTTCATCCACAAGAGAAATGTCCTGTGCAACTTTGACACGGTGAATAAGGAGAAAAATCAGGAGTTGTTTTCCAGAGTCTCCTTAATTGTACCGCTTTGTAACAGATATCTATGGGACTTATGCCATGGCTGTCAGTCCCTCATAACGTGAGGGAACTTGCAGGACAATTGATTTTACCCTTCTGCAAACACCAGCAAGCTATTTGTTTAGTATAGTTTAGTTTATCCTTCTATTTGGAGTCAGGACGGACTGAATTCCCTGGTTGGTGAAATTTTAAAAACCTATCAATATGTAGTGGAAGGGTGTTTGTCCCATTTTTAATTCAATATCATTGTGAAAATCACATTTTCAATCTGTCAAATTAATCATGTTACAGACATGATATTTGGCCTTACTTGAAGCATTACTTTGGGCACTAGCTATTTCACTTATCGAGTAGAAGTATTGGGACAACACTTTTTTGCTGTTTGGCCAATATCCTTCCCGTCTCAATGCTAACAGATTCCAGGTCATAGAGTGAAACAGCGTGGAAACGGGCCCTTCGGCCGAACTTGCCCACATTGGCCAACATGTCCCAACTACACTAGTTCCACTTGCCTGTATTTGGTCCAAATCCCTCCAAACCTGTCCTATCCATGTACCTGTCTAACTGATTCTTAAATGTTGGGATAGTCCCTGCCTCAATGACCTCCTCTGGCCACTTGTTCCATACACCCACAACTCCTTGTGTGAAAAAGCTACCCCTCAGATTGCTATTAAATCTTTCCCCCTTCATCTTAAGCTTAGGTGTGCACCAGTTTTAATATCCAACTGGTAATCCACCTTGTTCCTTCTCTAGTTTAATGACAATTTTTGATGAATGAGTTTAAAGATCACAGGTAGCATTGATGATTAGTAGAGATCCACATTAAGAGACTCGCTTTGGTTGTAGTTCCATCTTCTGAACCAAACAAAGTGCAATTGAAAACTATGGTCCTTTATATACAATATTTTGCCTACATCAAAGGTAGATGTTACAGAGAAGTCCTAATGAGCTTTCTAATCTGGAATCCTTTGAAAACATTATTTTCATATAAACAGTTGTAGTTGTTAGCTTCAAAGATATTTTTCACAAACAGGTATTATTGACTTAACTGTTCCTGCTTTGTTTGAAGTGTAAGCATTATTAATATTTATTTTTATACTATAGTTAATAAATCTCATTGGCTAAGTTCATTTCACCGGTTGCCAAATTTATGCAAAAGTTGATATTGTTGCTGTCACTTATTTCCAAGCACAAGCATTTGTAATATATGAAGCTCAAAATGAGACAAGTTATGCTTTCATCTTGTGACACTTCAAACTCCTTTTTAAAATGCTATGAATCATTCTCCACAATACAATAAATTTTGATCATTAACTTTTTATTCCTCAAGATATACAACAAAATCTTTTTAAGATTTCACACAGAATCACCACTCTTTTGTTTACTTTTCCAAATACTTGCTTATATCAGCGCACATAGTGGAGTCTATTCCAATGTAATCTATTTATCTTTTCTTTCACATTTTATGATTTCCAAGACCAGATGATCAATTTTATAATGCACACCAGTCTCCTAATGTTAGGGTACTTCATCTGCAGTAATCCAAAGAAATGTTGACCTTTTCCAGCTTCAGTTGTCAACATCATCTTATGACCCTTTTGGATTTATCTAATGTATTAATCATATTACTATTTCAAAGTTGCATTATTCTATTTGCTCATTCACCACATGATGTACAGCTCATGCAATTGTCTGTTTTTCATTTAGTTAGTAGTGCTCTTTGTAATATGGACAAGAATATCATCACACTTTATACAGAAGGAAATTGAGTACCAAATATCAAGACTCCAGTACCTGCATGCTTGTTCCAAATTTCCTTTAAGCATTACCCATAACATAGATATTCTTACAAAGTGTTTTGTTTCTTTTACCCAGTCCATTCCAGTCCTTTTAGTTTCAAATTTTTTCTCTTAATTCAAAAGGAATTTAATTATTAATTTTCAAAATCCAAATATGACATTCTCTATCTTTAATTCCAATCTTCCTGATAAAAAGTGACCCAACCCAAATAAACTGCCTGTCCATTTCCTCTGCAGGTGCTGCCTGACCCATTGAGTTACTCCAGCACTCTGAGTTTTATTAACGATTCTTGCATCTGCAATTCCTTTTGGCTCTCTTAATTCTGTATTGTTTCATTCAAACATTTTTCACTTTGTGGCCACATTAGTAATTTCATAATTTGGTTTCGTTGACTGACTAGTTATTCTGCCTAGTCTCTAGTGCTTCCTCCGTGCCTTTGCAAATCTACTTTTTTTCTAATTTGAGAGTTCATTGGAGTTAAGGATGGTGTATCTCAAATAAAAAAGATACAAAGTCAGGCAGCATCTCTGGAGATCATGAAAAGGTGGCGTCTCAGGTCTGGACCCTTCATTGATTGACTTTGGTGTGCTGGTGGGAGGGAAGGAACATGGGAGAGAAGCCAAGGCAGGACAATGTTTTTTTTATTGGCAAATTGTTGGAGAAAGTCCAGGAATTAAAGGACAAAAAAGTGTGAGAAAAGGACAGAAGAGGTGAGAATTATTAAACCAGAAGAAAGAATACAGGTGAAATGAGATGGGGAGAGGGGAAGGAGAGAAATTAATTGTTCACGCTGTTAGGTTGTAACCCACCCAAAAGGAATGTGAGGTGCTATTCCTCCAGTGTGCATGTGGCCTCACTCTAGCAATGGAGCAGGCTCGGGACAGAAAGGTCCATGTGGGAATGGGGAGGGGAGTTAAAATGGTTAGCTTATTTCTGGTCTGGCTCTCCAGGCCCTGAGATGACTGATGACATTATAGCTGGACAGCAGATTCCATCACTAAGAGGCAGGGAGTACCTGCCACAGTCATTCACTCTGTGTTTCTGCATTCACCAAACACATGGGCTCGATTTCCCAGGGCCACCCCCAAATCCGCTACTCCACTTTGACTGGCCAGGTATTCCCAGGAGTCGGGTGATATTGTAATTCTTCAAACAGGTGGCCCGGGGTGGCACGGTGATGCAGTGGTAGAGTGCTGCCTTACAGTGCCAGAGACCCGGCTTCATTCCTGACTATAGGCGCTGTCTGTATGGAGTTTGCATGTTCTCCCCGTGACCGCGTGAGTTTTCCCTGGGTGCTCCGGTTCCGTCCCACAATCCAAAGACATACAGGTTTGTACGTTAATTGGCTTCGGTAAAAATTGTAAGCTGTCCCTAGCGTGTACGATAGCACTAGTGTACGGAAATCGCTGGGCGTCATGGACTCGTTGGGCCGAAGGGCCTGATTCCATGCTGTATCTCAAAACTAAACTAAATGTAAATGAGTCATAGTCATACAGCACGGAAACAGGACCTTTGGTCCACCTATATTATTCCCACATCCCTCTAAACCTTTCTTATCCATGTACCTGTCCCAGTGTCTTTTTAGGGCATCCTTGAAACATTTCCCCTCTTCATCAAGAAACCTCAGAATAGTGTCTTTTTGAAATGCTTCCAAATACAAACTGCTTCAAATGCAACGTCACACATTTGGAGACACGTTTGGATACATTAAAATCCCATAAACATTCCACATAAAATACCAGCTATTGTTAGCCTTCTAGAATTCTTCATCAAAAAATAATTTATTTATCATCCTTTCACCTCCCTTGTATTGTTCGAATATAAACCCAACAACAGCTTTATTTTCAGTATTTGGTAGAATTAAAAAATAGAAATATGCAATTGGAACATATGGTGCAAATGATTTTCACCCAAATATTCCTGACATTAAACAGGATGTAAATAAATGCCAAGTTCATATTTTTTCGAAATGATTTCTATAACTCATGGATGTACTGAAATAACTTATTTCTAACCTTTGTTATCCTGAAATTATGTGATGCTGAATCACTGTGATTTGTTGTAAGTTGCAATATTCTGGTGCAATTTCCCATGGCCCCTATCATACATTCTCATCGTCTGATCCATTAATATTGTTCTTGTTATATTACTTTTAGATCTCAATCCTGAAAATTGGGGGAATTCCACCATCAAATACAATATGATTCACTTTAGTGAGCAGATTTTCCAAATTTTTGCGTGTTGGCATTGATGTAACTTTGGGGTAACTTTGACGTTGTGCTGTTTGGAGATTAGGTTCATTGGTGACTTTGACGTGACGAAGACAGTGGAAATGAAAATTATTCAATTTCCGGTCATGATGTAGATAAGTCAACCAAGCTTCACTGCTGTACAGTAATGTGTTCAAAACGCACACTTTGTGGACAGCTATTTAGGTCTTGATAGTGAGTTTCCTGTTCTTCCATGCCCACTTGGTTAGCCTCCTGAAGGTGATTGCTACCTTTTCCATACATGAAATCATCCGGAGAGAGTCTATCTGTCATCATATATCCCAGATAGACACAAAATGCTGGAGAAACTCAGTGGGACATGCAGCATCTCTGGGGAGAAGGAATGGGTGACGTTTCTGGTCGAGACCCTTCTTCAGAAGAACAGTCTCGACCCAATATGTTACCCATTCCCTTTCTGCAGAGATGCTGCCTGTCCCGCTGAATTACTCCAGCATTTTGTGTCTATCTTCGGTATAAACCAGCATTTGCAGTTCCTTCCCACCATATATCCTAGATTGGTGAATTTGTTGATGGTTGCCAGTGGTGTGGTGTTTAGTTTCAGTTTAGTTTATTGTGAAAACCTTATGTTGTGTGCTATCCAATCTTCGAGAAGGCGGTACACAATTGAGCTATTTACTGTGTATAGATGCATGATATAGCAATGTTACAACATTTTGAGATTTTAAAAATCAATTCTGCAATTTATCCCATCAGATAAAGCATACAAATAAGTTTAATTTGACACCTAATTCACTTTCATATCTTCAGTATTAAAAAGGATATGGCCATTTTTATACTCGGAAATTAGCATCTTGTTCCCTATTGCTTTTCCATTGACTTAACACAAAAGCTGTGATCGAGGACAGTCAAAAGCCCATAACTTTCTTAAAAATTAAGAGAACTGAAAGAAATTTTCAGTTATTATAGATTGAAGCATTCTGAAACAAATATGAAACAATCTTACTTGGATGACCTGAAATTAAAGCATATAATTAGTTAGTTACCTAATTGTAGCTAATTACAAAATTCAATTACTAGATCTAAACATCTATACATTTCTTAAGAAAAGATTAACATTTTTAAATAGCCTAAGTGTCCAAATAACATTCACACAAGAATTCACAATATAACATGATTTTTAAATCTCATTGTCATGAATTTATAGGCTAAATGGAAGGAATTTAGTGTTTAATTCACAGAACGGCAGTCGGAACAATTCTTCAGCATTAGCTGGCAGCCCGAGAAAATATATCCAGGACAGGCAGGAGAAAAACCGCATTTTAACCCCGCCCCCCACCCCCCCCCCCCCTCAAAGGCGCCAAAGTCGCGCACACGGCCAGTGGCAGAACTGCAGCGCTGCTGAAGGTAAGTTTTGTAACATACCTACATGATAAGGGAAGGTGATTTGGGTATAGGAAGGAGCTTGATGGTTGAGGTTGACAATGGGCCAAAGGGGCTTCTCCATGACTCTATGATTATATGATTCTATAATGCAGACTATCTTAAAGCCATGAGTTTCAGGCCAAGAAGATATATAGGGGTTAGGGAAAGAGATCCAAAGAGCAAATAAGCACATGCTGACAAAATAATGATAGATATGCAAAGATCTTGTGTGGTGTGGTAATATGGGAATAGACTTCTATGTAAACAATAGCAGATTTCCCATTACATAACAGAATAGATTTTGAAATATTATGTAATGATCTTGAATTCTCTTACGAAATGATTATCTAAACTGGAAATCATATAACCATATAACAATTACAGCACGGAAATAGTCCATCTTGGCCCTTCTAATCCGTGCCGAACATTTACTCTCACCTAGTAGTTTATAAATCATTTCTACGGATATATATGACAACTAGACTAAGTGGGACCCGTTAGGGAGGGGGGTGTGGGGTTGTGTGAGAAGTGGGTGGTGGGGGGAGGGTTGTGGGGAGGGGATTGTGGGGGAGGGGGGCTGTGGGGGAGGGGGGGGCTGTAGGGGAGGGGGGTGTTGGGGAGGGGGTGTAGGGGAGGGGGGGTGTAGGAGAGGGGATATAGGGGAGGGGGGTATACGGGAGGGGGTGTAGGGGAGGGGAGTGTTGGGGAGGGGGTGTGGGGGAGGGGGGTATAGGGGAGGGGGAGTAGGGGAGGGCGGTGTAGGGAGTGAGAGGGTGTAAGGGGGTGTAGGGGAGGGGGTGTTGTAGGGGAGGGGTGGGGTGTAGGGGAGGGGGGTGTGTGGGCTCACAGGTTCCCGGCCCCGGCCGGCCTCCTGGCTCCAGGACCCGGCTCCGGACTCACTCAGCTGCTCCATCCCCAGCACCTGTCGTGCTCATAGCCCTCGCCCGCGAACACAGCCCACACACCGCTGCTTCAGCTTTATTCTGAGCAGCTTCTGGACCAGCGTCTTCTGTGGTACTGTGAGCAGTTCCGATTATCACACTACAGGTAAGATGTTATGACGGTGGAGAGGATGCACGAAAGATTCACCATGATTGAAGGGCTTGAGTTATAAGGAGAGATTGAATAGGGTGCGTCTGATTTTCTTGGAGCAAAGGAGACTGAGAAGTGACATGGACAAGGTATATAAAATTAGGAGAGGGAATAGATGGTTGAAAGCCACAGTCTGTTTCCCATGGTCAGAGTGTCACAAACTTGAGGACATGATGGAGAGGGACCAGGTATAAAGGGAAACAAGACACACAAAGAGTAATTGGTATTTGGAATGAGCTACCAGAGAAAGTGGTGGCGACAAACAGTAACAAAACAACAGGCATCTGAATGGGCATTTGCATGAGGGATGCACAGAGGTACATATAATTAATGCAGGCAAATTACACTAATACTGATAGGCATAATGATCAACATAGACAAATTGGTTCAAATGGCCTATTTCTATGCTGTACGACTGTGACTAATTGTCAGCATAATGAAGGAAACTGTCCCTAACAGTGCTATAAAACAGTACTATCTTCAATCATTAACTGTTGATGCCAACCTTGGGTTACACCAGGACCACTCAACTCCAGAACTCATCACAGACTTATTCCAAACATGGACTACAGAACTAAATTACCGAGGTGAGGTGAGCATAACTGTTCTTGATAACAATTCAACAAGTTTGTTAACATACAGCAATTGTGTTATCAAGGAGCCCTCGTAACACTGAAGTCAATGGGCACCAGGCGTGTGGTATCCAATGGTTCAATCTCCAATTAAAAAAAGATGGTTGTGGTGGTGAGAGATTAATCATCGATTGACTAAGACCTCAGCTGAACATCCTGGGCATCCTATGGCGAGTGACTCATCTGATACAAAAAACTTCTCCCCCCCCCCCATCTGCAATGCATGTTAAGAGTGTTAAGAGGAGAGTGGTAGAAACCATGAACTGCAGATGCTGGTTTTCCAATGAAAACACAAAGTGCTGGTGTAACTCAGCGGGTCAAACAGCATCTCTGCAGAACATGGATAGGCGACATTTCGAGTCAGAACCCTTCTACAGACTGATTGTAGTTCTTGGTTCTTGTTTCTTGGTCCTCCAAAATATTCCAAATGGAATTTAAACTGGAGGTGTTGGAGGGAGGACTTAAGCCAGAAAGGGTTTTGGGAAGAAAGAGCTACCTTAAATTTAGTTGCATCTGGTTGGGTAACTAAAGTAGGGTGGAGATTATTCCATGCTGTAATTGTGCGGGGGAAGAATGAATTGCTGTACACATCTGTCTTGGTAGCTGGAATCACAAATTGGATCCTTGTTGGGGATAGTTGGGGGTGGGTGGGGGAAGAGCTGGAAGAGAGGAGTTCTCTCTTGTGGAATACTCTCCTCTTCCATGGGTGGGTGCAACTCAAACAACACTCAACATATTCAACAGCAAAACAGGACAAAGTATTTGCTTTGATTGTCATTCTATCGAGCACCCTGAACATTCATTCTCATCTCCATGGGAGCACAGTGTGTGCTATCTACAAATCCATTGTAGCTACTGTTTGTGGCTAATATGGCAGACCTATAGAAACCTGTGACCTCTACCACCAAGTGGGACAAGGGGTTTTGGTACATAGATAAACAACCATCCCAAGACCACCTTCTAAGGCATATCTACCATCCGAACTCAGAGAGATATGAATGTTCCTGCTACATTTTGGGACGAGATCCTGGAATTTCCTACACAACTATATTGTGGCAGTACCTTCATCAGAAGAAAAAATTCCACCACCGCCTCCACCTCAAGATCAATTTGGGATGAGCTAAAAACACTGACCTTGTCAATAGCACCCACATTCTGAAGAATAAATGAAAAGAAACAAACAGATTTCTCAAGAAATATTGATGCATTTTGTGTTGAAGAATGTTTCGGCCAGCATGCCTTACCATGAGAAAATATTATATGTTAGAACTCAAATAGATTCCATACAGATACACAGCAAGTTGGGTAGAGTTTAAAGAATGAGAGCTGATCTCATGGAAATATCTAAGATTCTGAGAGAGTATGATAGATGAATGCCAAGATCTCAATTTAAGGGGCAGCCAATGTAATACAGATGATAGAAATGTCGTCACTTGAGGGTTGTGTCTCTTGGAATTACCAAATCAAAATGTTGTGGATGCTTACTATTTATGTTTAAGGGGGAAATCAATCGATTTTTGGTGTGTAAATGAAAGAAGGGATATTGGGATTCATTGTGAATATGAAATTGAGGTCACAGATTATCTGCAGTCCTGTTGAATTATGGAACAGGCTTGAGGAACCTTGTGACGTATTATAGCTCCATCTATTCTCGTGTTCTTAAATAATTAGGCTGCAACGGACAAGGAACAAGCAGAGATATATTTTTCTAACAGTAAATTTTATGATACTGTATATAAATTCAAACAAAATAATGGAAAGAAAGAGGAAAATATGAAATGGAATGGGTGTGAAGAAGGGTTCGGAGCCGCAACGTTACCTATTCCTTTTCCTCCAGAGATGCTGCCTGACCCGTTGAGTTACTCCAGCATTTTCTGTTTATCTTCAATAGAAAGGAAAACTTGTTTTTATGGATTGCTGGTCATATTTTCAGGCAATCCAAAAGACTTTGTATTTTACAGTTTTTGAAAAGTAAGGAATGAAAGTGTGCGAGAACACTACAACAGAGCGATCATAGCAAGATCCCACAATGAGCAAGAAGAGAAATAACCAGATCATCTGCTTCCGTGAAGTGTTAAGGGCCTGTCCCACTTGGGCGTCATTTGCACGTCACGCTGATGGCGCGCAAAGATTTTGTACATCCCAAAATCCTGGGGCGGCGCGCGCATCCACGCGACACTGCCTACGTCACCATGCGCGCATCACGTGTGCGTCACGACGCACGCGTCGTGACGCATAAATGTTGTCGCGTAAATGACGTGCAAATGACGCCCAAGTGGGACAGGCCCTTTAGGCAGGATGAAGTGTTCCAAGGATTCCAATGGAATCTTTTCTGTTCACCAGAAAGAATAAAGAGCGTCCTAGTTGAGCCTACCTTTACTATCATTGCCCACCAAGTCACCATCAACCAATCCCCTTCTCTGCCCTCCATAATCACCAAAACTAGCCTCATCAGTCATCACTCCTCACCGTTTTGCGGCCACTTTTTTCCTGTTCTCCCTTTCTGATGGTATCTGTCCCCGCACCACCATCACCTACAGACCCCCATTTCCTACCCTTTCTACTTACACTTCACACTTACCTGAGCAGTACTATTGCTGTTGTAGTGGCCTGACCTACAAATGCAATTTTGCTCACTGTTGAACACAGTTCATCAATCCAACGTCAATCCGATGTGAAATCCAATATTTGGTGACCCGTGAAAATTTCAATCCCTACATCTCCCACTTACTTGTGAATGGAAGTTTGTTTTAATCATTAAGTTGCAAAATCTCATTGGTTTCCTCGACAGATTCAGGGGGACAGTTTGATGATCTTCCACTTTGATCAGGGAGCTGATTAATTACTTACAGCCCAGTCTGGCGATCCTTAGTTCTTGGTTCGTAAGTGGAGCACTTCATTCCTGCACAGTACGTTGAGAAGACATGCGAAATATTAGAAGCTTGGCAACTCTCTTGTATGAAATGGGGTCTGAAGGATCTAAAATAAAAACAGAAAATGCTGGAAAACTTAACTCCCCACAGATGCTTTTGACCTGTTAACAGAGTTACATTTTCATCCGAATTAGGGGAAAAAAATATGTTAGGTTGCAGATAAGAGTGGGAAGAGGGGTGGGTGGGGAGAGGGGAGGACAAGTGGAATTACTGTGATGGGGTTGAGACCAAGTGAGATTGAATGACACAAGTGGTATGGAACCAGCTGAGAGAGGGTAGTGAAGGCTTGTTAATAACAGCCGATCTGTGTGGAGGAAGTGTCAGTGGAAGGAAATGAATCGGAATGGAGGTGAAAGGAAAAGACAAATGTTGGAACTGTGAGATACTTTCGAAGTGTCCTGTGTGTACTATCATTTCACACCTCCACTTCCCAAACCTTTTCTCCACTGTGTAAAGGAGATGTGTTGTACAGTGCCTGTTGAATGAATGAGTGCTGCACTCTTCGCAGCTTATCCTGCTAAGGGTACGGAGATCAACATTGACATTCAGCCCATATATTTCAAAAAGGGAAGTTAACACATAATCCTTTCACTTAGCCTTCGCCATCTGATAACACTCGACTCATTCCTCATTTACTCTCCTGTAGGATGATCCTTGGATTCATTCACTAGCTCAATGAATATTAACATTGTTCTCTCACTAACAACGCTCAATATGCTTCATTGACTGGAGTATATATGTTTTTGTACAGAGGATATTTATTGCAGTATTTAATATTGGATCTTGTGTTTAGAGAAGATATAGTGCACCAATTTAGTGGTGAGTTACCACATTTAATCCAAGTCTCTCTGGTAATTGTTGACATTTGAAATCTTTATTCTATAACCATTAGGTTCCCTTGAGCTGAGGTTAGCATTCCTCCATCACTCCAGCAATTGATAAATCAGATCCATCATCCGTATAAAACCAGTGGGCTTGCCATTCAACATATGTCCTTCCAGCTCAAATTGTAAGCTGTTGGATTCTGTTGACCTGCTCTTTTTCCACTTTATAATAACATTCGAAGGTCGTCTTCCTGAAATAATTAGTGCTGGCATTTACTGATGATCCCTTCTATCTCCTGGTTGGCACTTGTGAGTTTTCCCATTAAAAATCCTGCAGCATGTGAAGGTAATGCACCATTGCCTACACAAACCATTCACTGATTATAGATGATGTCTGATTAATTACAAATGGTCCAGACTGCAACATTAATTCCATTTTGTTATGATCTTTTATCTCATGCTGATACTCCCACGTTGTTCCTCACATTAAAACCTCCCATGAATTTGTAGCAAAACTGTCTCTTTGGAAACGTAACCAATAATTCCCATAATAACCATTGGTGCACAATTATAAGAGAATCATTCACATTGCCTTGTACCTGCCTGGCAATTGAAATTTGTATCGTTTACAATCAAAGATAATTATAGCAGCCACAGAGATGCTGTTAAAATATATTATTAGCTATGTGAAAAGAGCCTATCTCAGAACAACTCAAAGCCAGATTATTAACTCTAAAGTGCAGTCATTGCTGGATGGGGTCGTTAATCTGAATAATGCAAAAATCCACAAACAGCTGAAATGAATGACTGGCTGCTCTGTTTCAGTAATCTTGGTTGAAGGACCGATAGTAGAATATTGGAAGTACATCCCTGCAGAAATCCATCATTAAAGAGAGCAGACAGACCTTCGTCCCTCATGTGAAAGAGAGCAGGGGCGAAGATTCTAAAGGAGGTACAAGAAACTGCAGATGCTGACATTTTGAGCAAAACACAAAGTGTTGGAGGAATTCCAGCAGGTCAGGCAATATCTGGGGAAGGGATGAACGGGCAATGTTTTGGGTCGAGACCCTTTCTCTAAAAGTTTAAATCTGGCTCTGGAAAGTGTATCATAGATTGCGAGTAATTTGGTGCTACCAGTGTGGGCGGCACAGTGGTGAAGTGGTAGAGCTACTGCCTTCCAGCGCCAGAAACCCAGGTTCGATCCTGACTACAGGTGCTATCTGTAGGGCGTCTAAATTCACTCCATGACTGATCTCTTCATTTGCCTCCTCTGCTCATCACTGGCAGGCACTTCTACCATTTACACTCATACCATCTCGAGTGTGGTATCTGGTATGATTTACCTGGTAAGGGTGTATGGTCTTTCAACAGATGTCATTTTAGGTCTTGTGGATGAGCTGTCAGCTGGCCAAACGTTTCCCCACTCATTTCCAGTAATGGAGCACACTCCCACGCACCTGCATTGAAGAAATAGCCTTGACGTACACATCAGACTGGAACTTGCCTTTGCACAATCTTATGACTGTCAGACAGAAGTGCTGGCTATGAGCCAAAGCCAACACACCACCTGACGTGATCATTAAATTTAAAATCTGGTGCTTTAAGTTTGGGTATTAAGGCCACTATTGGATAAACACACGCCTCAAATTTATTTTTATATATGAACATGTCACCTATGAAGAATCGCACGCCTGAGTCATCAGGTTGCAGGTTTAAATTCTCCTATAGAATTGTGTGAGAATGTTTTACAATTGTAATTCTTCACACGCTGTTCCTAATTTTTGCAACAATCATTGTCAACCAATGACATCTTGAAAAAAAAGACTTATTAAAATGTCTGTCCCTAACACCTAAAGATCATCCGGAAGAAACCTGCCTAATGTATTCCTAAAAGCGATTTTTATTTACGTAACTTGGAAAGAAAGCTGACCACATAAGAAATGGAAGAGCATGCCCAGGAGATTTGAAGTCCAAATTCCTATTCCAAATATAAACTCAGCTTGCATTTACCACTTAACTGAATTATAAGGGGATCATTGTATATACAAGCATTTGGAATTGGTTAGAATGTCAATTTTAGTATAATAATTCAATTAAAGCTAGTTGTCAAAAAGGACAAAGATAAAATGGGAGTAAAATTTCTAAACTGGAGTGAAGCCAGATTTTTTGACTAAGGAGTGATTTAGCAAAATTGGACTGGAATTAGTGTATCTAGAGCCAGCTACATTTTGATAAGCCAGTCTGAAGAAGGAGATTTAATGTATTCCCACAGATTAAACAGATAGACTACTTAATCTAGTAACCTTGGCCTACAAGGTCCTCTGAGGCAAAAATATAACAAAAAAAGATATTGCGAATTGAATACTCCTGGAATCCTTGATGATTATTAAAAAATTGGGGATGAAAATTTGGAAAGCAAAGTAAGGGCATGAAATAAAATATCAGCAGCTAAAATCAATAATTATCAAAACTGCATGAAGAACAAAGAGATAGCTTGAGTCATAGAGCTACACAGGATGAAAACATGTTCATGCCAACTTAGTTGGCATGAACATGGCCCATCTTGTCCATGCCAACAAAGTCAAGTCAAGAGTCAAGAGTTTTATTGTAATACTAGACCAAGTGCAGACCCGTTGGGGTCTGCTCCCCCAACGCACCCGTTCCCCACCCGTAGGCCTCACGGGAGGCGTGGTCCTCCAACTCAAGCCGTTCCTGAACATAAGATTCCAGCACACCCTTGCCTCCCTCAGCAGTGGGCTTAAAAAAAAATCCCAATTTCACTTGCCCTGCGTGTTGCAATAGAAATTCGCCCTCCTCCTCCTTTGAGGTGAAAAGTTCAGTGTTCCTGTGTCACAACATTGTATCGCAGTGTGTTGGAAGCTAGCAGGAATGATTTTAACAGTAAAAATCCTGTGAAAGTTTGCATTTTTAAAAGTTTTAATCGCAAATAACTTGTGAAATATAGGATGAAATCTTCAGTAAAGCTGATTACTGCTAGCCGAGCCACTGTGACATCATCATTTGAACCTGATCATTTTAAATTCAAAGTCTTTTGATCTTTAAAAAAACTTTAATTAGTAATAAGTTGAGAAATAAAGCATAAAATGTTCAATGAAGGTGCTCTCTGCCTAACGGGAAAAAATGTGAATCAAAATGTAAAAATCTTGTGAAAGTTGGCATTTTTAAAGTTTAATCATGAATAATGTGAAATATAAGATGAAATCTTCAGTGAAGCTGATCACTGCTAGCCGAGTCATTGTGACATCATCAGTTGAAGCTGGTCGTTTTAAATTCAAAGTCTTTTGATTTTTTAAAACTTTAATCAGTAATAAGTCGATAAGTAAAGCATAAAATGTTCAGTGAAGGTAATCTTTGCCTAGAGGGGAAAAATGTGAATCAGAAAATGTAAAAATATTACCGTTAATAATTATATGATATGCTGTCCCAGATAGAACAATTAAATTCTTACTTGCTGCAGCACAACAGAATACGTAAAGATAGTACATAACGGGAGAAAAAAAGTTCAGTGTGTACATATACACATACACACATACTCAATAAACAAACAATTATAGTGCAATAATAATAATAATCTATTGTAGTTCAGAGCTTATTTGTTTAATAGCCTGATGGCTGAAGGATGGCATTCAAGCCCTGCCACAGTTGGCAAACATCTGCCTCATCCTCCAGCTTAGAGCAGGTCCCTTTTGGCCTTTTCGATGGCCTTGTCAAGGTCATGTCTGGACTTCTTAAGGACCTCTGCATCACCAGACCTGAATGCCCGGGATCTGGTCTTCAGAAGAATGCAGATCTCATGGTTCATCTAAGGCTTCTGGTTAGGAAACACTCGGCAGGTTTTTGTTGGAACACATTGGCATATTGGGCAAGTTCCATTTGCCTGCATGAGGCTCATAACCTTCCATACCCTTCCTGTCCACATTTCTGTTCAAATACATATTTAAATCATAATTGGATCCACTTCTATGACATAATCTGGTTGGTCATTCCAGATATGGACTACCTCTGAATGAAAAAATTGCCCTGAATGTCCTTCTTAAATCTCTTCTTTGTCAGCTAACAAATTAGATCCACCAATGGTTCAGTGTTTGGATGCAAAGGGTAATAATTGACAGGTGATTGGAAGACTGCTGCTAATGGGTTCCACAAAGCTCAGAACTTGGTTCCTTGTTTGAAGGAGTTTATAAATACAGAGGCATGATAAGAAAACAGATGATAAAAACAAATCACAAATTTAGGAGTACATTTTTCTAGCTCATTGTACAAATGGTCAGGTCAGTTGGGCAGATAAACACCAAATGGAATTTAATCCAGAGATGTTTGAGGAGATACATTTGTGGATGTGCAAAAATACAAAGAGAAATATAATAAATGGGAAAAAATATGTGAAGGAGTGCATGTCCACCGACCCTTTATCATCGCAAGGCAGATAGATAGGGTTGTTTAAAATGTTCCTTTATCAGCTGTGATATAGAATGTAAGTGGAGAGGTTCTGCTAGAATTGTACACAACATCTGTTAGGCACAAAATGCTGGAGTAAATCAGCAGGCCAGGCAGCACTTCTAGAGAAGATGGATAGGTGACATTTCAGTTTGGTACCTCTCTGCAGACTGACCACAGTTTGTGTGCTGGTCACTATTTTACAGAATTAAAAAATGTGTGACTATATTGGAGGGGATGCAGTTGAGATTGATAAGAATATTGCTAGCAATGGAAACCTGTATGAGGAATAATTGAATGGGCTGGTGTCATTTTCTTCGAAACAGTTAAGACTGAAAGGTGACGTCATTGAGTTATAAAAATTGAAAACAGTGTAGGTACGGTAAACATGATCTGTTCCTCTCATGATTTTGTACACCTCCGTAAGATTCCTCCTCATCCTCTTGCATTCCATGGAATAGAGACCCAGCCTACTCAACATCTGCCTATAGCTCACACCCTCTAGTCCTGGCAACATCCTCTGAACCCTTTCAAGCTTGACAATATCTTTCCTCTAACATGGTGCCTAAAACTGAACACAATATTCTAAATGTGGTCTCACCAACGTCTTATCCAACTGCAACATGAGCTCCCAACATCTAAACTCAATACACTGACTGATGAAGGCCTAAATACCAAAAGCCTTTTTGACCACCTTATCTACCTGCAACTCAACCTTCAAGGAACCATGCACCTGTACTCCTAGATCCCTCTGCTCTACAACACTACCCAGAGACCTACCATTTACTGTGTAGGTCCTGCCCTTGTTTGACATCCCAAAATGCAACACCTCACACTTCTCTGTATTAAATTCCATCAACCATTCCTTTGCCCACCTGGCCAATCGATCCAGATCCTGCTGCAATCTTTCACAACCATCTTCACTATCTGCAAAACCATTCACTTTTGTATCATCAGCAAACTTGCTAATCTTGCCCTGTATGTTCTCATCCAAATCAGTGATGTAGATGACAAACAGTAACAGGCCCAGCACTGAACCCTGAGGCACACGAATAGTCACAGGCCTCCAGTCCGAGAATTCCTGGAAACATCCTCATAAACTCCAGTCTATAACTGGTCATAAATCCCAAGGCTGCCATTATTTTAACCCACTGCCCATCTTCTCATATTGCTGTGTTCAAATACTTTACTGTTCCCAGTTACGCTGCCACAGCACTCACTAAGCCATGTCATACATATTGTTATCAGACAGCTGAATGGTCCTCCCTTAAGTGAGAGTGTAGTCCTGATCTTCCAAACTACCTCATTGTGGACCTTCACTATTTTCTCTCTGCCCTTTCTCTAACACTGTAACACAATAATGCTGGAACGCTGTACACTGCACACTGGTAATTTTCTCTTTGCACTACCTATTGTACTTATGCATGGCTTGATTTTACTCATGCATAATATGAATTGAATGGATAACATGCAATTAAAGTTTTGAAATGTATCTCAATAAAGTCAATGGTGAAAATGCTGGAAAGTGGGATTGATTCTGGATAACTTCACCATGATGACCTGAATGAACTGCTCATTCAAGCAGGGTTGTTATTCAACTCCTTGCTTGCCCTCAGTTAAACCAGAAACAGGTATATTAGAGTCAGCTGGGGGCAGTGTTTTAAATGTTCCACTTTTTTTCTGTTCACCCATCAATTCCTACCCATCCTCGCGTGTGAGATGTTTGGGGCTGGAAATTTAGTCTTTTCAGCAGAAGCTTGAAAGTTGGGAAGAAAAATGTAACAGTTTATTTGCTAAGCATTTATAATAACTTCATTGAACCGTTTTCTCATTTAAAGTAAAATGGTGTCGTCAATTATACCCCAGTATAATTGACGACACCAAAGTAGAGATCCTGGATCCAAGTTTCGAGGAATAAATATCACCATCAACTGTCCTGAACTATCCATATCGAAGCAATGGCCAAGAAAGCACACCAACACCTCTACTTCCTTAGAAGGTTTAGCACGTTTGGCATCTTCCCAACAACTCTCACCAACTTAGAGTCATTGAGTCATTCAGTGTGGAAACAAGCCCTTCGACCAAGTTGCCCACACCAACCAACATATCCCATTTACACTAGTCCCACCTGCCTGTGTTAAAGCCCTGTTTCACTGTGCGAGTTGACCCACGAGTGACCCCGAGTGAAAGACTCGTGGTTGCGTACGAGACTACAAGTTTATGATCCAGAGTTTAATCGAGTTCCCACGGGTATGTCTACGTTTGCCGTTTACTTCTCATTTCTGCGATGTTCCAAGTTCGTCTCCCGAGTGTACCAAGTTCCTCTCCCGTTAATCTTGAGGCAACAATGTATATCGACGTGTTGAAAAAACATCACATGTTAAAAAAATGATGTCATGCTTTTTTTTACATGCTATAAAAAGCCTGCCTTGTTTAAATTGGCTCATTTGGAGAAAATGTCTGCAAGAAGGCTATTGGAGTCCAGGATGGTGATGTTTTTTGTTCAAGTGCTGTATGCAGCAGCCCTTTATGTGATGCAAGGACGCTTGTGTAATGATGGCAGAAGAGAGAGAGTAAAGAGGAAAATTAAGAAGAGGTCTCAGTGGGTGAAGCCCCTGTTTCAAAGGAGATCTCTCTTTGGACAGTATGAAAAGCTGCTTAATGTGCTGTGCGAAGAGGATAAATCTGCATTTAAAAATTTCATCAGAATTTCACCTGAGCTCTTTAATGAGCTGAAGAATAACTTGGGACCTCTACTGATGAAACATGACAAAAGATTGTGATTATGGTCATGTTAAGAATTAAAAGTCATAAAATCAATGTGTGAAATGTGATTCTTATTTTTCAAAGTCTCTCATAGGAAACAATTAGCGTATAGAGCCCAGGGAGAGGGGGAGAAAGGGACGTACACTCACAGAGGCAGAGTCTCTCAGCCTGTGTGAGAGGGAGGGAGGGAGAGAGAGACACACACACAAGGTGGATGTGAAATCTCACCTACCTGTTTCAGTGACAGGCACCCGCAGCCAGTGAATGAAGACACCCCCATCTGTCTCCCCCTCCTCTCCTTCCACTCTCCACCCCCTCTCCTCCACCCCACCCACCTCACCCCCCCTCCCCCAATTTGGAAATGTCATCCCATCACCCATTCCTTCTCTCCAGAGATGCTGCCTGCCCTCTGAGTTAAAGAGTTCCCACTTGCAGTAGCATAACAGGCCAGTAAACACAATACTCATAGATAATATACTAAACAAAGAAAATATATATTAAAAAATTCAGTATTATTGCAAAAATCCCAAAGTCCTTAGTGCAACCAAGGCAGTTTGTAGTTCATAGTTTAGTTAGCATTTGTAGCGTTCAAGAGCCCGATGGTTGTTGGGAAGAAGCTGTTCTTGAACCTGGTGGTCATGGTTTTCAGATTCTTATACCTTCTGCTCAGCAGGAATGAAATGAGAGCATGGCCAGGGTAGTGTGGGTCCATGACAATGCTGGCTGCCTTTTTGAGGCAGCACCTCATATAGAACCCTTTGATTCAGTAAAGTTCAGTAAAGAGATCGGGAATCTGGCATCATGGCTTGAGAATAAAACCCAGCCTTTAACATCCGCATAATGAAAGAGTTGGTGTTGTCCTACGGAACAGGGGTGCAGGAGAGGTGAACACAACCCTGTCTTCTTCAACAGCACTGGTAGAGATGGCTTCTGGACGTGACTGGCAAACCTCAGATTAGGCTGCCATGAAGTGTCATAAAATGTTCTCACGCTGTTCCTCAATACTGGTTTGTCTTAAGGTTGTTATCTCAGATTCAGATTCAGATTCAACTTTATTGTCATTGTGCAGTGTACAGTACAGAGACAACGAAAAGTCTCAGTCCCAAATACACAAAATCTATATATAAACTTCAAGCAATTTTTTCTTTTCAACCCACTCTGTCACCTTATCAACAACTTTTACTTTGTTAAGCAGAATTTGTCTTTAAAATGTCTAAGTAACTGATATTTCTGTCCCTGATTATTGTTTCTAAAAAGAGTTCCCACGGTAGAATCACGAGTCACAAAGGTAAACGCATGGGCCACTACGTTCTTACAACGAGTTGAAATGTTTCAAATTTTAACCTCAAGAGTACATTTTACTCATGGAAAAGTTCAAACATGAACTTTTTCAAGAGTTAACAAGTTTCACGGGTACCTGCCGTTAGCGCCACGAGTCGCTAAGTTGCGTCCACGAGTTCCGACGTTCCCGCTACGTTAATTGTACGTGATTACCACGAGTTAAATTTGTTTTAAACTCGGGGTACCTCGTGGGTCAGCTCGCACAGTGTAACAGGGGTTTTAGGCCCGTATCCCTCAAAACCTGTCCTATCCATGTAAACTTCTACAGAGGCGCAGTATAAAACATTTTATCGTGATGCATCACATCATGGTTTTGGACGGCTCCATCCAAGACAGCAAGAAATTGCAGAGAATTGTGGACACGGCCCAGATCATCACACAAACCAACCTACTCCATTTACACTTCACGCTGCCTCGGCAAGGCCACCAGCATAATCAAGGACGAGTCTGACCCCGGTCACCCGCTCTCCCATCAGCCAAGAGATACAGAAGTGTGAAAATGCATACATCCAGATTCAGGGACAGCTTCCTCCCAGCTGTTATCAGGCAACTGAACCATCCTATCAACAACAGGAGAGCAGTCCTGAGCTACTACCTACATCACTGGAAACCTTCAGACTATCTAAATGTACTAAATGTTATTCCTTTTATCAAGTATCTGTGCATTGTGGATGGCTCGGCAGTCTTTCCGCAAACTGGTTAGAATGCAGCAAAAGCTTTTCACTGTACCTCGGCACATATGACAATGAACTAAATTGAAATTCAGAATCTGCTTTATTCCTTTGACAACCTGAGCTCTTTGCTATACCGTGTCATTGTGCAGTCTCATTCTACCTTCTGTGATTTGTATGGAAAGGATGTTGTATTAGTCTAACCAGACCAGTATAGTGGAACCACCTGACAACCAGGGATGTGCCTCAGTCAGGCACCGTGTAGGAGGCTGACGTGGGCATCAGGGACATGCTTGATTTGGGCACCAAGGACCAGCCTGAATTGGGCACCAAAACCCACAAATTGAGCCATTTCCGAGCTATGTTGCCCTTTTTACAAGAACAATCCGATGGAACAATTTGTTTTGAGTAAAAGGTCACAACGGGAAATAACAGATCTTTGATCAATCTTAACATGCCAAGTGGAATCTCTTTGGAGGTTCAGATGTTAATACTTTGACAATGTTGCTTCACGATGCCTCCAGTCTTATGTCCTTGAATCTGAGGTCACTTTATATTTCTGTGCCTATGCTGCAGCCTGACAGTTCACACTGTTCTCCATTCATTTAAGGAAAAACATATATATATGCAGTGTCAGCAGAATGTGCTAATAAAATGTACAAAGTTAGAATCATAGAGTGACACAGTGTGGAAACATGCCCTTCAGCCCATCTAGCCCACACCGCCAACAATGTCCCAGCTACATTAGTCCCATTTGCCTGTGCTTGGTCCATATCCCTCTAAAACCTGTCCTATCCACGCACCTGTCTAACTGTTTGTTAAACAATGGGATAGTCCCAGTCTCAACTACCTCTCTGGCAGTTTGTTCCACACACCCACCACCCTTTGTGTGAAAAAGTTACCCCTCGGATTTCTATTAAATCTTTTCCCCTTCACATCTGGTCCTCAATTCCTCTACTCTGGGCAAAAGATTCTGTGCATCCATCCGATCTATTCCTCTCATGATTTTGTATACCTCTATAAGATCTCCCCTCATCCTCCTGCGCTCCATGGAATAGAGACCCAGCCTACTCAACCTCTCCCTATAGCTCACACCCTCTTGTCCTGGCAACATCCATGTTAATATTTTCTGAACCCTTTCAAGCTTGACAATATCTTTCCTATAACATGGTGCCCAGAACTGAACACAATATTCTAAATGCAGTCTCACCAATGTCATATACAAATGCAACAAGACCTCCCAACTTGTATACTTCTAGACAGGGGCGGTCCCTAATGGGATAAACCACTTTAGCCCAATATACGGGATGTCCCGGCTAATACGGGACAGTTGGCAAACCTACATTCTATCAAAACAGAACCTAGAACAGTACAGCACAGAAACAAGCCCTTCAGCCACAATGTCTGTGCAAACATGATTTACTTAGTGTCCTCAGGCTGCTTATCCCTTCATGCCCTGCATATCCATGTGCCTATTTAAAAGCCTCAACCACTATCATCATATCTGCCCACTCCACCACCCCTGGCAATGTGTGCCTGACATCCATCGCTAAATCTTTCTGGAGATCTCATTTTTTAGTTTAATTTAGTTTAGTTTAGTTTAGGGATACATCGCAGAATGTGGCGCCCCCTTAGATCCAATAGGTCAATTAATGTTAAAAGAATAAAAGGATCAAGCAACAACAATACGAAAATATTAATACCTTCGAACTTCACAAAAGATCATAAATAATCTCACTAGTGTCATGCTTCATGTAAAATGACACTGAGACTCAGTGGACAATGCAGCACAGGAACAGGCCCTTCTGCCCACTATATCTGTGCCAAACATGATGCCAATTTCCTCTTCCACTTCTTCTTCTTCTTCTTAAACCCTTTGCTCCTCCAGGGAGCATAGGCCAATCTCCTCCACATAATCCATATCCCTCCATTTGCAGCATAATCGTTAAGCCTCTTAAACACCACAAGAATATTTGTTTCCACCACCACCCCTGGCAGCGTGTACCAGCCACCCATCATTCCTAGTGCAATAAAGGCTGCCCTGCAAATAAATCTTCATCAAATTTTCTCATTAAATGTATTTAGATATGACCAAGTCCTGGCCGTTTAATTTCTCCTCCCCTAGTTGTTTACCTCGCACTGATCTTTGTTCAAGCTCTGCGTCATTCATATGCAAGTAATTTTAAGAGACTTGTCTAGCAAGCAGCTCGTTGTACCTCTGTTTTAACACACCTCCCACAAAAACCTGTTTAAGCTCCAGAGGAAATGGAAGAGGCTGGCTCCTGCGATATGCACCAGCAAATGAAGATATAAATAGTCCACATAGGGAGAAATTACCCTATGAATCACAGAATGGGTGAGGGGGAGCATTTGGTGGTGATGTGCTGCAACTTAAAACCTGCTGACTGGAGAGAAGAGACTTTGCAATTCTGCATATAAAGAAAGCTGCTAAAGCAGCATCATCACTATGTTCGATACTGTGCTTCAGTGACAGTGTAATGACTGATACGTGGGAAATAAAACAGTGATATGGCACCCTCCAACAGCAGTAAGATAAATGAGCAAAGGATTTGCTTTTGCTGGTGTTAGTTATTTATTTGGGCATGGTAATGTAAAATAATAACGTCAATTGTATTATTTTGAAGGGAGTAACGAGTTCTCAATTTCCAACTGAAACACCGTCAATGCCTGGCACCCGATTCACCAGTGCAGCCACCCCAGAGAACTATCATGTTAAATGTGCATCCACGTGGAATCCGACTCGAGCCATCGTTCTCTCACTAAGGGTAATGATCTGGCCAGTTGACCAAATCCTAAAAATCACTGAGCTAATTGCACAGAGAATTGCTGACATTGGATAGTAATTACAGCAACATCAGGGAGGGAGGAATGATGCCCCTGTTCAGTAAACGTTTTGCTTGCTCTTCCCATATATTTAAATTTAACGACAGGTGTCAGAAGGAACGCGATGGTGGGGGATCTCTTTTGTTCCTCACATCACTTTAAATGATAATTCAGAGACATAAGGAGCTACAGATGCTGGAAACTTGTATAAACTCAAAATGCTGGAGTAACAGTGGGTCAAGCAGCATCTGTGGTGAGAATTAATACGTGCCTACCCATTCTCTGCACAGATGCTGCCTGGCCCACTGAGTTCCTCCAACACTTTGTGTTTTAAACAATGGTTCGGCTATCTCTTTTGCCTGATATTTACACTTCACATGAGTCCCCTCCAAAACCTCTTACACTAATCCCACCAGATTAGCCTTGTCCTGTTATTTATGTTTTACGGCATCCATCATTTTCATTAATCAATTGTTGTTTCAGTCTCATCCCCATTCACTTCTCTATGATAGTGGAAACAAACACTATTTTTATCCAAGGCACTCCATTAATGCAAGAGGTTAGAGTAACAGCCAGCATTACTGAGTCTTTCTTCTTGGAAGCTTCTGCACTATGGTTTTGTAACAAATGATCACTTACACACATATGATGCATTCTTAAAATGGCAGTAGTATTAAAGGAACACCTTAGACAGAACATGTATTTGTAGTAGTTTGCCAACTACCTCAGGTACTCCTTGGGATACTGAGTCCCACAGTTCAGCAGCTTAGGTTAATAAGTACCTCCTTAGTGCCTAGTTCAATGTCTTGTTAACTACATTTTATGTTAATTGGAGAGAAGAAGCTTTGCTCAAATGGATCTAAGAAATGTGTCTGAGCCTGAAGAAGCGTTCCGATCCAACCCCTATCCATGTTCTCCAGAGATGCTACCTGACCCATTGAGTTACTCTCTAGGAAAGGGGGACGTCAGTTACACAGAGAAGGTACCTCTGATCTTCCAAGTGTTAAGGCTGGGAGGTGATCTGGTAACTCTCAGGTGGTTATCTGTACAATCACCTACTCTCAGGCAGAGATATTAAACAATCTACCACTGTAGTTATAGAGAAAAATAACTTCAGGGAGAGTCATACAGCATGGAAGTAGCCACTGGGAGTGTGTTGACCAGAAATCACTCATCTCCACTGATTCTGCCCATATTCTCATCACCTTGCCCCAGGTCCTATCACTCGCCTACACATGAGGGGCAATATACAGTGGCCAATTATCCTATTAACCTGAATGTCTTTGAGGCATATGAGACCATGAGTTCATAAGTTCTAGGAGCAGAATTAGGCCATTTGGCCCATTAAGTCTACTCTGCCATTCAATCATGGTCGATCTATCTTTCCCTCTCAACCCCATTCACCCCATAACCCCTGACACCCTTACTAATCAAGAAGACCACCTGGTGAATAGCAACGCAAGTTACAGGGTTAATGTGCAAGTCCGACGCGGACATAGCTGGAAGTCAGGATTGAACCTGGGTTGCTGGAGCTCTGGGGCAATGCGTCTATTCACTATCCATATAGTACAATCGGATGAACAACATTTAGTCCAGGCTGGGGACAGTTGGCGTGGGTGTTTTGTGGTGAAAGATTTTCAAAAGGGACAACAAGACTTAAAAATTGCCCATATATTTTATAGAAATAAATCAGAGGATGCTTGGAAATTTACTATACATTTTCCACTTGGAAGCCAACCATCGGAATGCAGCCAGTCAGCAAGTAGGCCAGGAGCTTCTTCTAAGCAGCTAAGGTATTTACTTTTCTTTGATTCCCCCATTCTCCAAAACTGCCATAACCTTGAACAGTTCCAAAATCAAAAACTCTGAGATTGTCTCCAATAATTCATGACATTCTAAGGAAAGAAATGCTTTGCTCATCTTCATTATAAGGAGACAACATGACTGAGATTTGCTAGCATCAAATGGACGGATGCCTGGGAAAGTAGATGGGGAGGTTAGCAGGTGTGGCGTGAAGGATGACATACCATAGAGGATATCGAACCTTGTATAATTTAGAGATACAGCATGGATACAGGCCCTATGAGTCCACGCCCACCAGCAATCACCCATACACTAGTTCTATCCTAGACGCTGGACAATTTACAGAAGCCAATTAACCTGCACACCTGCATGTCTTTGGAATGTGGGAGGCAACCTGAGCACCCGGAGAAAACATATGTGGTCACAGGGAGAACGTATAAACTCCTGGGTGTCTGCTGCTGTAAGGCATCAACTCTACCGCTGCACCACTGAGCCACCCTTGGAGACTGGGAGATTTCAGCAAATTATGAACAAAAAAAACTTATACCAGGTGGAAACAGCACATCCACTCCTGGATACTCCTGACAGTCGATTAAAAACACTTCATTTTTTATTAGTTTAGAGATACAGTGCAGAAACAGGCCCTTCGGCCCACCGAGTCTGCACCCACCAGCGATCCGCACAGACTAACACTACCCTACACACACGAAGGGACAATTTACAATTTTACCAAGCCAATTAGCCAACAAACCTGTACGTCTTTGGAGAGTGGGAGGAAACCGAAGAATCCAAAGAAAATCAACACAGCTGACGGGGAGAATGTACACACTCCTTACAGACAGCTCTGGCCTATCGTACCCACTTTTCCCCAAGGCATCTCAGGGACATTGAAAACACCAGGCTCCAGGTGCTAGAAAATAAAAATAGTGTGAAGGCAAAGTCTTCATTACTTACACAAGCTTTCAAAAGCAGACCCACTTTGTACATTAAACATTGTGATTTTTGGGTATCTCTTTGGTAAATGCACTGGGATTCAGTCTCCAATCAAATATTGAATGGGTTCAAACTGAACTTCACACCTTGGGTTTAGGACCGAAGGATGACTTGTAATAGGTGAAAGGACATGAAGAATTTGCCTTTCATTAGTTAGTATTCATCAATTTAATACATAAACTGGGTTAGAAATTGCAATCTGTCTGAAAAGGGGCATCAGAACTGTGTTGTGTGGGAAGCTCATGTCAGTTTTATGAGTCCCTCATGTGCGATGTTCTACTGCAAGCAAGGCTCAATACATCATCCATAATGTAATTACTGGGCCACCGTATTTACTGCTAATGGTCTAGCATTTAATTCAGAGGCAGAAATCCTCAAAATCTTGTTGTTTAGTTTAATTTAGTTTAGTTTAGAGAAACAGGCACTTCAGCCCACTGAGTCCACACCGACCAGCAATCTCCATACACTAATGTTATCCTACACACCCTAGGGACAGTTTTCAATTTAATCAAGCCAATTAGCCCACAAACGTGTACGTCTTTGGAGTGTGAGAGGAAACCGGAGATGCCAGAGAAACCCATGCAAGTCATGGGTAGAGCATTTAAATTCTGTGCAGACAAGCACCCATAGTGAGGATCAAACCTAGGTCTCTGGCACTGTAAGTCAGCAACGCTACCGCTGCGCCACCATGCCACCCTTTTGTTTGAATCTGCATCTCCACTAATATTCTGATGTTGCTTTATTATTATTCGTTCCTGAGTCTATTGGTAATTTGTTGGGCTGATGAACTACAAGTATCACTTCCTGTGGGAGGCCACACTCGTGGTGTGTGCCTTGATTTTGCAAACTTGTGAGCTAATTATGTTCGTCATTATTACCAAAGGCCACTGGGGACAGACATGGGAAAAGACTAGTTTCCACGATCATCATACTCTAAATATCACACAGTAAAGCAAAGTCAGTGACAGTAAGGAAGATGCCATGGGCAATAACTTCACTCGAACATTAATGTCTCTTGTGAATTGATCATTTATACCTGATGACAGCTTGGCATAATATGAGTGAGCTTTTACAAAGATGCATCTAGGTTTAGGGCTTGATCAAGAATATGTTCTAATAACATTTGAGCGAGGGATTTGAAAATGTCAGCATTGATACCACAAGCTGGCAACATGAAGCAATCAAAAGGGTGCACTGGAGTGTTGTGGTACATGCAGCTGCAGAGGCTGCCGAGAGGTGGAGGGTTGGGGGAATTAAGGAAAGCGACAGTGAAGAGGGTGTAGATCAGACAAGGAAATAACACAGTACAGGATAATAGTAAGATTAAACGAGAACTTACCAGTTTGAAGTTTTTTTTTTTTTTTTTTTTTTTAATTTTTATTTATTAGAAGTACATTACATTACAACCACATACATTAATACTCGTCATTTATATCTTCTTACAATTAATGTACTCCCTTTATTTTTTATTTTTTACACTAGAAAAGGAAAAGATTGAAAGAAAGAAGAAAGTGAAGGAAAAAGTGCAAGTGTAGAAAAGTGTAGAAAATGTAACAACAAAAAAGGTCGAAGACCCTATAAGAGCGAAATTAAAAACAAAAAGAAAAAGAGTTAAGAAATAGGCCCTAAGAAAAGAAAAGAGAAAGAGAAAAAAAGAGAAACAAATGTTTTTTTTTTGAGCATCACGTAAATAGGACATACCAACTCTTCAACTATCATCCCCCCTTACCTGACCTCAATTTTTTATTTTTTTAAAGTACTTTTGCACCCTATGTTTGTAATAATTCTATAAATGCAGACCACGTCAGGTGGAAGTGATCTGGTTTACCTGCTAGGAGGAGTCTTATCTTTTCTAGGTGTAATGTTTCAAACATATTTGAAATCCACATATTTATAGTTGGTATTGGAGCCTTCTTCCAAAATTTTAGAATTAGCTTTTTCCCAGTTATTAACCCATAATCCATTAATTTCTTTTGAAACACATTTAGTTCTGGATCATCTTCCGTTATTCCGAAGATAATCCATTCTGCTTTGGGTATCAGTCTTGTTTTAAATAACTTTGTAAAGATTTCAAAAATGTCATTCCAAAATTTTTGAATTTTTGTACAGAAGACAAATGAGTGCGCTATAGTTGCTTCTTGGGATTGACATTTATCACAAATAGATGATACGTTTGGGAAAATTTTATGAATTTTAGTTTTCGAATAATATAATCTATGTAAAATTTTAAATTGTATTAAAGTGTGTCTTACATTAATCGAGCATTTATGCACGTTTAATAAGTATTCATTCCAACTTTCCTTTGAAATTTTAATAGCTAACTCTTGTTCCCAGTCTCTTCTGATACCCTCCGTAGATGGTATTTGTACATTTAAAATAATATTATACAAATATGATATTAAGTTTGCTGATTCTGCTTTTATCTGCATTGCCTCGTCCAATACATCTACTGGATTATTATAATGATCTTTTGTATATTTTTTCAAATAGTCGCATATTTGAAAATATTTAAAATATTGATTATTTCCGAGTTTATATTTTATTTGTAATTGTTGAAATGAAAGTAATTTTCCAGTTTCATACAAGTCACCAAGCGTTTTAATTCCTAGTCTATCCCATTGTGTATAAGCTTTATCTATAATAGAAGGACTAAACGAAGGGTTATTGACTATAGGTAATAAAAGTGATAAGTTTCTTAATTTTAAATTTTGTTTTATTTGTTTCCAAATACGGATTGTACTATGAATAATTGGGTTCTTATTATAATTTATGTTATTCAGTTTCATTGGAGAGAGGAGGATCGCTCCAATGTTTCTAGAGGAGCAATCCTCTTTCTCCATTACAATCCAGTCTACTTGCTGGGCGGAGTTATCCATCAGTTGAATCATGTTTTTAATATTTACTGACCAATAATAATACATAAAATTAGGTAGTGCTAGACCCCCCAATACTTTAGGTTTATTCAGATGGGTTTTTTGTATTCTATGTGATTTATAGTCCCATATAAAATTAGTGATATCTGAGTCGAGTTTTTTTTTAAACTTCTTAGGTAAGTATATAGGAATTGATTGAAATAGGTATAAAATTTGTGGTAAAAAGATCATTTTTATTGCGTATATTCGGCCTATTAAAGACATCGGGAGCGTTTTCCAGAATTTAATTAATGTATTTAGTTTATTAAGTAGGGGGTCAAAATTTGCCCTGAACATACCTTGATATGTTCTGGTAATTTCGATTCCCAAATATTTAAATTTTTCTGTAGCTATTTTAAAAGGGAATTTTAAAAGATGTGTTGAATCTTTCAGTTTTATTGACATAATTTCACTTTTATTCCAATTTATTCTATATCCTGAAAAAGATCCGAAGTCTTCAATTAAATTTAATATATTTGGTATAGTGATTTGAGGTTTTGTAATATACAATAATATATCATCCGCGTATAAAGATATTTTATTATATGAGTCTTTAGTATTATATCCATGAATATCAGGGTGTATTCTAATTTTTTCTGCTAGCGGTTCAATAATGAGAGCAAACAGCTGTGGTGATAATGAGCATCCTTGTCTATTTCCCCTTGATAGTTGAAATTTCGAGGATAATATGTTATTAGTAAGTATTCTAGCTGTAGGTTTGTTATATAGTAACTTAATCCATAAAATAAAATTCTCTCCCAGTTGAAATTTTTGTAATACTTTATCCATATAATTCCATTCTACTTGATCAAATGCTTTTTCAGCATCCAGCGAAATAATTGATAATTCTTGATCTTCAGATTTGTGTGAGTGCATTATGTTGAGTAGACGTCTCATATTATTAGAAGAGTATCTCTTAGGGATAAACCCTGTCTGATCTGGGTTTATTAATTTACTAATGTATTTACTTAATCTTCTAGCTAATGTTTTCGCTAATATTTTTTGATCTGTGTTTAACAATGCTATAGCTCTATATGAGCCAGGTTCTTCTAAATCTTTATTTTTCTTAGGTATTAATGTAATCGTTGATTCCGCTAATGTATCAGGTAGTATTCGTTTTTTAAAAGCGTATTGGTACATTTTTTGTAATCTTGGTATTATTTTATCATAAAAGCTTTTATAAAATTCATTAGTAAATCCATCAGGGCCTGGTGTTTTTCCATTCTTTAATGAGTTTATTGTATCTTCTAATTCCTTAATTGAGATTTGTGCACCCAGTTCCTCTTGTTCCTTCAGCTCTAACTTTGGAAGATTACAGGTATCCAAGAACTTTGTGATATTATTGGAATCAATTATCGTTTTAGATGTATACAAATTCTCGTAAAATTGCGCAAATCTTTTATTAATATCCTTCGGTGTTGTTAATAATTCCCCTTTATCTGATTTGATCTTTGGTATAGTATGTTCCTTTTCTCGTTTTTTTAGCTGACGAGCCAAAAGTTTATGCGGTTTATCCCCAAATTCAAAGTGCTCTTGTTTTGTAATTTGAAAAAGTCTTATAAGTTTGGCAGATAATAATTTATTTAATTTAAATTTTAAAATTATTATTTTATTATGTTTATCTATTGATGGATCTTTAGCATTATCTATATCCATTTGTCTAATAAGTTCTTCTAACTGTCTTTGTTCATTCTTATTCTTTTTATTTTGAAAAGCTTGATATGAAATTATAATACCCCTAATGTATGCTTTAAAAGATTCCCAAAATAAAGTAGGCGATATATCTGAAGTATCATTTGTTTGAAAAAAGACCTCCATTTGTTCTTTTAAATATATACTCGCTTGTGGATCTTTTAAAATTTGAGAGTTAAATCTCCAGAATGATTTATTCTTAGACAATCCTTCCAGTTTTAAAAAGAAAGTTAGTGGAGAATGGTCTGAAATTGAATTTGTATGGTATATTGCATTAGATGTTTGGGGGATTAATTTTGTATCCAGCAGAAAGTAGTCTATACGTGAGTATGTCTTATGTACCATTGAGTAAAACGAATATTCCCTGCCAGTTGGATTCACAATTCTCCAAACATCTGCTATATTAGTGTTATTTATATAGGTATTGAGGAGTTCCCCAGTTTTCGATTTCATATTCCCTCTCTGTTTTTGACTTGATTTATCTAAGTACGGATCTAAAACACTGTTAAAGTCTCCGCCTATTATAACATTTTGATAGTTTGACTCTGCAATTATATTGAAGATTTTATTGAAAAAGTGGGGGTTATCAAAGTTAGGGGCATATATATTTACCAAAGTAAGTGGAGTGTCATGGATTTCTCCATTAACTATTAGGTATCTCCCTTCTATATCTGTTATAATATTCTTTGCTTTAAATGGTATACCTTTTCTTATGATAATTGACGTGTCTCTAGATTTTGAAGTAAATGAAGAATGGTATGTTTGACCTATCCATTTCGCCCTCAGCCTAACTTGATCCTGAGGTTTTAGGTGTGTTTCTTGTAGGAAGGTAATGTCAGAATTGTACATTTTTAGCTGAGCTAATATCTTACCCCTTTTGATAGGTTCGTTAATACCTCTTATATTCCAACTACAAAATGAGATTCCTCCTAGGTTCTTTTGTGTGGTGTCATGCATTTTGAATAATTATAGTACCTTTGAATCTTGTGGTGCGTCCATGTCCCAGGTCTTTAGGTATTGGGGGAGTTTTTGAATTATTAACTTTTGCTGGTATGTCCATTTTACTCTTATCACTAAACACAAAACACAAACAAGTGATTTTATGTGGTAAAAAAAAAACTAAAAAAGTGAGGCTACAGTGTCTGATATAGTCGGCACTGTAGCGAGTGTCCCACCTGTAGGTGGGAAAAAACCTTGTTTTGACTTCCATTGCGTTGTTACTCAAATAGCTCCGCTCTCTTAGTTAATCATAACATATTAAAATATTAAAACGAGGCCTCACATTCAGATATATAATACAATTTTACCCTGATATTTCCTTATAACATATATATATATATCGGAGTTTAATTATTAAACCAATATTTTTGATTTCAATAAGAATCAACTGTTGGTTGAAGGGGTTAACGAGACGTGCTCCTGGACATAAGCCAGGAGCTCGTTTCTCATCCCCTCCAGTTTGAAGTTTAATCTGTATTTTATGAGGCGTTAGGATGAGGGATTACGCGAAGAACCCGTCCAGCACGCATGCGCGACATACTTCAAAGCAGCGGTGTGGAATCACAGGAAGCACAATAATTGAAATAAACATAGTAAAGAAAAGGAGAACTAAGATACCAGTTGATCTCTATAATTGAGGGTGGGAGCGGAGGGCATGTAATCCCTCATCGTAACTCCTCATAAAATACAGATCAAACTTCAAACTGGTAAGTTCTCGTTTAATCTTACTATTTTACTTCAGAGTCACGTGAGTGACTACGTGAAGATTTTAAAGCTCTGTGATTTGAAACCGTGTAACAGTTCATACTTCACTCGCTGCCGAAGTCATTCAAGGGAGGAAGTATGTTATCGTAATCAACCATGAATCTGTTTGTAAACAATAATGGTATTTATTAAACAATAACAAAAGAAAAATGCTCCCCCGGGCTTAAATTATATATTTGCAGATTCTAAAACTCTTTCTGCAAATAACACAGGTTCTGCTAGCGGCTTGTTGTAGAACGTTTGGAACGTTTTCTCCATGGACCACCCCGCTGTAGCCAGGATGTGGTCTAGTGGTACATCCATTCTTTTAGCCGCCGATGTGGATGCTGCCCTAGTGGAGTGAGATGTATATACGTCAGTATCTACTCCAGCAGCTCCCAGTACCTGCTTGAGCCATCTTGAGATGGTTTGGCTCGACACCCGACCATGAGGTTTCTTGTGACTGACCCATAAGGCTTTTTCTCTCCCTCGGGAATCTCTTGTTGTGTTGATGTAAGTGAGTAGGTGAGTCATGACACACAACCGTGGATTAGGTGGGTATGCCCGGAAATCCATAACTAGGCCTGAAGTTCCTGGCCTGCTCTGCTTTACCAGCTCCTGAATGGTGAATGAGACACCGTCTGGTGATATAATCATGTTGTCCAGTTGCAGTAAGTGGAGGGACTGGACTCTTTGTGCTGAGACTAGTGCCATCAGCATGACCGTTTTCAGGGTTAGCTGTTCCAGGGTGAGAGACCTGGCTGGTGACCATCCCCTTAGGTATGTCAGGACCACACTGACATCCCAGATTTGGGTATACCTAGGTCTAGGGGGGTTGGAGTTGAATATAACCCTCATGAGTTTGATCACCAGCGGGTGAGACCCTATGGCCTGTTGTCCTGGTGCCTGTTTTAAGTAGGCTGACAGAGCACTTCTGGCAGTATTGATGGCGCTGTAGCTCAGTCCTTCATTATGGTGAAGGCCGGCCAGGAACTCCAGTACATTGGTTATGTTTGTAGATGAGTATGTTGTCCCAGTATTCGAGCAGTATCTTTCCCACTTCCTGATGCTCGATAGGTATTGTTTCCTGGGGGACATACGGTGGGACGCTGTCATCGTGTTGATGGTCCTGTCAGAAAATGCCAGGCCCAGCAGTGGTCTTTTCATAATCTGCAACCCAGTAGGTTAATTTTGTCATGGCATGGATGACTTATGCCTGATACCGGGTGAGTCAATAGGTCTGGGCTACTGGGAAAGGTCATAGGAGTTTCGATGACCATGTCGAGGACCACTGGGAACCATGGCTGTGTAGGCCAGTCGGGTACTATCAAAATACCTGAAGCAGAGTCCATCTGTATTTTGCGTAGTACCCTACTGATGAGGCAGAAGGGGGGAAAAACATAAAATAAATAGTTTCCCCAGTTCAGCGCGAATGCATCTATCGCTGCTGCCTCAGGGTCTGGTTCCCAAGCGACATACATTGGTACCTGGTGATTTAGTCTGGATGCAAAGAGATCGATATCTGGTGTGCCATATTGCTTTGTAATTTTAGCAAAAGCTATAGGAATTAACATCCATTCGGTGTTATCACTGAATTTGCGTGACCTGGTGTCTGCCACTGGTAGGTAAGTTGCTGATAGCCAAATATGTCTATCGACACACCATTGCCAGATTTTGTTGACCAAATTGTCACATGATATCGATTTTATTCCGCCCATATGGTTAATATTGGCCACCACCGTGGTATTATCAATTTGTAAACGAACATGCAAATGATGCATATTCGTAGAATATGCTTTTAAACCATAAAACGCACCCAACATTTCCAAGTAATTTATGCCCAGTGTTTGTAGTGAAGATGATTCTAGGTTAGTCCATCTACCACCTGTGCTGGATATGGTATTAGTTGCTCCCCAGCCTTGAGCACTGGCATCTGTTTGTATAATTAATGTTGGGTTATTGATGATGATAGGGCTGGAACTATGCCAAATGTGCTCTATCCACCACTGTAACTCTGATATTGCTTCAATGGGTAATTTCATGGTTCGGTCAAAGTGACCTGCATGTCGTTTTAACGCCTGTACTTTTGCCCTTTGTAGGTTTTGATAGTGCAGGGGTCCAAATTGTGTAGCTGGAAATGCTGCTACCATTTTGCCAATTACTCTTGCCACTTGTCGGATGGTTGGTCGATTGCTAACTATTAAATTGATACACGTCTGTGCCAATTCTGCTGCTTTATCTTTTGGCAACGTTACAGACATGTGGACTGAGTTAATTGTGAATCCCAGATAGTCCATAGTTGTGGATGGCTTCAACTTAGATTTATCTGGATGTAAGACAAATCCCAGGGTTTCAAACAATTGTTTGGTAGCTAATACAGCTGATTTAGCCAATTCCATGGTTTTGCCTACTATTAGAATATCATCAAGATATGCCATGACTATATGTCTCTGTTTTCTTAATGTTGCCAAGGCTGGTTTTAATATCTTGGTAAATAGTCTTGGGGCTGATGTTAACCCATTAGGCAACGCTTTAAACTGCCATAGTTGCCCCATCCAGGTAAATTTCAGGTATCTGCGATGATCCTTTTGAATGGGTACTGAATAGTAGGCATCTTTTAAATCGATGCTTGCCATAAAGTATCCTTTGGAAATCAGTTGTTTGGCAGTTACAAATGTTTCCATTTTGAAATGTATATACTTAACAAAGGTATTTAGTGAGGTTAAGTCAATGATGATGCGACATTCACCATCTTTTTTGTTTTTGGTAAATATATTTGAGACAAATTCCAAAGGTTCATGTTTGGATTTCTCAATGATACCCTTTGTAAGTAACCTCACCAGTTCTGCTTGACCCTCTAGTTTTTCTTTGACTGAGAGGGTAAAGACCCTTTGGGGTGCATGCTGAACTGGTGGCATATTTTCTTGAATAAATTCTATTTTGTATCCACGAATACTGTTAAGTATATAACTATCATTCGTGATAGACCTCCATGCTTCCATGAACAGGTGTAATCTCCCCCCTGTAAGTACAGTTCCCCCACTTTTTATATGCTGGTAGGAACCAGACCAACCTACCTCCGTAGTTATGGGAGTGTTCCTTTCTTCGGTTTCTTCACCCGTCATTGTGCTGCTGGATGTACTGCTGGTTGGGGGTGGCGCATTTTCCATGGGGTCCGCTCTGGGCCCTGGCATAAAAAAGGCTTTCGGGGATGGTATGCGGACCCCGAGCTTTCACCAGTCCCATGAGTTTGACGTCGACTGGTAGACGCGGTGGGGTACTGCCGTCTGGGTTGTGTGGGTCTGCTCGTTCCGGGGCCTGCCCTGATGAGGCCGAATGCTTTGGACTCTTCCTCTAGGTCTTTTACTTGTTTTGACAAGTCCTTACCAAATAACAGGATCTGTGGCTCTGAGGCCGGTGTTTTGCACTGTCCTGCAAATTTGTGATTGAGGGCAGGTCTTATTATCTCCATGCGGAGGTTGTTTATTTCGTATTGGGTGTTACTCAGCAGAGCCAGAGTGTCTTGCTGGTTGGTGGTCATGTCCACCCCATCCACGGAACGAGCATAGGATGTTATGGCTGACGTCAGGAGCTTGAGGATACGCTGCAATTTTAGTTCCTGGTTCCGGATACTCTGCCCAACGTACCCCCAGATTTGGCTGTTGACGGCCGGTACGTTGAGCGAAATGCATTTCTCCGGAGGCGAGTAGAGTTCTAGTGCCTCATTGACTACCTGTTCTTGTAGGGGTTTGATGGACAGGTAATCAATGTTGGCCACCAGTTTTGGCTGCAACGGCAGCCCTGCTCGTGGTGTAGCCACGTAGCGATTCACCACACCCAGCAGCTCTTCCTGGTCCTGTACCCCGTGCGTACTCCCGACATCTTCAGCCAGTGACCCCTGTTCCTGACCAGCCCAGCTCGGGTCGCCAACGCTGCCCTCGGCTGAGGGGTAAGCGATGGGCAGTGCATTGTAAGGCACTGGTGCGGGAGTGCCTGAACTCCCTTGGCGAGACTGCTCCAGCTCCCGAAGCAAGTCTCGCTGGAGCATTTGCTCCATGAGCCTTTCCATGCGGCTCAGGCGGCTACCTCTGCCGCTCTCAGGCGGAGAGTCTTCCTCGTCGGAGTCATCAGAGATTACTGGCCGGTTAGTTTTCCGTTTTGATTTGCCTCCAGTCCGCTGCTGTTGGTCAGCCTGCGCTAGCGGTACTGGGCTTGGCTCGGTATCAATGATTGTGGACCGCAGCATGTGCGGTCCAGGTGCCGCCTCTCGCCCCCCCACTGATGGAACGCTCCTGTTCTGTTGGAGTCGAACGGGGGGGGCGGTCTTTTTCCTTGTCGTGCTTTGCTCATTTTCCAGCTTTTCCCGATCTGGAGTACACAAAGCAGAGCAAAGTTTTCCAATTACGACCTTAGAGTAAGTACTTACCTGACGGTCCGCCTTTTTAAGCTTGTACTCCCGTTCGTCGCTGTTGCACTGCGTGAACGCTCATGTCGCGCATGCGTGCTGGACGGGTTCTTCACGTAGTCACTCACGTGACTCCGAAGTAAAATCTTATAGTTTAAATAAAAGAACACAAAGTGTTGAAGTAACACACAGTGTCTGGAGGACATAGGTAGATGGTGTTTCTGGTCGGACCCGACCATCAACAACTTCTCTTTTGACTCCTCTCACTTACAAGGGTCCTTGTCTAAAATGTCCTCCAGAGCTGCTGCCCGACCTACTGCGATATTCCAGCACTTTGTGTCATTTTTTGTAAACCAGCATCTGAATTTAGATATATCTGATCCTTTTATGCTGTTGTTTATGTCCAAATGATCATTGCCTAAGTATTGGACTCCTCAGCCAGTCATAATAATGCAGGTTACCAAATCTTGGGACTTGAGGTACCAGGGTCAGAGGTTATGGAGAGTAAGCAGGAGAATGGGGTTCGGAGGGAGAGATAGATCAGCCATGATCAAATGGTGGAGTAGACTGGATGGGTCAAATGGCCTAATTCTACTTCTATTCCTTGTGACCTTATGACTTAAAGCATCATCTGTGGAGACAGGGTTTCAAATCTTATTGCAAGCCATATGCAGCTATTATGTAAAGCATGGGCATAAATGCCATTTGTCGTAAAGATTTGCGAATCACCACTAAAATCAATTAACTGTTAAATTTAAAGTAATTCCAGTGCTGAAAGTTGCTTTAATGTGTGAAAAAGAGAAACTCAATAAACAAATACACAATTGTAGATACAATTAGTTCAGCAGTGACATTGTGGGCCAAAGGGCCCTGTGCTGTACTGTTCTATGTTGGTAAAGGAAAAGATAATGCTCCTTAGAGAGAAGAAAATCTGTCAGCCTGTCTGACAACTTGGGAGATAGATATGATACAAGGCATGCTGTGGTGTAAAGGCACTCGATGTGGGACCACCTTTTAGTCGATTGATTATTTATGTCAAGTTGGCTGGTTTCAGTTACAGTGGAAATAAAACTCCCTAATGTGCCAATATCTGGACAAGAGATCACATAGAATACACCATTAGCTGATTATCCAATGAGTGTACTGGTGAGCCTTTTGGTCTCTCAATAGTCGCGATAGTCAATTTGTTTCCCATTTTGCACCAAGTGGTTCAGTTAGTACCTTTCCGTGTGCCAGTCGGATCAAGCCATCTTCTAGGAACTGAGCACAACAAAATCTGAACATACCTATGCATTTTGGAAGGAGCAGGGAATCAGATTTAAGGGATCCCCACAATATCAATCGAACCTTCAGACTTTAGACTTTAGAGATACAGCCTGGAAACAGGCCCAGCAAATCCGTGCCTACCAGTGATCACCCCGTATACTGGCACTATCCTACATGCTAGGGACAATTTACATTTTACAGAAGCCAATTAACCAACAAACCTGTAGATGTTTGGAGTGTGGGAGGAAACCGGAGCACACAGGGAAAACCCACGCAGTCACAGGGAGAACGTAAAAATTCCGTACAGGCAGCACCCGTGGTCAGGATCGAACCTGGGTCTCTGGCACTGTTAAACCCCTGTCTCACGGTGCGAGCTGACCCACGAGGTATCCCGAGCTTAAAACAAATTTAACTCGTGGTAATCACGTACGATTAACGTAGCGGGAACGTCGGAACTCGTGGACGCAACTTAGCGACTCTTGGCGCTAACGGCAGGTACCCGTGACACTTGTTAACTCTTGGAAAAATTCAAACATGTTTAAACTTTTCCACGAATAAAATGTACTGCTGAAGTTAAAAATTGAAACATTTAAACTCGTTGTAAGAACGCAGTGGCCCATGAGTTTACCTTAGTGTCTCGTGAGTCTACCGTGGGCACTCTTTAACTCAGCGGGCAGGCAGCATCTCTGGAGAGAAGGAATGGGTGACGGGATGACTTTTTCCAAATTTCTGCTGCGTCTTTGTGCTCCATCTGCATGCAACTTTAAACTGACATATGACAATCTTAACTTCTCATTTTACAGGATTGGATGCGAAATCAGTGATATTTTCAAGCAAAACACCCAACAGCTTCGTCAGGTTGCATGCGCCTGACTTCACCAGTTTGACCGCCTTTACTGTCTGTTTCAGGGCAGCCTCTGAAGCGACTAACTCTTACAGTTTGCTCTCCTACGCAACGAGCTTTTCCGACAACGAACTGCTGATTTGGGAAGAATCTAAAACACAACTCTGGCTGTATTTAGGAAATTTTGTAACAGAGTTTTAAATCCCAGACATGAATTCTTTACTGAGACACATCTGTGTGACCTGGGAGTCTCAAGGGGGTGAGATAACAGTCTGGGTCAATGGGAGACGCAGTGTACGGAAGGTTGGTGATAAGGGTCAGGTTGTGAAAGGGTCTGGTCAGTTTATTCTAGGTCAGGAACAAGACTCAGTCGGTGGAGGTTTTGACGCCAGTCAGTCGTTTTTCGGAGAGATAACTGATGTTCACCTGTGGGATCATGTTCTCCAACCCAATGACATAGAGATGATCAGTCAGGGTTGTTTCAGTAAAGGAGGGAATATAATTGACTGGAGATTAACAATGTTTACATCACGAGGGTACGTAAGAATTAAAGAAAATAATGATTGCATGTTTTGACTTTTCTGGCTACAAAAACCAATAAAATGTGGAGAGGAAAATCCAATGTCCTCAAACTGCACTTGTTGAATATGACCTTGCTTTGTGATCTTTCCTCTCTAAACCAGATCAGCAGAAGTAGTGGTGTCGATTCCAGAATAAAGGTCTGTTTACGTCGGGGTAAGGGACAACTCACTGTCCTTCCTGTTTCTCATCACCCTCATTGACAGGGTAAAATGGCTTCAAACTCAGTACACTAGAGTCTCGGCCATTCTCCGTCACACATTGAGAGAGGGACGGGGAGCGGGGAACCTTGGTGGATGTCTACAGGGATCAGCAGGATGTATACTCCAGGGCACTGCCCCACACACTGACCCTTGACTGAAGCCCAGGGACTGCTCAGAACAGACAAGTCCGCCCTCTTTAACCTGACAACATTCACTGACAGTCCCGGGTCCAATGATATGGGCTCCACCATGGTTGGGAGTCTCTCCCTGCTGCAGCCTTCTTCCACCTTCTCAGCCGCCGGTCAAACACCATCCTCGGCCTGTTCCACTGAGGTCATCTTCTTGGAACGCCCTTTGTCAGGGACCTCCCCCTCGACCTTCCTGCCATGAGGCCAGCTTACAGGATCAAGGCACACGCATATGTCTCCACTACAAGGTGGCGACCCTCAGAGATGTCCCAGCCTCACAAACAACTCAACACAATAATTAATATAAAGCAGCCTGGGGCAAGATGGTTTGCCCATGATTTAAATATTAAACGTCATCCCGTCACCCATTCCTTCTCTCCAGAGATGCTGCCTGCCCGCTGAGTGACCATACTGAGGGAATTCCCACGTATATGACGCAGAGAGAAACGTGAGTTCTACATGGCTCTGCCCGACTTTTGAGAATGGATTCGGTGGTTTGTACCCACTCCCCCTCCCTGCCCACCCACCCACCCACCCACCAAGCCAGCCAGCCGGACCCCTCCTTGTTACAGCTGCGGAAGCGACATTTCCAAGAGAATGGGGCAGAGAGCTGGGGCAGGGCTGGGATGGGAGCAGGACAGATGAGGCACACCAAAGGAACAAACAAGTTGATGGCTGCAAGGGGCAGGCGGCAGAGGTCTTGTGCCCCTGCAAATGCACACACAGAAAGAGAGAGATGAGAGCAGAGAATGATCCCAGCCTAGCTCTGGCACTGGACGGTGCGCATTTTCCCTTTGTAGGTCATATCAATAAATGCGGCCGCGCTGAATTCTACCTTTAAAAAGCCGCAGGATGGAGCTGTCTTCTTTAACACTTGCTTCACCACCACCGCCTCCTTGCTGCACAACAGCAGCGAGTGCGGGGCGGAGATCCTGCCTAGTTTTTTTAAGTTCTGAAATTGAATAACTTTCAATACTGAATCAGAATATACTTACTGTATGAGATGCTGTCCAGCTCCTCTATTTGATACTTAAAACAGGCCTTCATTCACGGTTGGCTCAAGAGTAACTCGCGAGAGGAACTTGGTAACTCGGGAGAGGAACTTGGAACATCGCAGAAATGAGAAGTAAACGGCAAACTTAGACATACCCGTGGGAACTCGGTTAAACTCTTGATCATAAACTTGGGGTCTTGTACGCAACCACGAGTCTTTCACTCGGGGTCACTCGTGGGTCAACTCGCACCGTGAGACAGGGCTTTAAGGCAGCAACTAACCCTGCGCCACTGGGCCGCTCCTGTTTGATCGATATTCCTACCTCAAGCAACATCACCGAAAACAAAATATTTATTCCCTGCAAATCATAGGCAAATGGCATTTTGTTGTTAAATACTTTCTACATGAGTTAACATATTTTTCTCATGCAAATTATTGGCACTTTCAACGTTTTACAGTTTATAGTCACTGGCGATTAGAGTTGCTTGAGAGATTTCCGTATAGGGCCTTTCAACATAAATGGAGAAACGTCATTATATTCTGTGGTTTGAACTGGATGAAGACATGCTCCAGAGATTTAAAAAAATACTCCATACGTGGCCTGGCCAAAGTCCTATAAAAGCTGCATCATGACATCCTGACTCTTCTACTCAAGTTAAGTGCGTGCCATCATAAAAGGGAGAAGTTATGAATATAGACATAAAATGCTGGAGTAACTCAGTAGGACAGGCAGCATCTCTGGAGACAAGGGATGGGTGATGTTTCGGGTTGAGACCAGAGTGTTCCATTCCTTCTCTCCAGAGATGCTGCCTGTCCCGCTAAGTTACTTCAGCATTATGTGTCTATCTTCAGGTTAAACACGCATATGCAGTTCCTTCCCACACAAAATATATGAACAAGTTTGTATTCAATTCAATTGGAAATGAATAGAATTTTTAAAAATTCACAAAACTTAAGCCAACGTTTATGGTAGATTTTTCTTTTGATCAGTGAACCAAATGTATGTTTGGTTTTAGTTTAGAGGTACAGCCCGGAAACAGGCCCTTTGGCCCACCGAATCACCACCCATATACTAGTTCTATGTTATCCCACTTTCACATCCTGCACACTGGGGGAATTTACAGAAGCCAATTAACCTACAAACCCGCACGTGGTTGGAATGTGGGTGGAATCCAGAGCACCCAAAGAAAGCCCACGTGAATGTAGAAACTCCGCAATTATTTTCTGCAGGTCTTTATTGTTCCAAGCACTGGATGGCTGGTGCTACATGAGATAGATGGGCAAACAGAGATGGGAATGATGAAAGGAAAGCCTGGACTAACATATGTAATTATAGATACGTACATTTAGATCTAAGCTTATAATTGTCTCGTGTTCAAACTCAAGTACAACAGGTAGGGCAAAGGAGAAGGTACAGAGTACAGAACATAGTTCTCAGCATTGTAGTGCATCAGTTCCATAGACAATACATATTACTCATGCATGTAAATGACTAACTAATGTAATCAAACAGCGTATGTTTTGATTAAGAGTCTGGGAGATATACTGTTGGTTTTTCTGATTCACAAACAACACTAAAAAGCAAATCTGCTTGATCTGGCTGCTCTCGACTTCATTTAGTTCACAAGGTCATAAGTGATAGGAGAAGAATTAGACCATTCGGCCCATCAAGTCTTCTCCACCATTCAATCATGGCTGATCTATCTCTCCCTCCTAACCCCATTCTCCTGCCTTCTCCCCATGATGCCTGACACCCGTACTAATCAAGTATCTATCAAACTCTGCCTTAAAAATATCCATTGACTTGGCCTCCACAGCCTTCGGTGGCAAATAATTCCACAGATTCACCACCCTCTGACTAAAGAAATTCCTCCTCATCTCCTTCCTAAAGAGACGTCCTTTAATTCTGAGGCTATGACCTCCAGCCTGAGACTCTCCCAAATATATAGAGTGGAACCTCCTCTCCACATCCACTCTATATATTTAGTACCCAGGGTTATCCTGAGCCAGTGCTCATTTTAATTCAGGCATCCAAGCACAATCCCCGTGTAGAGTAGGAGACAACCACAACACACAATCAATGCTGGAAAACTGGCAGGAATGCTCAAGTGGTTAGCTTTTATGATAGAGTTTTAATGTAAAAAGGATGAAGCGGGTACCTAAACCTGAGCAATAACAAATAATGGCAAAAACCTTTCACCTTTTAAAAGGGTTGTAAATGTTTCTATATATTTTAACATTTCCAAAATTCTGAAAGACTAAAGTAATTTCAATTTGCATAGGGACCTTTACAACTGTAGAGTAATTCAAAGTGCCTCTTGGCCGATGAAATACATTAATAAAGAGGATAGTCTTCTAATGACAGAGGATAAATCTTTGCTTAGCAAAATCTTACATATAGAAATAAATATACGGTGGAATTAATGTTGCCCAAGGCAACATAAAATGCTGATGAACACTTAGTTTATCTTCTCTGCTATAAGAAAATGCTAAAACAGTGCAGTGTTTCCTTATTGCTGCATGAAAATTTTTGCTGGTTTGCAATTTTAAAAAATCCTTCAATGAGACTTTCCGATTCAACGAATGACCAAATCTTTCTTTCCTCTCTTTTGCAACTGAATCATCCTACCATAACCAGAAAGCAGTGTTGAAATACTATATGACCTCTTCGGTGACCCTTGGACTATCCTTGATCGGACTTTACCTTGCTCTAAACGTTATTCCCTTATCATATATTTATACACTGTAAATGGCTCGAGTGTAATCATTTCTGCTGATTGGATAACATGCAACAAAAGCTTTTCACTGTACTTTGGTACATGTGACAATAAACTAAACTGAAACTGAACTGCCTTAACATACGTACTTTTATCTCAGTCACATTTTAACGTGCCAATCATTTATCAATTTGATTTTGATTCTTCATGTTTTCGAAATTGCAAATCACTCACGATGAAATGGCACACAATCCAAACATCCTAATGATGACTGGTGCTACATTTGATAGATGTGCTTGGCTCTTGGAACCTCTCCAGAGCCATCAAGACAAGTGGTGAAAGTCAACCAAAAAAAACACGCGGGAGGAATGCCGTAAGCATCACTATAATAATGGCAATAACAAATATTGAAAAAGGAAAGGGATTATGGAAATAAATCATAAAGGCTGATGCAAACAAAACACTGTTCGTCAGACAGCAGATGAACCTCAACGATGCTGGGCCAGATGATGTCTTGTTACACTCTGCTGTTATTCAACAGTTCCAACATTATACGGCTTAAGCCAGGCTTTTTGGATCAGACCGTCACATCTGCAAAGTGTAGATAAGATTCCAAAATGTGTAAAGCAACCTTTCTGCAGAAGTACCATGAGCAAACCCTTTCAGACAAGTACATTAGAAGGCAGTGATGAGCTTTGAGTTGTTGGCAAATTGCCCTCTCTTGGCTTCAGGCCTTTCAGTTCCTGCTGCCTCCTCATATGCTTTCACCAGCAAGTTCCAGACAGCCCAGAAAACACATAGAAACATTGTTAAAAGGCAATGCTCATGCAACACCGCACAAATTGGCCACCAATGTATTAACTATGGCAATCCACATCTCCCAGTATATGCAGCCTGAAGTGCTGGGAAATAAAGGAAAACCAAAAGACCAAATGACCATGGGGTTTCTTCTAGATGCTCGAGTTTCCTCGCATATCCCAAAGATGTACGGGTTTGTAGGTTAATTGGCGTCAGTAAATTGCCCCCAGTTTAGGGTGTGGAGGGGAAAGTGGGATAACGTAGAACTAGTGTGAACTAGTGTGAACAGATCGATGGGCGGTGTTGACTCGGCAATCCGAAGGGTCTGTGTCCATATTGTATCTCTAAACTGAACTAAATTAAAGCTAGTTAACTGGACATGCTCACTTGTTTACTGGATGTCAGCACCCACCTGTCCTCAAACCCATGTATTCACCTATGTAAAAATACTTTTCGGTCTGAAGTTAGTAAAAAAAAATGTAATTCTTCACTGAATAAACAGAAGGTTATTCATATGCTCAGTTGCTTCAATGGATCCTAATAGCAAATTGGTAATATAAATGCTAATATAATCCTATCCTCGGGATGTGGGTCAGCTTGCTGATCCATAACTTGACATTATTTACACTTAAATTGAATGGTAAACCCACACCGCTTCTTGATGAAGAGCCTAAATGAAAGGTTAATGAGTGATCTGATGCCTTCCATAAATATTCAAGGTTTATAAAATATCCTAACTGTCATTGGCAGTGTCACTTAAGTTGTGCATGTTGATACGTATAAAAATGAATGGCTCTACATTGGTGTAGATATGATCAGCTGAATGATGCTGCAGGTAGTGCTGCTACCTCTCCATTCCAATAATACAAGTGTGATACTGACTTCCCAATTTTATCCGTGTGGAAATTCTATGTTCCTTCTGTAATTGTCTGGGTTTTCTCACAAATCCCAAAGACATGCTAGTTGTTAGGTTAATTGGCTGCTGTGTAGATGGCAGATGGGAGGGTTGAGCGTGTTAATGGGTATATGTGAGTGAATAGATTACTGGGAGATCCTGACAGGAGAGGGGATAGGATTTCTCTGAAAGTCAACATAGACTTGATGGACCAAATGGCCTCCTTGTCAGGCGAGGAGAAAATTTCAATAAAATTGTTTGCCATTTTCAATAGACAATAGACAATAGGTACAGGAGTAGGACATTCGGCCCCTTGAGCCAGCACCACCATTCAACATGATCATGGCTGATCATCTACAATCAGTACCGTGTTCCTGCCTTCTCCCCATATCCCATATCCCATATGTCTAGCTCTCTCTTGAAAGCATTTCAGTGACAGTTTCAGATAGTGGAGTGGAGAGAAATGCACAATCTAATGTTGATTCCCATAACATATCTTTTGACTTGTCCTGGATTTAGACCAAATGTCAAATGCATCACTAACTGAGTAACTAACCAGGGAGATTTACTGTTTAAAGATGCTCATATCCTCCTGTGGTCTTATTGTTAGGTGTTTTTTCCCCCCATTAGCACTGCTTTTGTGAGCCTTTTTACTTTCAGTAAATGCTCATAACACCCCAATTTCACTAATCTATTTGCCAAATTATGACAATATTTAACTGGCTACAGATTCACATGAAAAAAAACACATTAGGATATGTAAATGAGTAGGGAAAGTTTCAGGGATACACGGAAAGCTAACTAAAAATATACTGTAAAATCTAATGGCCAAAGCCAATTAACGATCTTCTGTGGGCCCAAGTCCAAATGGGTGAATTAAGCACTCATTTCAATGCCATCTAGACAAACTGAGAATTGTGCCAGATTTCAGTGAATTGTTCAAATAAAGCTAAGACATATCTTTAAACAAGATCACTTGAGAGTACTAAAACCCTTGCTAAAACTGTGCTCAATCCTAGGGGAGCAGTGGCCTAGTTTTATGGCCATTTTACTGTCAATTACTACTTTCATGAAGCAAACATCTAAGTCTCAAATAAACAGCTGTCATTTCAATCGGGTACCATTAAGCAGATAGGAAATCAGTACAAATTGTATGAATTTGATTGGCTGCGAGCACTGGTACAGTAGGAGCCCATCTCTATAGAATGCTTGAGAAAGTTACTGCGTTTTATCATTCCTTCCTAAAATCTTCTCTAACCTCACTTACTTTGGTCTTTATGCTGGGAATTTATGTTCCCGAGGTACTTATTTACAAGGTGCTTCAAATCAGACAGATGAACCATTATTTCTGTCAGCAATCTACTCAACCAAACCTTCACTTCTGAACTTGAATCACAATCATATTCATACTTTATTAGCCAAGTATATTTTGCAACATACGAGGAATTTGATTTGCCATGCAGTCATACCAATAAAAAGCAACAAGACACACAAAATACATTTTAACATAAACATCCACCACAGTGACTCCTCCACATTCCTGGCTGTGAATGTTCGGTCGAATCAGGATCAGTTCCTGTGGATTGGAGGATATCTAACGTTATCCCACTTTTTAAGAAAGGAGCGAGAGAGTAAAACGGGAAATTACAGACCAGTTAGCCTGACCGGTGGTGGGAAAGATGCTGGAGTCAATTATTAAAGAGGTAATAATGGGGCATTTGGATAGCAGTAAAAGGATTAGTCCAAGTCAACATGGATTTATGAAAGGGAAATCATGTTTGACTAATCTTCTGGAATATTTTGAGGATGTGGCAAGTAAAATGGATAAAGGGGTGCCAGTGGATGTAGTGTATCAAGACTTTCAGAAAGCCTTTGATAAGGTCCCGCATGGGAGACTGGTGACTAAAATTAGAGCACATGGCATTGGGGGTAGGATGTTGACATGGATAAAAAATTGGTTGGCAGACAGGAAGGAAAGAGTAGGAGTGAATGGGTCCTTTTCAGAATGGCAGGCAGTGGCGAGTGGAGTGCCGCAAGGCTCGGTGTTGGGGTCACAACTGTTTACCATATATATTAATGATTTGGAAGAGGGAATTAGGAGCAACACTAGCAAGTTTGTGGATGACACAAAGCTGGGTGGCAGTGTGAACTGTGAAGAGGATGTTAGGAGGTTGCAGGGTGACCTGGACAGGTTGAGTGAGTGGGCAGATGTGTGGCAGATGCAGTTTAATATAGATAAATGTGAGGTTATCCACTTTGGCGGCCAAAACAAGGGGGCAGATTATTATCTCAATGGGGTTAGGTAAGGCAAGGGGGAGGTGCAGCGAGACCTGGGCGTCCTTGTACACCAGTCACTGAAGGCTGGCGTGCAGTTACAGCAGGCAGTGAAGAAATCTAATGGAATGTTGGCCTTCATAACAAGAGGATTTCAGTATAGGAGTAAAGAGCTTCTTCTGCAGCTGTATAGGGCTCTGGTGAGACCACATCTGGAGTATTGTGTCCAGTTTTGGTCTCCTAATTTGAGGAAGGACATCCTTGTGATTGAGGCAGTGCAGCGTAGGTTCACATCGGTTGGCGGGACTGTCATATGAGGAAAGATTGAAAAGACTAGGCTTGTATTCACTGGAGTTTAGAAGGATGAGGGGGATCATATAGAAACATATAAAATTACAAAAGGACTGGACAAGCTAGATGCAGGAAAAATGTTCCCAATGTTGGGCGAGTCCAGAACCAGGGGCCACAGTCTTAGAATAAATGGGAAGCCATTTAAGACTGAGGTGAGAAAAAACGTTTTCACCCAGAGAGTTGTGAATTTGTGGAATTCACTGCCACAGAGGGCAGTGGAGGCCAAGTCACTGGAAGGATTTAAGAGAGAGTTAGATAGAGCTCTAGGGGATAGTGGAATCAAGGGATATGGGGAGAAGGCAGGCACGGGTTATTGATTGGGGACGATCAGCCATGATCACAATGAATGGCAGTGCTGGCTCGAAGGGCCGAATGGCCTCCTCCTGCACCTATTTTCTATGTTTCTTTGTTTCTATGATGGAAGACGAAAAATATGTTCAATATCTTCCCTTCTTTTTCTCCCGCAGTCGAGCCTTCCATTGACAGGACGATCTTGGCTCCCGTATCCAGCGGTCGGGCCCTCCGTGTCAGGGCGATCAAGCTCCTGCATGGAGGGGTTGTCAGCTCCCCGCGCCAGGCGATTGGATCCCGGGTCGGGGCTGGTCAAACCTTCTGCGACTTTGGAGCTTCCCGACATCGGTCTCTTCCCGAGACTATGAACTCCTTGATGGTGAAGTCCGCAGGCCGTGGTTGGAGCGTCGATCCCAGGCAAGGGATCGGCTCCGATGGTAAGACCACGGCCCCGCGATGGGGCTCAAACTCAGTCCCGAGCAAGACCACCAGCTCCATGATGTTAGGCTGCAGAGCGACCAGAGATACGATCTGGAATATAATCGCATCTCCGGCAAGATAAGAGATTGAAAAAAAAGTTTCCTCCTTCCCCCTCCCACACATAAAAGAAACCAGAGAACATTAACACAAACTTTTAAAACACACTAAAAATAACAAAAAGGACGAAAAGACAGACAGACCATTGACGAGGCTGCCATCACTGACGGCGCCACCCGGTTCAAGTGTTCAGAACCCCCAAAAGATCTCTAGTTTGGACTGAGCTGAGATTAAAACAACCTCAATCCTGTCTCTAACTCTTCAGCTTTCTTTGATCATTGTTGCTGTCATTTATTTGTTCATTTCATACCTTTCATTCATTTGTTCTTTGTACCTTTTCATACCTCGAGTTTCCCTCTGCCCTGACTCTCAGTCTGAAGAAGGGTCTCGATATGAAACTTCACCTATTCCTTTTCTCCAGAGATGCGGCCTGACCCAGTTACTCCAGCATTCTGTGCCTATCTTCACTGTAAACTAGCATCTGCAGTTCTTTCCAAAACATTTCACCTATGTCTCTGTTCAGCAGAAGATAGTAATGGATTGTGTTGACTGCCATTTCTCAAGCATTCCTTAGGTTAAACTCAGTATGAAAAAGGGTCCCGACCCATCATCATCTACCCATGTTCTCCAGGGATGTTGTATGATCTGCCAAGTTACTTGAGCACTTTGTGTCCTTCTTTGTAAACCAAGATCTGCAGTTTCTTGTTTCTAATTCTAGGCTTAGGTTTAACCTGCTTTGCATGTTTAACTCTGGATGAGTATAATAAGATTCAGCAAATCTTTGTCAATTTCGTGGCAAAGCCTCCATATTTGGTCGTCTAAGACCAAGTAGTTCGTAAGTTATAGGAGAAGAATTAGGCCATTCGGCCCATCTACTCCATTATTCAATCTTGGCTGATCTATCTTTCCCATTCAACCCCATTCTCTGGCCTTCTCCCCATAATCGCAGGCACTCTTACTAATCAAGAATCTGTCAATCTCTGCCTTAAAATATCCATTGACCAGGCCTCCACAGCCCACTGTGGCAATTAATTCAACAGATTTACCATCCTCTGACCAAATAACTTCCTCCTCATCTCCTTTGTAAAGCTACGTTCTTTCATTCTGAGGCTCTGGCCTCTGGTCCTAGACTCTCCCACTGGTGGAAACACAGATAGCACAGATATAGATAATCCATATGTTGTTTTGGAGCTGCCAACGTCTGTTTTTGTTGTAAACCAGCTACTGCAGTTCATTGGGTCTACAGATAAGCCACATGTTTGGACATCAACTCTAGGCATTTCTGCCCTTGGTGTAAGTAACATATTTTTCTCGCTTCCATCTCCTCTTAAGCCTGGTCTGAGTTCATCTTATACATGTCAACTAACTTCTTGCGTCTTTGTCCCATTTCCACATACTCAATCTCCACCTGTATTTATATTGTTCCCTTTGTATTTCTGATTATATAAACAAATATACGGCAATGACACTACAAACTGACCAACCGTTATTGAAGACAGTAACTCTTAACTAAATGGCAGTATCTCGCACAATGTATCAGAGTCACACCACATGATAGCAAACAATTTTTAACAGTATCCTGCACAAACTACACATGTTTATGAAATATTGTAATTAGTTAAATATTTTTTTAAAATAGAGTTATAATTTCAAACAAGCATGAATGCACTCAATCCCTTCGTCTCCTTGTGCACTGAACTATTAATGCAAGCTGTACTCAACATCTCCGAAGTGTCGACTTCATGCATTAATGATTCAAGAGAATTGTTGCCTTTTTGCATTAACAAAATTGCTTTCATAACTTTGAAGAATTACGATTATACAATCTGGATCATTACCTTCTTGGAATTACTTGCGTACATCCCAAACAGTCTACATAAATCTTGAGATAATACCTGATTAATATTTACAACAGCTCCAGTTATATCATGCATTTCACTACTCTGAACTCAACGAAGTCTGCATTATCCTGCCATTGATTTTGCACTGCCTTCCATTCTGTCTCTCCGTCTTCTTTTGCAATTCCTCAACAGTGCTTCTCTCCTTTTAAACATTTGCTATGGACCCGTCCATTATGTGCTCTTTTGAATCATCTATCTGCATCTAACTCCACTGAACACTCCATCTGTAGTCTTGCTACTTGAGGCTACAGCATATAAAGGCCGCATTGTCAATTGCTGAGGGTTTGATCTTCCTTCACCAAGGTTTTGAGTCAAAACAATAAGATTTGTTCATAAACTTTCTCAATCTGAAGTTACATAAACAGTTATGATCTGATGTATGTGTGGAGTAAAGGGCCTGTCCCACTTTCCCGAGTTATTCACGAATTCTCTAAGTTATTCACAAATTCTCCCGAGTTTTCAAACTCGGAGAATGTTCGTAACGAGTCCGTAGGAGTCCGTGGATATATCGTAGCGGCTCGTTATGCCAGCTGTAGGTACTCGGGGCTATTTTTTTACTCGTGGACATTTTTCATCATGCTGAAAAAACGTCCCGACTTACCTGATGCCCCGAGTACCTACGACTGGCATAACGAGCCACTACAATATATCTACGGACTCCTACGGACTCGTTATGAACATTCTGCGAGTTTGAAAACTCGGGCGAATTCATGAATAACTCAGGAGAATTCGTGAATAATTCGTAAAAGTGGGACAGGCCCTTAACATGAATGATGGGCGCCGCGATCTATTTTGCTTTCAACCTCCTTCATTTACTCAGTTCCTTTAATGCATCAACCTTTGTCCCAACTTCCTATGCACTCCGCCTTCAGAGTGTAGATTTTCTGTGGCCTTGAGTCTACCTTCATGTTTTTAGTTCTTCAACTGTGGTAGGTATTAGGGAATTAGATCATGCTTGCCTATAACCCTCACCTTTTATGCTTCTTTTCCCAAGTGATTCTGCGCTGTTTATGTCTCTCCTCGTTGTGTCAAAACCTTGCCATCTTACAAGTGATAAATATCTATAAATCCTACTATATATTTGTATCCTTCACTTTGAGTGCACTTTCCACAACCTGGAAAGACCACCCATCCTTGTTTCTCAAACTATTTCATTCTCACCAATAAATGTAACACCCTGACATCCTAGATCAAGCCAAGATCTAGGGACATTAGTCTATGGTATCCTGGAGAATCGGCTTGCTATCAGCAAGCAACACATGTGTGAACAAATCTTGACATTCCACATGCACACCCTGGATCGTCCTCTAATTTATCTCCAATATATATTGCAGCTTGAACTTGTTGTAATCCTTTTCACCCTTCCTAGCCTATCCGGTCTTTCTGGGACTCCCATTTTGAAATCCAATTTTCAATTTCCAATCTATGATTTAAAACATTGTTTTGTTTGTGCACCAAACCACTTTGCAAAAAAAACTTATGTTAGCCTGATGACCTGGACTGTGTTTCCCAAAGCGCAGAGTCTTTGTGAAATTCCAGTGTCAACTGAGGACTCACTTTAATTTGCTCACTACAAATGTAGTGTAGACATTTTTCTTCTTCCTGGGATGTTCATTCGTTGGCTATATTTCCTATTGCTTCTGTCTTTCATTCACTGAGATGCTGCTCTGTGAATTCTCAATTTTCTTTTTCATCCATTAATTTAATTCATTCACCTCAGCTTCACAGTTGGAAACCAAAGCAGACAATTCACCTGATCAAGCTTGCTTTCCAATGGATTCATTTTCATGCTATGCAGCGAAATCTTTCTCAAGACTTCTTCTGATTCATGTTGTTCTCTCCCTTAGGTTGTTTCTTTCTCTGAAGTGCCATTACCTTACCTATCTCTGCAATGTCCTCAGTTGATCACCAGTGTCTCTAGTTAGCCCATCTGTACCCCATGCACTCCATTGTCTGCTGGTTTGAGAACTCTTGTCACATCCCAAGACCACCTGCCTAATGCATCCACTCGGGCTGAATCAACTCACCCCACAGTGGCTTCTGATTTATGAATGTATTCCTTTCCCAAGAAAAAGGTCATGCCAAGTGCACACTTCCAAAGGCTAAGCAGCTCAATTGATCCAGTTCTTTCATTGTTGGTGCAGATTCATAGCACATAACCATTCCTGTTAATGTTGTAATCCATCTCACCAATGACTTGAACAAGTGCATAACACGATCTTGGTCCCGCTCAGCAAAGGAGGCAAAAATGTTCCAAATATACAAAGGAAGACAAACAATTGCACTATATGGTGGACATAAATATATCAACTGTGTTCCTCTCTTTAGATTTGCCAATAAATACCATGGAGTATTTCCACTTCTATCTCTGCTTCACATGTTTGGTATCTCAATAGGTTCAATCCATGGCAGGCACATTGTCTCTGAAGTAAGAGAGGACTTAATTATCATTCATAATCTTCAAGAACGTACTTTTTAGTATTGTATTCCATTGTTCTGGCAGCTGTCACACCAGGTCATTTTGGTTGGGCCTTCAGAGGACGTGTGACTCTCATCATATTGGCAAAGTGTCCTGCCTTTCCCATTCTAGTGGCACATATCCTTCCTGCCTTTGCATTCATGTGACCTGCTGGCTTCCCGCTGAACTTTCTTGCAGGTTTTGCGTAACTTAGCTTTGATCAATAAAAACATGACCATAAGATCAAATACACACTTGCATAGGAGTGTGCAGAATCAGACCATTTGGCCATTGAGCCTGCTCTGTTATTCAATCATGGCTGATCTATTTTTCCCTCTCAACCCCATGCTCCTGCCTTCTACCCATAACGTTTTGTCACCCTAACTAATCAAGAACCAATTTTTCTCTGTTTAAAAATCCCCCAATAATTTTGCCTCCACAGTTGTCCGTGGCAATGATTTCCATCGATTCAAAACCCTCTGACTAAAACCATTCCTCCTCATCTCTATTCTAAAGCTAAGTCCTTTTATTTTGAGGCTGTGCCCTCTGGTCCTCTGGTCCGAGACTCATCCACTACTGTAAACATCCTCTCCACATCTACTCTAGGAATTCCCAGGAGTCAGTCAGGATGTTACTATTCTTCATGGAGGCTTTCAGTGCACTATCAAGTATTTTCTTCCATCTATCTGATATTCATCCATCTGGACCATTGTGGGCTCCACCTTTCTAGAGTCATCGGTGTCGGCTGTTTGTTCTGTACCTTTTCATACCTCCAGTTTCCCTCTTTCCTGACTCTCAGTCTGAAGAAGGGTCTCGAACCAAAACTCATCACCTATTCCTTCTCTCCAGACCCGTTGAGTTACTGCAGTATTTTGTGTCTATCTTTGGTGGGAACCAGCATCTGCACTTCATTCCCAATCATTCTTCCACTTGGAAGAGCTTGGAATAGCGTTCCAGCCTTGGGAGTCTTGCATGGGCATATGAACAATGCGGCCTGTCCATTGTAGTGAACATCTGCAGCCAGGACCCTCAGCAGTGGCAATGTTAACTTGGGAGAACACTGACTTTGATATACCTCCAATTCAGAAAATGTTATGGAGACGCCTTGGTCTACTGTCACTGTTCTGTTATCAACAGCCATATTGCTAACTGCTTAGGCCTTAAATTTAGCAGTGAAACCACACCACTATTACCCTCTTCATTATTACTGAAGATGGAGTTAGTTATTGTCCGATATCATAAGTGTGTATAGACAGTTTAGATACTCTTTGGCATTTGGCTTGGTTATATTGGTTGAGGACATATCCTGGTGATATCGCACACAAGTACTTTGTGTTTTAAAACTAACTTATCTCTAATCTTGCAATTTACTTTTTGATGAATAAATGCTTTTGGTCATCATCTTTAATACCCTTTTCTTTGCACAGATGCCAATTTGAGGATCTGGTTTGATTAAGCTTCTGTGGGATATTCTTCTGCTTTAAAGATTCATTCATTCAAAAAGCATTGGACCTGCTGTTAATGGAAAACGGAGCTGTACTTTCTGGTGGACTCTAATCTTATCATTTTTTCACCATCTTTATCATTTGTTTACTCCAACATAGATCTGACATGATTGAATGGAACACATTGAATGTCTGCAATTGAACACATTCTGATACCCTTATTGGATGAGTAACAGCAGAGGCAATCTTTCTTAATATAATTATTGAATCCGTTGAGTCAGCACTTGAAATAGCACATCATTTGTCTGCCATTGTCCAATTCTGTCTATAACTGCAGTAATTCAGTAATTGCCTCTATTTCAGCTGCATTGGGTCCATCAAGTCACTGATGAAGACAAGAAATAGGAAACTCACATATTCATTTCAAGAACTCAGCAGACATACAGCAGTGACCAGCCTTGCAATGAGATTGCAATGACGAAAACTGCTGAGGATGCTGTAAAGGTTGATGGCTACATGGTCAATCTAAAGGGCTCAATCAATACATTTTAGACATGACACGGAAGGTTGTGAATTAACACCCATTCAGTGTTCAGGAATGTAAGCTACACCGACAGTTCTGTGCACTGTGCTGCTTTTCGGAACATTGAACAGAAAGAACAGGCCAACATGCCATTCGGCCCATTCATTCAGATCATGGTTTAGTCGTATCCCATCTTCCGCCAGTTGCCCTGGCACCATTTTACATCAAGCATTCAAACAATATCAAACTTTAAATTATTAAACTATTGTTTACTGCTATCTCTGGGACAGTTCCATCATACTGCATAAAGAAATGCTTGCCAACCTCTCATTTGGATGGTATTATATGATATGATGGGATTGCAAATAAACAAAAGTTTTTCATTGTACCTCACTATCAATGGGAATAATAATAAACCTAATATCCTTTGCCCCTAAATAGCAGAGAAAAATACTTGTCTATGTCGACCTACTGATCCAATCTAAAATCTCAATCAACTTTTACATTAATCTGCTCTCAGAAAATAACGTCATCCATTCCTTCTCTCTCCAGAGATGCTGCTTGTCCCGCTGAGTTTCTTCAGCATTTTGTGTCTACCTTCGAATCAAAAGGTCAAATGGCTTCTCAACGAGATCAAAACTTAACTCTAACCAAATACGTTCCTTCTCCTGATATTCCATAATTTTAGACAGATTTAATATTAAAAATGAACCAAGCTGTATTTCCAGAAAAGAGTTAAAGTTCTCCAACCATTTCTTTACTCAAGCGTTTCCTAACTTTATTCCTGAAGGGCCTGGTCTTAATTTTCAGCCTGCATCCTTCGTCCAGTCAGAGGGAATCATTTTTCTCCATCCACTCGACTGCTTCCCTGGAGTAGGTCGAATCAAACTGTACCACAGTCCCCACCATTGGAATGTACCGGGAATAAGGCTGGGGGAACACAGCAAGGCAAGTTCTGAAGATAGACACAAAAAGCTGTAGTAACTCAGCGGGACAAGCAGCATCTCTGGAGAGAAGGAATGGGTGACATTTTGGGTGTAGACCCTTCTTCAGACTGGTCATGGGTGACGTTTCAGGTCAAGACCCTTCTTCAGACTGGTTCTGCCCCGTATGAAATCCACTGCGGGAATGGAACCAGAGGCTACACCCACCAATTTTCCCCAAAGAGTTGAAAGTTTCAAGCAAGTCATTCACCAATCTTCTCAATTACAAAAAATTACAATTCTGCTTTACGTAGTTTCCAAATAAAATGGCACCACGCTACTTCCAATGTCACTCATCCTTCCTATGGTGTGATAGCCAGGACTGCTCACTGTACTCTAGGGCTTGATCTTGCCTTGGCATGGCATCTAACTCCAGCATACATGACCTTCAGATATAAATGCCAGCATTCCATTAGTCAGTTTCATAATTTTCTATATGCCCCTTAGCACTTTTATAATCCTTTTACATGCAGTATTAAGACTCTTGGACCTGCACAGTTTCTAGATTAACATTGGTTGGAAATACTTTCTATATTAGCTCCTCTATTGAAATTCTTTTGGTCCAGTTTATCATTTGCTTGTACTAATAACCACTGCTAATTTTTAATAGACAAAAAATGCTGGTATGTATATGACGGTACTCGTGAAGACTTGCTCTCGGTCCCCAAAGGTTGACAGGATCTCCTGGTTGCTAACCATTATAACTACCCTTCCCATTCTCATACTCATATTTCTGTCCTGGGCCTCCTCCATTGCCTGAGTGAGGCCACATGCAAACTGGAGAAACAGCAACCCCTATTCTGCTTGGGTAGCTTACCCAACAGTATTAACATTGAATTATCCAATTTTAGGTAACCTTTAACACCCCCTGCCCTCCTCCCATTTATCACCCATGACCCGACTGGCACCTATTTTCCCCTCAACCTCTGCTTTCACCTACATTCCTTCCTCTAGCTTCACAATTTGCAACTCTTTAATCATTTTGTCTCACACTTTTTTTCATCTCTGGCCTTTGTCCAATCATTTGCCTATCAAAAACCCTCTCGCCTCTGTTCACCTATGACCTGCCATGCTTTGTCCTGCCCCTCATCTCTTCTAACTTTCTAACAACCCACTCCACCGCCATAATTGGTCAGAAGAAGGGTCCAGACCTGAATCATCACCTATCTATATTCTCCAGAAGTGCTGTTTGACCCGCTGAGTTATTCCAGCACTTTGTCTTTTTTTTTGTGAACCACTATCTGCAGTTCCTTGTTTCTACACGCATGCTGTAAATCAATCTCATGTTTAACTTTGTGGAGGTGATGGTATGTTGTCTCGGTGTTCATCTTTACAAAAAAAAGCATTGCTCTTATGCATAGGTTTATAGTTCTTATGGTACTACTAGCTATCTTTGTCCTTGACAAACTTGAATCCTATCATCTAAACACAGTGAATGCATGAAGCCCTGGCACAAATCCTACTTCTCACATTGCGTCATTTAGAATGCCCATGCCATTCTCTTCCATCTGTTCAGGCAATTTACTAACCGGGTCATTAATTCAACATCAATTCCATAAGATTCAGTTTTACCAAATTCCTTCTCTAACTCCATAGAAATAGTGAAAGCAATTCAATTCAAGTTCAAAATTGAATTCACCATCAAGTTAACAAATATGATCTATCTTTGCAAATGTACACGAGATTCCCTCAATCATTTAAAAATCTTTGGGATGTTCAGTTAATGTAACCATAATTATAGGCATTGATCAATTCCTGACAACAGATATATAAGTAATCTACATCATATCTTTCCCAGCTTTTTTAAATAATGAAATTATACGTAAAATTTTACATTCAACATCTTGATTACATAGTTGACGGTGTATTTCAGAACGGTACCTGAACGTGACGTCGAAGGACTAGAAGCCGAAGCAAAGAAGTGGAAGCCAAATAACCGAATGGAAACAAAGCCGAAACGCCAGATAACCGAAAGCGTATGAAGCTGAAAAGCCAAATAACCGAAAGGGTGGGATGCCTAAATGCAAACTAACCGAAAGGGCGGGACGCCTAAAAGCCAACTAACCGAAAGGCTGCATAGCCTAAAAGCAAACTCACCGAATGGTCGCTCTGCCAAAACACCAACTAACCGAAAGGCTGCGTCGCCTACAAGCCAACTAACCGAAAGGCCGCTGAGCCGAAAAGTCAAATAACGGACATGACGTCGCCAGGGGGGCGGGACTTGTCAGCGATTGGTCCAGACCCCCGCATCCATCACATCACTGGTCGGTGGAGACTGGAGGGTGGGGGTCATTTTCCCACACAAACCATAGGTTACTGGGCACTCTGAACCCGAGCACCAAGTTGTAAGCGACCGAAGGTGCGCATCCCTCGGAATAGCCCCCACGGCCACCCTCTGCCTTGTCTCCCCCATGCGGCAGCACTGTGACGGGCTGTGTGACGGCAGCGCCGGTTGGAACAGAGGTGTGGGACAAGCTGGTCCCTCCGCCCACCCAGAGTCACTGACCGCGATGCACTGCCATTGGACCCCAACCCCCACACAGGCAGCATCTCTGGAGAGAAGGAATGGGTGACGTTTCGGGTCGAGGCCATTTTTCAAACCTGAAGTTGAGAAAACTGGCACTGACAGCGGTCCATGTGAAAGGACAGCACGTACCAACAATGAAGGAACTATGAAACCAGCAGCCGCAAGCCCTTCCACAGGACAGGATTTTACCTCGGCATTAAAAGTAAAAAAGAGTTACATTGATTTAAAAATGACAAATTTTACATGTATAAATAGTTCTTACATTCGGGAACCTGGTTAATTAAGTGGTGGGATTATTTCCCTGTCTTAACTATGCCTTTGCTTTAGCCGGTGGTCACATCCATTCCATCCCTCCCTCGCAAAGATGTGAGATTTCATTAAGAGCACCCTTGGATAAATAGATGCAAGCGGCATGTAAAGCATCTCTTCCATGCGCGCAATACATGAAGTCGATGAAATGAGACAACTGTGACACCAAAGATAGACACAAAATGCTGGAGTGACTCAGTGGGACAGGCAGCATCTCTGCAGAGAAGGAATGGGTGGCATTTCGGGTCGAGACCATTCAGACTCAGTCTTCATGTCTGAAGAATGGTCTCGACCCGAAACGTCACCCATTCCTTCTCTCCCAGAGATGCTGCCTGTTCCGCTGAGTTACTCCAGCTTTTTGTGTCTATCTTCGGTTAAAACAGTTTACAGATTAGCTGGTGTTTTGTGCGTGGGACTTTGTGTGCGTTACACAGGCAACCAGATGGTAATAAATAAAATGTGCTTCCTGTTGTCATTGGGGGGGGGAGTGGGAGGAGATCAAATTGTTCATTGTCGTGCATACTTGTCATCGGCCCGCCAGGGAATTTGTGCGTCCCCCATGTTTTAAAAGAGATTTACTATGGCTGCCAATCCCCCGCGCCTTCTGTCCCCGCGACCGGGGTGGGGGTGAATCACTCGGTGTGGGGGTTGGGGTCCGATGGCGGTGCATCGCGGTCAGTAACTCTGGGTTGGCCTGTCACACACCTCTGCTCCACCCGGCGCTGCCTACACACAGCCCGTCACAGTGCGGCCGCACTGGGGAGACGAGGCAGAGGGCGGCCGTGGCTGTGAAAGAGTGGGGGCTGTCCCGAGGGATGCGCTCCTTCGGCCGCTTACAACTTGGTGCTCGGGTTCAGAGTGCCCAGTCACCTATGGCTTGTGTGGGAAAATGACCCCCACCCTCCCGTCTCCACCGGCGAATTATGTGATGGACGCGGGGGCCTGGACCAATCGCTGACAAGTCTCACCCCCCGGCGATGTCATGTCCGTTTTTTGACTTTTAGGCTGAGTAGCCATTCGGTTAGTTGGCTTGTAGGCGATGCAGCCTTTCGGTTAGTTGGCGTTTCGGCAGAGTGGCCATTCGGTGAGCTTCCTTTTAGGCGATGCAGCCTTTCGGTTAGTTGGCTTTTAGGCGTCCCGCCCTTTTGGTTAGTTGGCGTTTCGGCTTTGTACGCTTTCCGTTATTTGGCTTTTCGGCTTTGTTTCCGTTCGGTTATTTGGCTTCCACTTCTTTGCTTCGGCTTCTCAGCCACGTCCGCACACGTTCATAACACATAATCCACACCATTAATAAGACAATCAACTTCCATCTTCATAATGTGATCTAATTCTGCTTTTCTAAGCTCATTAGTTGATGGAATAATTATTCATAACTTGTCTTAATGACAATAAAGAATCCTGGTTGACCTCCGTCTTTAGCTGTGTTAAATGTGAGGGTGTCCAAATATCTTCAGCCCATGTCTAAATTGTAACATTACACATTATCCTACTCTTGCTAATTGACACTTGATCAATGTTAATCCAATCAACAATGTTTGAAAGTTGGTTTCTGCAATTTATTTCTATCCGACAACAATCACAGCCACCTCCTGCTCCTCCAATTATCCCTGATTTAATCTTTCTCATTGTGCTGTCTGAACTTTTCTTTTCTCAACCTTTCTTTTTTCCTTTAACCCCCTCCATCATAAACTTCTGTTAATATATCCTTATGTGGCGCTATATTCAATGTTGTTTGATTATGCACTTCAATGCAGAAGTGAGTAAACAAAGTTTGGATCTCATCTGTCTGAAACATTTCCAAACTAATTTTATCTAGTGGTATGACAATTGAAAAATTCATGTTCTGGCTATCCAATTATTAAAATTACAAAGGTTCCTGATGATATCACCAAGATCCGGCTTTTAGGTATTGAAGTGCTTAGTGCATGGATTGAAAATGGTCACTTCATGGTGTTTCCAGGGTAGAAACATAGATCTTCCAATTTTAATTACTCATTGCCCACTTCCTTCCAAATGACCTGGATTAAATTGGTTTCCAATGTTTCTGTGTAGAGTAACATGCTTCATGGCTTTTTTGTCAGTAGCAATGACATTAAAGGACATTATACACACAAGTCACTGGAATCACATCTCACTCATCAACACAATTATTCTTGAAAAACAGCCCTTTAATGGGACAGCATTTCTTACAATCAAAATGTCTTCCTGCCTCTGCTTTTATCCTGAGCAGCAGATGGTGAGCTGAGGCGATAGGGCCAAGTTGTCTCTAGATGATTACTGATGAAGCATTAGATTACAGCGATGAGACACGGCATGTTTATGGCAAATATACTGAAAAGACAGCTCACCATTAATGCACAGTTGCATTGGAAGGAGTCTAAAGAAGGGGGCATCAGTTCATATCTAATTTTGTTTTAAGTAGTAAAATAGTCAAATATATTTTGGTTGTTATTTTTAGATATTTTTTTCTTCATGGTTTTCTTTTTTGTAAAGGAATGTTTTGCCCTGTTTTGATAACAAGCAAATAACAATGGCTGTGAGCAGATGTTCACAGGGGAAGCGAACAAGGGAACTGAAGCACCAACGTAAGATGCTCGATTCCTCATTTGGCATTTTAAGCTGACACTAGAAAAGCAGAATTAATGTACATTACCTGAACCAACTCAAGAAGTGACCTGTGTTTCTTTCGTGAGCTACTGTACAGAAAATATATATATAAATGTCACCTTTATAGTTATATGTCCATTCACACAAGGCAGGTGAGAGCTAGCATCCACTTCACCCCTCCAATCAAAGTGTTATTGTCACTACTAAGAGGAGGACAATGGAAAGCCAAAGGTAAAACACAATTAAAAAGAATTATTTAGTTCAGTTTAAAGATACAGCATAGAAACAGCCTTTGTAAACCACTGGGTCCATACCGACCAGCGATCCATACAGAGCTCTAGTGAGACCACACCTGGAGTATTGTGTGCAGTTTTGGTCCCCTAATTTGAGGAAGGACATTCTTGCTATTGAGGGAGTGCAGCGTAGGTGTACAAGGTTAATTCCCTGTATTGCGGGACTGTCATATGCTGAGAGAATGGAGCAGCTGGGCTTGTACACTCTGGAGTTTAGAAGCATGAGAGGGGATCTCATTGAAACATATAAGATTGTTAATGGTTTGGACACGCTAGAGGCAGGAAACATATTGGTGGAGTCCAGAACCAAGTGCCACAGTTTAAGAATAAGGAGTAAGCCATTTAGAATGGAGACGAGGAAACACTTTTTCTCACAGAGAGTGGTGAGTCTGTGGAATTCTCTGCATCAGAGGGCGGTGGAGGCAGGTTCTCTGGATGCTTTCAAGAGAGAGCAAGATAGGGCTTTTAAAAATAGCGGAGTCAGGGGATATGGGGAGAAGGCAGGAACGGGGTACTGATTGTGGATGATCAGCCATGATCACATTGAATGGCGGTGCTGGCTCGAAGGGCCAAATGGCCTACTCCTGCACCTATTGTCTATTGTCTATTAGTTCTTTGTTATCCCACTTTCTCATCCACTCCCTACACACTAGAGGCAACTTACAGAGGCCAATTAACTTAGAAACCTGCATATCTTTGGGATGTGGGAATGAACCTGAGCACTCGGAGAAAACCCACGTGGGCACAGAGGGAAACTCCACACAGACAGCACTCAAGGTCAGGATCGAGCCCGGGTCTCTAGCACTGTGAAGCAGCAGCTCTACCAGTTACCCATAGAATGGTAAAAGGTTATAAAAGGAGACCAATGAGTATCTTAAGCCAGCCACAAGGAGGTATACTTTTCTCTAGTCTCTATAATACTTAGTTTTTAATCAAATGATCTATCAGCCTCTGTGTATTGATATGGGTGTCTGGGGAGAATGGTTTCAAAGAAAGACATGATCTAAGCTGCAGAGAGGCTAGAGAGGAGCCATACAGTTTTATTTTACAAAATTAAATATGTTACCCCATTTATAATAAAATCATAGAAAATACATGCATACAATTCTTGCAAAGAAGGAGAATGTTTTACAATCTATTTTCTTCCAGTTGTAAATAATACAGTTGCATATTTTTAAAAAAAATGAATTTACCATACTGGTTGTGTACTGGTGTATCATGCAGGTCCCACTTCACTTGAGGATATCCAAAAGAAGGGTCTCAACCCGAAACATCACCCATTCCTTCTCTCCAGAGATGCTGCCTGTCCCGCTGAGTTACTTCAGCTTTTTGTGTCTACCTTGTGTCGTAATTTCTTATGAAACAGTGGAGGCCATTCAACCTATTAAGTCAATGCTGACTCTCAGCAGCCCCTTCACTTCCATCCCCCCACTAATTTCCCTGCAAGTTACCCTCCTAACACTGCCTCTCCCCTTGATTTGACCGTCATCCATCTATATGAGGGACAAGTTTGTCTTTGGGATGCGAGAGGAAATCTGGGGCATCAGGGAAAGCCCATGCGGTCACAGATAAAACATGCAAACTCCACGTAGACAGCACCGAAGCCCGGATCAAATCAGATTGCCAGCGCTGTGTGTCAGCAGCTGTATCTGCTGTATTGCAGCCCCCTCCTGGAACCTAGGGTGCAAACTAATCCGCAGGAACATAAGCCTGCATACCTACAGAGGCGAGAGTTCTGAGAAAGTTGTTATCTGGGCCATGGGCATAAAGTGGTTCTTCAAACGTTTTACAAGCATTTGACAGCACTGGGCCTCTACTCGCTGGAGTTTAGAAGGATGAGGGGGTGACCTCATTGAAATTTACCGAATATTAAAAGGCCTGGATAGAGTGGATGTGGAAAGGATGTTTCCACAGGTGGGAGAGCCTAGGACCAGAGGTCATAGCCTCAGAATTAAATAATGTTCCTTCAGGAAGGAGATGAGAAGGAATTTCTTTAGTCGGAGGGTGGTGAATCTGTGGAATTCATTGCCACAGAAGGCCGTCAATCAAAATATTTTTAAGGCAGAGATAGATAGATTCTTGATTAGTAAGGGTGTAAGGGGTTATGGGGAGAAGGCAGGAGATAGGGGTTAGGAGGGAGAGATAGATCAGCAATGATTGAATGGTGGAGCAGACTTGATGGGCCGAATGGCCTAATTCTGCTCCTATTACTTATGAAATTATAATTCGCATTGTTCCAATCGAGATGTTTAGTTTTGCATTGGAATGCCAGACTGAGCAAAAACATCTTTGCAAATTTAATGTCCCCATGGAATATTAAATGAAGCATCAGTGATCATTTGATGTTCACCACCTATGTTAAGTGGGCTTGTGTCCAAGTCAAGCAAATGTCCCAAATTATGTTAGCGGTCACTACATTCCAAACACAAATCAGATGTGCTTCTCAAAGTTTAGTGCTAATTGTGATTAACAATTCTTAATAAATCATGTTAATGAATAAACTTAGAAAAATTAAAGTCTTCTGGGCAGAACACCAACAGTCTTCAATCACCACTAAACGGAAGCCACAGTAGCTAAAGACATACTGGGTCTATTAGACCCTGGTAATTAATTAATAATTCTCCTGATTAACATAGATTAACATATGCAGACAAAACAATGGAGGAGGTTCCCAAATAATCTCCTTAAAGCAGCATCTGTCAGTTTTCTTTATTGGTAACTTACGCAAAGCAAAGAGCAGAAGGGCATTGCAAATTCCATAATGCTATCATTGCATCACTAATCGCATCTCTACCTACTCTTGGCTCTGACAACTAGCAAAAATAAAATGGCATTGTAAAATTCCTTGGTAGACAAAAATGCTGGAGAAACTCAGCGGGTGCAGCAGCATCTATGGAGCGAAGGAAATAGGCAACGTTTCAGGCCGAAACCCTTCTTCAGATTTGTAAAATTCCTTCATCGGCAGGCATAATGCCTGGCATGTGATCACTGCCTCTGCACATGCATGTCTTCATATGAAATGCATTTACCAAAATATGAGATGACAATTTTGATGTCATGGAGAACATTTTGAAGGCTCAAGTAGACACTTGATTTTCCTTCCTCCAACAACATTGTCAACAAATCACACCTTTTCAAGATTCTTCGTGGGAGATTGTGGGTTTGAGGTAGGATGATGGGAAAAAGTTTGGGACTGACTGGAAAAATAATCTTGGAATTGGTTTGAAGAGAGAAAGAATGGAATTTGGGTTTACAGACAGAATTAAGTCAGAAAGACAGAATTAAAACAGGAAGAAGACAGTTGAAGTTAGATAAATAAATATTGCATGTTCTAATTTTAATCAAATGATCATACAAATAATTATATTTTTAAAAAATCATAATTTTTAAAAAACCATATCCACAATCCCTTCTCTTTCACAGCAGATGTATAGAAACGTCAGTATGGTGACAATTTAATCACCGGTTGATGCCAGTGTTCTTCAGGTCTTGATCTAATTACCTTTGTTTTCCTTCACCTGTATACCTTGATTCATTTTGTTTGTGTGAATGGAGCTTCCGGTAGAATCTATCAATGTTATTTTCTTCAACTACAGTCGAAATAAATTTCCGCTAAAACCTACATTTGCCCTTTAAAAATATACCTGACCCACAAGGGGAAATTCACCACTCTGCCAACTCCATTCAACTGGTCAATAGTTCAGCAAACATTCCTCCTTTTCTTTTGCATTTATTTACTCTGCTCAGTTCAATGCTGCTAATTTATTGAACACTGCACTTATTTCCAGAGCACAAATATCAGCCTGGCCTCTGTCTCATTTCTGTGACTGTGTTCCTGATATTTGAATTCTTCATTAACAAACTATTTTCTTTTAATTCTTGGCTCTCTGAAATTTAATCTCCCCAAGAACTCTGTCGAGGTATCATAAAACACTTCTAACTATACTTTAGAATTAAATATCAGCGCTCAGCACTTACACACATAAGATATGGGAGAAATTTGGACAGACCTTACTGTATGTGATGAAACAAATACTCTTTTCACAGAAACCACATGCATTTCTGCATTATTTACTTAACAAATTAAAATGGAATGGCAATTTTGCTCACAAATCAAACAATAGGTTTGATAACTCTGTTCAGGATTTCAGGATGTCAGGACAAATTTTAGATAGAAATGCATAATTAGCTGATTTTGATTCAACCAAAAACAATTTGGTTCTGAACTGGTGATCGGTTCCCTCGATCTCAAATTCGACTTTATAGTGTGCTTGTCTCCCCACAGATATTTCCATAGATGCCACGTTAACAGTGTCCATCTGGGAAATTAACTTTAAATGCCCAAAGGTTTAAATACACAGTCTTCACAAAAGCTGAAGGTATTAAAGGAATCCTACAAACCCATCTCAATCATTACACAGGAAAAATGTATATGTATATATATATATATATATATATATATGTGTGTGTGTGTGTGTGTGTGTGTGTGTGTGTGTGTGTGTGTGTGTGTGTGTGTGTGTGTGTGTGTGTGTGTGTGTGTGTATATATATATATATATATATATATATATTTGTATCATTTCCATTTTCTGGGAATTGTTGAGATTATTCCAGGATACAATGACTCACTGACATACAATGTTATGCCCTTCTGTTAGTAGTTATGGGATTTCCTTGATTAACACCATCATATTTGTCTATGCTGTTAGGCTATTCTGTTAAATTATATTATTAGGAGTTTTATTAATCGTGTCTTCTTCTTCTGAAGCAGACCTGTGGGAATGAGGATGAACTGCCTCTTCACTGGTTTTGTGGGGACTGAGATAACTGTCAAGGTTAACATGGAAACTGCAGACTCTTCTACAGTCGAGGGGGGAGGAACATGACAGGGTGAGCATGCTCGATATTTGTGGACTTCTGATGTGTGATCTTGTGATTTTCAATCCTATTCAGAACTTATGTTCAATATTAAACCTTAAACTCATTGTCCCAGAGTTAAGAGTAGATAAAGTCATAGAGTGATACAGTGTGGAAACAGGCCCTTCAGCCAACTTGCCCACACCGGCTAACATGTCCCAGCTACACTAGTCCCACCTGCCTGTACTTGGTCCATATCCCTCCAAACTTATCCTATCCATCTTACATTTTTCCAGGGAGCAAAATACATGATTTTTTCCTCTGTCCATTTGGTAACCTCCTCCTATGACAGAGCTCAGAATGGAGTGCCTGATTCAGGATTCTGAGTTTGAGCATGCAAATGAAGTGGATTACCCATTACTGACAAGTGAGTGCAATGTGGGCCTCAATGCAAGTGACGTTGGTCTCAGAGCAGACACTAACTTTAATTCACATATCCTTCTGCTGAAGAAGGTGGATTTTGCAGAGATACCACTAGTGGTATTTGTTTCTGGTGCTTGATATGCCTATCATAGGTAGTTTGGGTTCCAGAAGCACATAGGAGAGCAGGAATTACGACTGCCTGGTAGACATTGATTCTCAACCATGTTGTTTGATTCATTAGGATCTTCCCAATTAACCAAGCCCATGCATGTCAAATAGCGAATTTCACGATCCTTGAGATATGGAAAGTGCTCAAAAATGTTTCAGGGCCTTGTCATGTGCCATTCAACTTGGAGGGAGGTGTTGTGTAGCAGGTGTAGGCTATTAAAGGACTTTGCCTGACAGATGATAATGCCACTTTATTGTGATAGCTAGGAAAAGCATAAATATTAGGTCTGCCATAATCTGAAATAATATTGGAGATATAACTTGATGTCTGTAAAGGGCCTATCCCATTTAGACGATTTTTCAGCGAATTACCGGCGACTGGCAAGTTCCCGGCACACGCGTGAAAAACCTGGAACCACACACACACACACACACACACACACACACACACACACACACACACACACACACACACACACACACACACACACACACACACACACAGAGCAAAGGCGGGGCCAGGGAAAGCGGGGGGGGCGAGCGCTGTCCGAAATTCACACGGTGCAAAGCCCAGGTAATAGAGACACACACTGCGATGAGCAGGAAGGTTACAATGGCAAGCACAGTGTATCGTAAGTCCTTTAAAAGAGGGGGGGTGGGGAGGGGAGAATATGGGAGGGGGAGGGGAGAATGGGGGAGATGGGGGAAGAATGGGGGGAGAAGGGGTGGAGAGAAGGGGGGGAGTAGAAGGGCGGTGGGGTGAAGGGTGGTGGGGAGAAGGGGGGGAGAGAAGGGGGGGAGTATAAAGGGGTGGGGAGAAGAGCGGTGAGGTGAAGGGCGGTGGGGAGAAGGGCGGTGGGGAGAAGGGCGGTGGGGAGAAGGTGGGGGAGAGAAGGGGGGAGAGAATGGGGGAGAGAAGAGGGGGAGAGGGGGGAGAGAAGAGGGGAGAGAAGGGGGGAGAGAGGGGGGAGAAGGAGGGGGGGAGAAGGAGGGGGGGAGAAGGGGGGGAGAAGGGGGGGGAGAAGGGGGGGAAAACGGGGGGGGGGAGAAGGGGGTGGGGGGGGAATGGTGGTGGGGAGGAGTGGAGACACTTTTAAGATGCCAGACAACTTTTAATAAGCCAGAGATATACAGCTGTGAAGTTTGGCAGGCATTTAACATTACCGGTCGGCTATTCTTGGTTCTGAAATCTCGTGCTTACGTTTTTTTTCCCTCAATATGCCAATGAAAATGCCCGGTCAGCAAAGGTGATTAACTAAAACTACCTACGACTACTCATAACTACATGGCGACCCCACTACAACTGCACCTACGACTACAGGATTATCGATTTACTCCATGGCAACCAATTTTTGGTCGCAGAAAAATGTTCAACATGTTGAAAAATTTGCGCCGACCAAACTGAGGCCGAGACTTGTTACCAGAATGTAGGAACTCCTCGCGACCATGAAGGAGACTCACCAGAGACCACCAGCGAACATGTGGCGACCATATGGCGAGCGCAGTCTCCTGCACTCGCCTAAAAAGTCACCTTAGTGGGACAGGCCCTTCAGTCTGACAAGGAATGAGACTGAATTGGATTGAATGAGAAGCTTCTCAGTTAAACTCAGTCCTTTCTGAAAGGTGCTCAGTCAGAAGGTGGGTTGCTGCATGGAAATGTTAGGTGCTGGAGCAACCCCGGGAATAGACACAAAAAGCTAGAGTAACTCAGCGGGTCAAGTAGCATCTCTGGAAAAAAGGAATAGGTGACGTTTCGGGTCAAGTCCATTCTTCAGACTAAAGAACCCCGGGGACCCTAATGCCCCTGTCCCACTTAGAAACCTGAACGGAAACCTCTGGAGACTTTGCGCCCCACCCAAGGTTTTCGTGCGGTTCCCGGAGGTTTTTGTCAGTCTCCCTAAAGGTCGAAAGTGGTTTCCGCTTCTTCTATGTTCCGGCCATTATTTCAAAAAATTCAAAACCAGCCGCGACTAAAAATAGGTTGCCGTTTTAAAAATCGGTAATTTTTTAGTTGAAGCCGGTTGCGATGCTAGTTGAAGGTGATTGCCGGAGATTGCAGGTAATAATAATAATAATAATGGATGGGATTTATATAGCGCCTTTCTAATACTCAAGGCGCTTTACATCGCATTATTCATTCACTCCTCAGTCACACTGAGTGGTAGTGGAAGGTAGTGGAAGTACCCAGTTTTATTCCACCAGGTAGATCTCAGACAGTTTGGATCTTTATCAGTGACTGCTCGGGACATGTCTACTTCATATGAGTTAGCAGATGAAGCTAGTGATACTAAGCCAGAAGGCATTGATTACAGAACTACCTACTGAGAACAATCAACTTGAAGCTAAGAAATAGGCCTACAAACTAAAATAGCAGGATGACAGAGAATTGGACTGACATGTGGTGTCCCAGAGGGGAAGATGTTCTGAAGTTAATGAAGATCATTTTCTGTTTGTAGCATGAGTGAAAGGCATTGCTTCAACTGCCACTTAAGATCCTTGCAATAATGGGACAATTCACAAAACTAGATGTTATTCAGTTAAGAACAACAACCTGTAATTGGTTTGATCGGTATGAGAAAACCCGTTCACCCAAGGTGTAGGGCAATAGCTATGCCACGAACACAGTGAGAAGCAAAAGGCTCAACACAGGATGCTGTAAGGAGCCAATATCAATTATGTTTGGCACGAACAATACTTCTGCGAAGGGCTTTGGTGTCGACTGTATTTACACAATTGCTGAATGGCTTGAATCACGTCACTTGCATCAGAAGCATTATGAAGGCATTGCAATACAAAATGGAGGTGGGTTAAAGAAGATTCATAAGGGATATCATAGGAGGAGTGGGCTTGCTCATGTTAGCCAATATAGTGTAGTCAAGGTGAAGCTAATCAGACTGCATACAACATGGCAGACTTATATGCCTTCAAGTCTATGGGTCCTGTTTTAGATCTTGCTCCTAAGGGAAATAGGTCCTTCTCATTTAATCATAGTTTCTACAATTCAATTCAGGCCTCAGCCTCATGTGTTGCAAAGCAACAAAAAAAAATCCTAATAAACTCTTTCATTATAGCTACAATTTTCCATTCCTGGGGATATCCTCATAACATTTCTGCACCCTTTCCAATACAATCACATCTCTCTTGTAATGAGTTGACCAGAATTACATTCAGTACTCAAAATGTGACACAACTTGTGTTGTACACAGTTCAGGCATAACATCCTGTTTTTTTATGGTCTACAACTCAGCCAACAGAGTAACATACTCGATATGCTTTTCCAGCACCGCCTTAATAACGCCTTATGCTACCATAAAGAATCCGTGGGCATAGACCCAAAACCCTTTGTTCCTCCAGTGTTCTCCATACTCCTCCATTCATTGTGTATTCCCTTGGATTGCTGTGTCCTCTCAAGTGGAATTGTGGTTACAGCTTATGTAATTTCCTCCTTTTTTCTCTGAACTGCTTCGGATAATTTTGCATTTTCAAACAAGCTAAATCCTTTAATGCCCTCTCTTACTATGTTCATCCCATAAAATATTGCACACATCCTCCATTACGATAATATCTTTCCCCTTTGGCCTTCGCACAGCGACTACTTTTATGGCCCCTGATAGGCATGAGATCATGAAAAATAGATTTGTGTGGCAAAGCAAAGCACCAGGTAAAGAATTAGGTCCAGATGAACTGTCCCAGAAAGTGCCACATTTGGAGTCTGGGCAAGTGGCAGACCAAAATAACTTACTGAAAGTCTTTGTGCAATCATCAGCCCTTTGCTCATTTCAACAATTTTATGAAGTATCGACCAGCAAACTTTAATGAACCTATTGTTTCTTTTTCTGAGGTAGACACAAAATGCTGGTGTAACTCAGTGGGACAAGCAGCATCTCTGGAGAGAAGGAATTGGTGACAATTTGGGTTGAGACCCTTCTTCAGACTCATTTCAAAGACACATAAAATGTATTTTCCTGATACGCGTTCATTTGGGTTTAGGTTTATTGTTGTCATGTATACCGAGGTACAGAGAAAACCTTTGTTTTGCATGCTATCCAAACAGATCAGATACACCGCACACAGATGCAATCAAGTCAAACTCAAGTACAATAGATAGAACAAAGGCGAAGATACTGTGTACAGAATATCGTTCTCAGCATGTAATGGATCAGTTCCAAATTTTTCCACAGTGTCACCCGGCATGGAAACAAACTGTCCTTTCGCCCATTTACACCAGTCCTGTATTAATCACATTTTACTTACCCAGATTTTTCCACTCAACACATTCACAGTGGTCAACCTACCAAAGCTTCTTGGATTGTTTCTTTGTTTGTAGTTCATTGGGACATTCATTTGGGCACTATTGGATCCTACGTTATTGTTTTATATATTATAGATTTGAATTTTTTTTTTCATTTTGTTTCAGCTTGTTACTCATTTCCCTTCAGGTTCTGGGCTACATGTATGCCTCTATCTCAGCTTTTAACAATTAGGGCTTTGGACTTCTTTATAATCATAAAGCACTTTGCTTTCTAATCACCCAGGCATAACTTACACATTCAGAATCAGATTCAGATTACTTCAGATTCAGATTATTTAATGACCACACAGTCAAGCTGGTGGAATTCATGTTCAGTACAGGATGTTACACAATAGGCTGATTCCCGTCAAACATAACATAAAACACAACAACATTGGGTTGTGCCTTACGTCTGAGATCAATGATAAGTTCATGTGTTTTTGATGTGTTGAGTAGGAGGTTATTATCTGTGCACCAAGTGACTGCTTTGTTTGTTTGAGTGCGGTATTCTGTTTCGTTGTTGTTAGAGATGAGACCTATGATGGTTGTGTCATCTGCGTATTTATATATTTTGACTGAACTATACTGGGATGTGAGTTGATTTGTGTAGAGTGAGAATAACCAGGGTGACAAGACGCAGCCCTGAGGGGCTCCTGTACTGAGGTGCAGAGGGTGAGATATGGTGTTATGTATCTTCACCCTCTGTTGTCTGTTCCAAAGGAAGCTATAGATCCAATGACAGATGCAGGGGGTCAATGTTCATGTCCGTTAATTTATGGAAGAGTTTGACCGGGTTGATGGAGTTGAATGCCGAACTGAAGTCCATGAACAGGATGCGGGCGTAAGTGTTGGCGGTTTCCAGGTGTTGCAGAGTGTGATGGATGGCCAGGTTGACTGTGTCTTCTACTGACCTGTTGGCTCTATATGCAAATTGATGTGGGTCCATGTTGGAGGAAGTGCTGGTTTTGAGGTGAACGAGAATAATGTGCTCAAATGACTTCATGGCCACAGATGTAAGGGCAATCGGTCTGTAGTCATTGAGGCAGGATGTGTGTTAGACTTGGGCACAGGAATGATGGTGGATTGTTTGAAGCACTGGGGCACTGAACATTGGCAGAGGGAGGTATTGAAGATGTTGGTGAACACAGGGGCCAGTTCTGCTGCACAATGATGGAGCACTGCTGGGCTGATGTTGTCTGGGCTGATGTTGTCTGGGCCTGCAGATTTGTTTTTCTTCTGTCTCCTGAAGGTAGTCCTCACCTCGGCCTCCTGGATGTGGAATGGAGGGGGAGGAAGAGGAGAGGGGGACGATGGTGGAGGGACTGGAGACTGTTCAAACCTGCCATAGAAAGTGTTCAGTTTGTCTGGGAGTTGATGATCATTATCAGGGATGGGGGTGGATTTCTTTTTGTAGTTGGTGATTTCCTGAAGTTTTTTCCAGACAGTTCTAGTGTTGTTGGTTGAGATTTCTTGTTCTATTTTGGTGGCATAATTGTGTTTGGCTTTCCTTATTGTAGACCTTAATTGATATTTTGCAGCCATGTAGTCCTGCTTATTTCCAGATTTATATGCAGCATTTTTCTCAGTTCTTAATTGTTGAATTTCTTTTGTGAACCAGGGCTTATTGTTGTATTGTTTAACCGTTCTTGAAGGGATACAGAGTTGCTCGCAAAATTGGACATATGACGTCACTGTGTCCGTGTAGTCGTGGAGGACACCAGCTGCGCGGAAAACTTCCCAATCAGTGCATGCGAAGCAGCCTTGCAGCTTTTCCAAATTGCAAGGGGATTGCCAATTATTTTAACTTCTTATATTAACCCAATTTAGTCTAACGCTCCTGTCTAACCATGAACTAATGAAATTCACTCAAGCGTAGCAAGCAACTTTAAGGAATAGGCAACCCAGAATAGGCAACCCAGGATTCAGTACATACCTTGCGAGTGTCCTTCAGTTTATAATACAGAGCTCACTTTACGAATCAGCCTTTACAAATGAATACAGCCACAAATCTGATTGGTATCTGAATCCACCAACATCTAATTTCTGATAGACACAAAATGCTGGAGTCACTCAGCGGGACAGGCAGCATCTCTTGATAGAAGGAATGTGTGCCGTTTTGGGTCGAGACCCTTTTTCAGATTCTGTTTTCTGATTCTGTTTGTAAGGAGGTTTGAACAAATGCTTTACTACAAATGTTTTTGTTTGTTTAATTTCAGGACATTTATCTCCCTTGAATGAATTTGGAGAACATTTATAGTTAATATCTTTGAAATTCATGATTTTAATGCACTTACATAGACTGATATCAAAACTTTTGGCTTTAAAATCTTATTTACTACTTTATTATGTAAAAATATCGTATGCGTCAATTTATGTAACCATAGTTTCTAAAGAGCGGAAGGTGACATTTTATGTTACTTGAAAAACACTCAATGAATGTACTTAAGTTTCTTTTAATGACAATTCTGAACATTTCATGTCTATTATTTCAAAGAGAAGGATTTGCTGAATGCATGTTAATTATTTCTATGGAATCCACAAAGAATTTGGATAAACTGCAAGGACTTGAAAGTTAAAAAAATGCAAACCAAATAGCTGAAATCTGAAATAAAAACAGAAAATGCTGGGCGCATTCAGCAGGTCAAGCAGAGTTGAGGGAGAAAACATTCAGACCAATAACGCTTCTTCAGAATTGGAAAGGTGAAAAAATACATTAGTTTTATGTCACAAAGAGAGGGTGGAGGAGGGCAGAAAGAACTTGGGTAATGTCCAGTATCTGCAAGTTTTTTTCCTTTTCAATCATTTACCTCAAGCCTCATAGTTAGGCAGTTGTTTCCATAACTTGCAATAAACATATATGTGTTATAGAAACTGGGCATCATATTCAATTTCCAAAATATGGTTCCTTTATCTTCAATAGAGTCAAATTTCAGAAGACATGTTCAGGTGACAATTGCTGGTATTATGTACATTTAGCACATGCTGCCGGGGATAAATTTCTCCCAGAGTCTATGGGCTAATATGAACTCATGGAACTTTAATATCCACCAAAATAATTTCCTGGGCAGGTTTTCAGTGATGCTTCTGTTACTTTGTTGTGAGCAAAATACTGGCATGTTTTTTGACAGAACAATAGTGACTACATTTCAAGTTAGATCAGGGGCGTGGAGTTCGGTGGTGGGTCCACACAGGCTCGATCATCTCCCTTCTGAAAAATAAGGCTTGATGCCTCGGGAAGCTGAACGTTTCCAGTTATTTGCAAGTCAAAACACGTTGGCAACCCACAGAGGTTTTGTACCTTGAAGCTGGTAATGCAACCGAAAGATTACAAGTGTTTGAGGCCTGCACACTGACTTCTCAAACTTACTCCTTAGTATCATGCCCACACAGGAATATTAATGCTACTGCATGACCTTTTCAAACGCTGAATAGATGACTGTTGGCAAGACACCGCTTGCGGGGTCATTGGTTAATTAGTATCTGCACTAGCTTGCTTAATAATTCACTTAAAGCTATTCTGCAGGTAAAGTGAGCAAGATGGTGTAACAATGCTAAAGTAGTGCATCCTAGTCCATTAACATGAAAGACAGGTCGACTGGGAGCATGTCACGGGGACAGTAATTTTTTGGGGGAACCGGTGAGGAATTGAAGTACCATTCTACTAATCCTTCTAGCTCACTGCTTCTTTGTATCTGAAAGAAGCATTTGTATTTACATAGCATTGATCAGATTCTCAACATATCCCAGAGCATTGAACTGAAGTCACCCGTCTGCTTTGCAAGCAGATGTACCTACCAGTTTGTACACAGCAGGGGCCCCACAAACAGAAAATCAACGAGCAGATAATTAGTTTGGAAGCCCGGAAAACGGAAAAAAAACGTTCCTCCAGCAGTACAAAACACCTTCAGCATCGTGCTGATGTATCGGCAAAAATAATGTACTTTGCTCTACAGTGGATTTTAATTTTTGTTTTCAGTGCACAAAGTGGTACCAACTGAGCTTAACTGCCAGTTTCAGTAGACTGCAGGTAGACTATCTTGTGCAGTTAGTACCTGTAGTTTCTTCTAAGTACTGGCTTATTACATTTCCAGTGGAGATCAATAATTTAGCCAGTACCATGAAAACCCAAATAATACGATAAAGTGATTCAAATGTAATAATGCAATGAATTTATTTTAGATGCTATTTTAACAGATGTAATAATTAATCTGGTTTGAGGGGCACAGAGAATAGCATATATACCCTGGACTGTGTCAATGATGCTGAAGTGGAGTTGGTCTAGAGCTTCAAGTTCCCAGGTATAAATATCACCAGCAGTTCGTCTTGGTCCAATCATTTTGATGGCATAGGAAGAAATCGCACCAAAGCTTCTATATGTCTCCAAAGACTCTTGCCAATTCCTACAGGAGCACCATTGACAGCATTCTGTCTGTATGCATCACAGCTCGGCGTGGCAACTGCTCTGTCCAAGACAGCAAGAAATTGCAGTTGTGAGTACAGTCCAGTCCATCGTGTAAACTAGCTTCTCCCCTCATCAACTCCATCTACACTTCACGCTGCCGCAGGAGAGCAACCAACATACATCAAGCACAATGTCCCTCTTCTCCCTTCTCCCATCAAGCAGAAGATGCAATAGCATGAAAGTGCATCTCACCAGTTTCAAGAACAGCTTCTTCCCTGCTATTAGATGATTGGATTGTTCGCACAAAATCTAAGGATGTAGTCCCGATCTCCCAACCAATCTTGTGGCCCTTGCATTTGTTTACCTGCACTTTTCTCTGTAGCTGTAACACTATATTCTGCACTATGTTTATTTTCCTGTGGTATGGTATGATTTGCCTGGATATCACACAATGTGAATCTTTTTATTATTTCTCAGTACACGTGATGATAATAAACTAAACTCATTAAAGTTTAATGTCAATTATATTATTGAAACCACCAATAGTGGCGATAGAGGATTTAATTGATGACACCAATAGAGAAGTATTCCACTTTGTGAGGAAAAGGTTGCAATTACTCACCAGAATTAGATCATTATGCATCCAAAAAGTTATTTCAATTCATTGATCATTATATACAATACTATTTCAGGAATTTTACGGTCTGTTTGGATGGATCCTAGGGACAAATCAAAGCTTGGCATGCCACATCTACAAAGCTGGCATGGACATGACCTCTTTCCTTGGCTCTGAGCTGAATCCATAATGCGATTTGAGTCATGAATTATGTTGGACAAAATGAATGATAAAGAGAAGGCTGAAGCATTTTTACCCACGTGGACAGCTGAAAGTACCTCGTGTCCTGACTGAAGACATGCCCTCTAGACATGAACTCTACATTCCTCACCACAACTTTTTAAAGTAGTTGCAGTGTTGGTTTCTTTATACTTTAGCCTGTAGACTTTAGAGATACAGCGCAGAAACAGGCCCTTCGACCCACCGTGTCCATGCGACCAGCGATTCCCATACACTAGCACTATCCTACAGATGCGGGCCAATTTACAATTTTACCAAAGCCAATTAACCTACAAACCCATGTGACTTTGGAGTGTGGGGAGAAACCGGAGCACCCCGAGTAAACCCACAAGGTTACAGGGAGAATGTACCACATCTCCACAGACAGCATGGGGTGGAAGATTGCAACCTTCACGTGGTCCGCCCTGTTTCGAATAATGCAATCAACTCGACGTGCACAAACGGAAGATCACATAGAACAAGTTGTCCAACAACTTTAGGCTGTGCACGCCACACAAAAGAAGAAGACAGACAGCATCGTAGTCAGGATCAAACCCAGGTGTCTGGCACTGTAAGGTAACAACTTTACCACTGCGCCGCTGTGCCTCCCAATCTATCTGACAATTTAGACAATTGTCCCATTATGTCCTGTTTACTAAGATTAGAACAACCCCTTAAACTCTTCAAACTTGGCTTACATTTTCTGTTCTTAACTCTGGCCCTTGCTCCAACCATCTGCTGATTAAAACTCCCCCCTCGCCTATGTTGACCTATTACGGCCATGCGTTGACATGCCTCTCCCCTTTTCCAGCTTTCTTCTCCCCTCCCCACCTACAGTCAGACTGAAGGAGGGTCTTGACCCAAAACATCACCTATCCATGTTCTCCTGAGCTACTGCCTGGCCTGCTGAGTGATTCCAGCACTTTGCATCTGTTTTAGCCTACTTGCCTTTTTTGTTAGGTTCTTTTGTTCAGTAATCTATTAAATGTATTTAATGCAGATGTTTCTGACAGTGCCCTTTTTATTAAAGGTAGTTTATTGTTCTGCATTGCAGCAATACTCCAAAGCAAGATTGGCTGACGTACTCACAGTAAGAATGTTGGGTGTTGTGTGGGTGGAAGTGTTTCCAGAATCTGATGAGAAGTGCAGCAAAAACACAAAGGAAAATAAACCAAAGCAATGATACACCCACCGTGAAATTATGCTCATACAATTTCAAAATTATGTATACAATCTGGAATGAACACACAATGCTTCATCCAACTGAAGTAAAACCCAGCTACATTGTTAGTTACAATGCTAGACATTGACTGTGTTCAGATTTAGCAATATCACATTTGATGATTGTGATTGAGATCCAATCACAAAACTCTAGCAGACGCAGATTTTCTCAGTTATACAGACATGTACGGCTAATACAGTCTCCTTCCAAAGAATAACGATGTGGTCCTCACAGTCTTTAATAAAACAAATCATCAATCTTTTCCAAGAGTCTTGAAACTGAAGATGAGCGTTCACCCATTAACAATCACTTTAACATCGTCTGCTGTTTTCCTCGTCAAAGTTTGCCATTTCTGCTGAATCAAATGTGCTCGAGAGCACTTAGAGTAAAATAAAATGATTAGTAAGAATCCAGTTCTTTAACTTTCACTCACTCCACCAAAAATGTACACTGCAACATGTCCCATCTACAAAATGCATTGTAGTTAATCTCCAAGGCAAACCAGTCAAAGCTACAACCCCACCAAAAAAGACAAAAGCAATAGGTGGATAGAAAGGAGTTACACAAAGGCATGGATTGAGAGTATAAAGGGCCTGTCCCACGAGCATGCGAGTGCAGGCGGCAAGCGCGACATAACGTGGTCGTTTGAGCCGTACGGCCTCGCGGGGCCGGTCCCACTTCGATCGCCGGAGCCGTATGGAGTTGTGCGGAGCTGGTCCCGACATCGTGTGGGGCTCTGAAAAACTGACACTGTTCAAAAATTCCGCGCGGCAACGGCCTGCCGGCCTGCCGACCCGCAGCCGCCTCGATGGGCGTGCACAGCATCTCGACGCCATACGCAGCGTCTTGATGCCGTACGTCACGTGCGAACTTCCCGCGAACTTCGTTCGAACTTCACGTCACTCACTCGACCTCCGCGCGGCCCCCGCTTCTGGTTTGGTCGCGCTTGCCGCATGCAGTCGCATGCTGGTGGGACAGGCCCTGTACCGGGATCACTCGACCTCCGCGCGGCCCCCGCTTCCGGTTTGGTCGCGCTTCCGCATGCAGTCGCATGCTCGTGGGACAGGTCCTTAAGAAAGAACTGCAGATGCTGGTTTATACTGAGGATAAACACAAAATGTCTGATGGAGGGTCTCAACCTGAAACATAACCTATTCCTTTTCTCCAGAGATGCTGCCTAACCTGTTGAGTAACTCTAGCATTTTGCGTCTATCTTCGATATGGATTGAGAAATTGCTATCAGATAGAAAGTGAAAACATTCTCTGATTGATTGGCTGTGACAGTCCGTACATCACAGGGATCGGTGTTTAGGCCTCAGTTTTTCACAATCTATTTCATTAATTTGGCTGGGGGACAAAATGTCACATTTCTTAGTTAATTAACCAGACCAAACTAGGTAAAGTAAGTACAGAGGAGAATGTAAAAAGGTTTCAAGAGGACAGAGGTAAGTTGAGTTAGTAAGAACAAGGCAGATGGATTATAAAATGGAAGAATGTGCATGGAACAAGTGGACTTGGTGGACCGAAGGAACGGTTTCCACACTGTATCTCTAAACCTGGCTTTTATTTGCACACATGTCTATAGCAACAACCTGCAGTTATTTTCAGATCAAGTAAATCTCTATATTTCACCGAGGTGATAAAAATCCACTCCAACATCAATAGTCATCAAATTGGATCATTCAGATGATAACTTTGAAATCAAATTACTGATGAGGGAAGAAGAGTATTGTTGCAGACAGCCATAGCTCTGTAATTATCAATAGAAATAAGTGGAACGTTTGTTTCAAGAATTAGATTCCAATTCCATTTTACTTCTGGAGATTTTTTTCTTGCAACATTTGCAAACATAATTCCTGGTGTGATAAAATCCATGCACCATGCTAAACATTATGGCCATGAATGAGCAATTGACAGCAAGATTAAAAGCATAGAAAACTACAGCACAGGAACAAGCGCTTTGGCCACAATGTCTATGCCAAATATGATGCCAATATGAACTAATCTCCTCTGTTGGCAGATGATTCATATGTATATTCATGTGCCTATCTAAAGAGCCACTATTGTATCTGCCTCCACCACCATCCCTGGTAGTGCCTCCGAGGCACTCACCTCCCTCTTTAAAATCCTTGTCTCTCTCACCTTAACATGATGACCTCTAGTCTTCAACATTTCTACCCTGGGGAAAAAGGTTCTGACTGTCTACCCCTATCTATGCATCTCATAATCTATATTACTAAAAGTCTGATCTTGACCACTTCCTGTTGTTCTGTGTATTGATTTTAGAAAAAACGCTGCCACTTACGGCTGTAATTTTTGGCCATCTTACTCAGAACCCCCCTCCGCTGCGCACGACAAGAGGATTTTTCCCATCGATGAAAAATAAAAGAGTTATTAGTGTTAAAAAAAAATTGAGATTCTCTCTCCTGAAGGCCACACCCCTTCCGGAGGGACTATAAAACCCGGAAGTGTTGAGTGCCTCAGTCAGTCTCTGTAAGATGGGGGAGCAAGAGGGTCACATCTCTCAGTCTGAGCTGTGAATAACACTGAACACATGTCTACTAAACTGTGAGTGGTTTTACTGACTTGTCAGTGCCCTTAATGTGGTTTGAAAATATAGTTTGGAAATGCTAAAGCAGTGTTGCCTTTGGTTTGGAAGTGCTAAAGCTGTGTTGCCTTTAGTTTGGAAATGCTAAAGCATTGTTGCCTTTGGTTTGGAATTGCTAAAGCTGTGTTGCCTTTGGTTTGGAATTGCTAAAGCTGTGTTGCCTTTGGTTTGGAAATGCTAAAGCTGTGTTGCCGAATTAAAATTGCCGTGCCTAATTAAAGTTGCCATGCCTAATTAAAGTTGCCTTTCCTAATTAAAGTTGCCTTGCCTAATTAAAGTTGCCTTGCCTTCTGTATAGTTAAAAGTCTAATCTTGACCACTTCCTGTTTGCGCTTTATATTGATTTTAGAAAAAATGCTACAACGTACGGCTGTGATTTTTGGCCATCTTACTCAGAGTCCCCCTCCGCTCATCAGGTGCTGAGGATGTTTCCCATCGATGAAAAATAAAAGAGTTATTAGTGTTTTAAAAAGTTTAGATTTTCTCACCTGTCAATCACGCCATGAAGGCCACGCCCCTTCCGGTGGGAGGTGGAGGGACAATAAAACCCAGTCCGTCCGTCCCCCCCCCCCCCCAACACCACTGGCCACCCATATTGGAATTGGTGGAGAGGTGGAATATTGCATTGGGGGACCAGCTGGGACCAAACGGGTCCCACTTAGTCTAGTCTTATATATTTCTATCAAATCCCCCCTCAACCTCTGACACACTAGAGAAAACAAAATCTGTCTGTTTTATCTCTTCTTGTACTTAATATCATGTAGTTTAGGCACTCTGATTAACCACATCTGCACCCTTTCCAAAACCTCCACACCCTGTGATAGTCATGGTCACCCTTGTGATGGTGACAAGAACTCCAACTGCCTAGCCAAACTTTATAGAGCTCCATCGTGACTTACCTGCTATTACTCATCACAAGCAGCAGCACGGTGGCACAGCATTAGAGTGGCTGCCTCACAGCGCCAGGGACCCGGGTTTGATCCTGACTAAGGGTGCTGTCTGTACAGAGTTTGTATTTCTCCCTGTGGCCACATGGGTTTTCTCCGGGTGCTCCGGTTTCCTCCCACATTCCAAAGACGTGCAGATTGATCGGTTAATTGGCTTTGGTCAAATGGTAAATTGTCCCTTGTGTGAAGGATAGTGCTAGTGTGCGGGGTTCACTGGTCGACGTGGACTCTGTGGGCCAAAGTGCCTGTTTCTGTGCTTTATCTCTAAACTAGACAAAACGCTAAAGGGACTGTCCCACTTTCATGACTTAATCCAAAACCTCTGCCGAGTTTAAAGGACCTAAAAAAAGAAAATCAAGATTTTGGTAATCTACGAACTCCTACGACCTTCCACGAATATGTCCACGAGCTGGAGTGACAGAGGTCACGTGCTGATGTTGACTTCATCTTTTTTTTTCACTCACCTTTTTTTCTCTGTCCAGCTGCTGAGCTACGAGTACCCACGAATATCTACGAGTGCCCACGACTACCCTCATGGCCTACTGCAGTCTGCCCACAAACTAACTACGAGTAAAAAGTCGCAATTTTTTTCATCCCGACTATTTTGTTACACGTGGACATTTTTCATCGGGCTGGATAAAACGTCCCGATTTACCTGATGCCCCGAGTACTACGGCTAGCATAATGAGCCGCTACGATATATCTACAAACTCCTACGGCATCCTACCGACTTGTTACGAACATTCTGCGAGTGTGAATCAGGGGAAAACTCGTGAGAATTTGTGAATTACCTTGTGAAAGTGGGACAGGCCCTTTAGGCACCATGAACCCTGTGCATCTTAATCTTTTCAATCAGCCCACCATGTGGTGTTTATCAAATGCCTTACTGAATTCCATGTAGACGACATCCACTGTGCAACAGTATCCAAAAGGCAACACCCGTTTCCCAGGGCCCAGAGGATTCCTGAACTTTCTGCCTGCTCCCTTTCCCGGTGGTCAAGTAATTATTTTCCACCTACACCTTAGGCATGACCACCTCACTATAACTCCTATCTATGAAACCTCCACACTCCCGGTTGAGCCCAGGGTCATCCAGCTGCAGTTCCAGTTCCCTAACGCAGACTATCAGGAGTTGCAGGAGGAGTATTGCACCTTCCCACCTAACATCTCTACTGCATTAAGACCAAGGATTAATTAATTTAAAAAAACAGATGGTACCTTAAACTGTGTAGGAAGGAAATGCAGATGCTGGTTTAAAGCAAAGATAGACACAAAATCCTGGAGTATCTCAGCGGGGCAGGCAGCATCTCTGAAGAGAAGGAATGGGTGATGTTTCGGGTCGAGACCCTTCTTCAAAAAAAGTCTTCATTTTCCCCATACATCATTGAAAGAGTGTTATGCAGCATGGAAACAGGCCATTTAGCCCAACTCATCCATGACAACCAAGATGCTAAATCTGAACTCAAAGATTTAAAGGTATTTTATTGTCACGTGTACCAATTAAGGTACAGTGAAACTCGATTTATCATACAGTCACACTTAAAAAAGCAACAAGGCACACAACTACATAAAAGTTAACATAAATATCCACCACAGCGAATTCCCCACATTCCTCACTGTGATGCAAGGCAATAAAGTCCAATCTTCTTTCCTCTTTATTTGTCACATTTGCCCGTATTTGGCCAATAAAACCCTCTAAACGTTTCCTTTCCATGTATCTATCCATGTTCCATCATGTTTCCTGACAACTTGATTTGGAGGCAGTTCAGCCCATTAAATCCATGCTATTTCTCAAAAGAAGGGTTTTGACCCGAATCGTCTCCCATTCTTTCTCTCCAGAGATGCTGCCTGTCCCGTTGAGTTACTCTAACATTTTGTGTCTGTCTTTGGTACTTTAGCCTGTTCAGTCCCCTCAACAAAGTCTCTTGACCCAAGCCTCAACACTAAAGGGGCTGTCTCACTTGGGCGACCTAATCCGCGAGTACTGGCGAGTTTGCCCTTGACTCATACTCGCAGTAATGTCGTAGGAGGTCTTTGTAACTCTCCTTCATGCGCGAGAGTAGTCCCCATGTACTCGAGGCCTCTGCTAGGTCGCGGCGTATTTTTCAACATGTTGAAAAATGCCCGTGAATAAAAAAGGTCGCCATGGAAAAAAATCGATACTTTTTTTACTCGTAGGTTTAGTCATAGTAGGTCGGCATGTTAGTCATAGGTAATCGAGGGTAGTCAAAAGTATTCAAAGGTAGTCATAGTAGATAGTCTTCATCATAGTCGAAGGGAGATCGAAGGAGGTCGTCTTCACTCTCCACTATTCGGTGTCCAATTTTCCCGAAGTTAGTCATAGCTATTCATAGCTAGTCGTAGCTAGTCGAAGCTAGTCTTCAACATAGTCGAAGGAGGTCTTCAACATTACATTTTTTTCAAACTCTCCTAAACTCTTCTAAACTCGCCAATTAGGTCACCCAAGTGGGACAGCCCCTTTACCCTCAAACAAACCACTTCACCTCAGAACTCAGCATCTCCCAACGTCACTCACAATTGGCTGCTCCGCTATTCTTTTCCGTCTTCTTATTGATTGCCGTGCCTATCAATAATCCAATCAATCAACTCCTCTTATTTAAGTCCCCCGCAGCTGCTCTACATCTGACACTGAAATCTCCTGAAAAGGTTCAAAAAGCAGCATAAAACAAAACAAGGGGAATAATTAACTCTCACCTGCTTAAAAATGCTTGATCTCTTTTATTTCTTAAGGTGTAAAAAATCACAATCAGCCTCAGGAATTTTTTTTAATTGTGCAGTATGCGATGTGAGGCTAGATTTGACCTATTTTCAATCTCCTTGTAGGTTGTGCGTTTGTCACTAATTTCCCTTTCCAATTGATTGCTGTCTAGCTTTGTTATTCACTAATTAAATATGCCTGCCAGGATAGCTGCTAACACAGAGATTTAATCTGAAAAATACAATTTATCGCAAAATAAATTGCCATCTTCATCTTATATTTGGCTGAAATAACTCCCCAACTAGGACAGATAAAGGACTTGATTTGTTGGAATTCATTTTCCCCATACATCATTGAGGGAGAGTTAGAGTTACACAGCATGGAAACAGGCCATTCGGTCCATCTCTTCGGCCCAAGCACCAAGATGCTAAATTTGAACGTCACATTTACCCATATTTGGCCAATATCCCTCCAAACCTTTCTTTTCCATGTATCTATCCATGTACCATTATGTTTCCTTACAACATATTAGGAGGCCGTTTGGCCCATTGAATCCATGCTATTTCTCAGATCAGTTGCATTGTAACATTTATTTCCCTGTGGCTCTCTTTTCCATGTCGATGAACTCTCCTGTGATTCTCCACATTCTCAACTACATACAGCTATACTGGGAATGATTTAGAGCAACAAATTAACCTACCATCAGCACATCTTTGGAATATGAGAGGAATCCATTGCATATCCACCTAGTCACAGGGAGAACATACAAACTTCACACAGACAACACCAAAGGTGAGCTTTGAACCTTGGTCACTGAAGTTGTAGGCATTAGCACTACCTGCTATGTCACTGTGTCACCCACTGTGGTGCAGCTCGTGGAGCTGCTGCTTCACTGCAGCAGAGAAACAGGTTCGATCCTGACCTTGGGTGCTGTCTGCGGGGAGTTTGCACATTCTTCCTGTGACCACGTTGGTTTCCTCCAGGTGTTCCGGTTTTCCTCTCACATCCCACAGACATGCAGGTTTGTAGGTTAATTGGGCTCTGTAAATTGCCCCTAGTGTGTAGGGAGTGGATGAGAATTTGGGATAACATAGAACTAGTTGCCGTGGACTCAGCAGGCTGAAGGGCCTGTTTCCATGCTGTATCTCTAAACTAAAACTAAACGATAGATGAATAGATTTTAGGAACAAAATACTCAATCTGACATATTGATGCTAATGAATAATTATAGATGCTATGCAATGTACTGGCATGATAGCCAAACATCACAGCTGGTTGGGCCACTGACTGAGTTTCAGACACCAGGGTTCAATCCTGACCTCAGGTGCTGTCTGTGCGAAGTTCTCCATATGATCGTGTAGGTCAAGTGAGAAACAATCCGAGATTAATCTCTAAACATTTTGCTTAAACTCCAGGATCCTGTGGCCTTAAAGTTCAGCACCATCAGTGGCAGCAACTGGACTGGAACAGAAACAATTTCAAGTGTGTAGGAAGGAACTGCAGATGCTGGTTTACGCAAAAGTAGGCACAAAATAATGGAGTAATTCAGCGGGACAGGCAGCATCTCTGGAGAAAAGGAATAGGTGAGTTTGAAGTCTGGGCTCAGTCTGAAGAAGGATCTCAACCCGAAACATCACTATCTTCAGTAACAATTTCAAACTGTTCCATTTGTGGAATTTGTATAATTATTAATGTCTTGTGGTTCGCAGTCAGTGATCTCTTTGGAAAGCTCACAGATACCTTGCCTGACTCCTCCTCAACCCCTATCATCCACCCTCCTGCCCCAGTTGTATTTACAAGGAGAAGTCAACTCTAATAATTGCAGGTGAGCCTTCTGCCATGTTAATTGCTTCTTAAGTAGGTAATCACAAAGCAATGAACAAATACAATGACAACTGGCTGAGTCACATCCCTGTTGTAGACAGCTGATGATGTTCTCAGAAACTTTGAATGCTTCTGATATTCAAAAACGTTCAAAATATATTCAAACTATTGAACAATTATAGATCATAAAAATTTAAATCTCAAAATACTTAAAACCACTTAAAAACACAAAATCCCAAATTAAACCTGAAAACATGTATACTTTCTACTTTGCCAGTGAATGCAATAGCTTGATATGAGTAGGCAAGTTTTTATCAGAACTGCGTTCAACCTGAGTGTGTAGAAAGGAACTGCAGATGCTGGTTTACACTGAAGATAGATACAAAGTGCCAGAGTAACTCAGTGGGTCAGGCAGCATTTAGCTTGTCCCAGCAGATTCTCCAGTGTGAGGAGTGAGATTTGCCATGGCTATATACTCAAGATTCAAGAGAGTTTATTGTCATGTGTCCCAGATAGGACAATGAAATTCTTGTTTTGTTTCAGCACAACAGAATATAGTAGGCATGAATACAGAACTGATCAGTGTGTCCATATACCATTATATAAATATACACCCAAAGATCTAGAATTGGTGCATTATTACTACTGATGTTGCAAACAGTAGTGTTGGGATTTTATACACTAAAGTTTTTAAAGCATCAAATGTCAAGAGTATTTAATTGTAATATTAACTAACAACAGAACAATGAAATTATTTGTTGCAATAGCATAACACATCTCATTCAAGTTCTCTCTCCATAACTCCACCTTCCCAGGTTCTCTGACCAGTCTGACTGTCCCGCTGATCACACTGTATCTCTGTCTGCTTTCTTGTCACCTCCTAGCTAACAATGGTCTATTCTACAATGTCCTTGAACTTCATCTCTTTTGATCTCTTACACTTCCTTATCTCTGTAACTCCCTCTCCCCTGATGTTCATTCTGAAGAAGGGTCTCGACCCAAAACATCACCCATTCCTTGTATCCAGATTGGCTGCCTGTCCCGCTGAGTTACTCCAGCATTTTGTGTCCATCTCAGTCAGGTTATCCTGACTCTGTGAGAACTGTATATTCATGTGCTTAATGGTAAAAACATTTCCTAAATTACATAGTGATTATTTTTTAAGGAGTACTTAATTTCCTGTTACATGCACTGTAACAGGAAATTAAGGGCAAAAACAAGGACACTCAAGTCACTGAAGTCAGGAAATTAAGGACAATGGTTGAGTGGTCACACCAATGGGGCATGCAGTTCAACCCTTCCAAATGTGAAACATGCGTGTCACCAGAAAGAGGAATCCAGGCGAAACATCGTACAATATACTTGGTACCACCCTTGAAGAATCAAACAAACCAAGTATCTTGGCATCAAATTGCAGAATGATCTGCGTTGGAATGGTGAGACTCATCATGCAACGGTGAAAGCAACAGGTGTCCTAAATTTTCTGAGGCTAAACTTTCATCATTGTTCAACTTCTGTCAAGGAGAAGCTATACTTCACCCTCGTTAGACCTCATTTGGACTATGCAGTTGCAGCATGGGACCCATACACAAATAAAAACATTTCTTCCATCGAAGGTGTCCAAAGACAGGCAGCTCGATTTGTTACTAACACCTATGAGAGAGAAGCGAGTGTTACCAAACTTCTGAATTCTCTGGGGTGGAACCCTCTCCAAGACAGACGTGAAGCTCACCGTTTGACCTGTTTTTACAAAATGTTAAATGGTCAGCTCGACATAGATTACAAGACCTACACCGAACCCAAACCAACTAGGAGCAGACGAGGGCATTCGATACAATTTGTGATTCCAGCTACCAAGACAGATGTGTACAGCAATACGTTCTTCCCCCGCACAATTAAAGCATGGAATAATCTCCACCCTACTTTAGTTACTCAACCAGATGCAACTAAATTTAAGGTAGCTCTTTCTTCCCCAAAACCCTTTCTGGCTTAAGTCCTCCCTCCACCACCTCCAGTTTAAATTCCATTTGGAATATTTTGGAGGACCAAGAAACCAAGAACCAAGACAGAAAAGGACACTGAAGTCACTGTCTAAATGCACCTTACTTCTCTTGGTAAGTGTTTTTTATAATTTACAGTTTAATCATTTCCTCCAACAGGAAACAAACACATTATATGAATTGTAATTTGAAAACTTAAATGCCCACCCACTCTATCAATTCCAAAGAAGGATGTTATTACTTAAAGAGGATGGTGCTGTCAGTTTACACCTCCTTCTTCCATCCATCGTGGCGGGAAATATTTAATATGTTTGTGTCCTTCATTGCAGGGTCTGACTTGCATAAACATTCCACTCCAGTCCATGCAAGTCAACCAGGCTAAGGTCAATAGGATGCAACTTGGGTACATTCTGTAAACCCTGGATGATACTAAGTGGCATCCTTTTGCGGAAAAATTACACTGCAATATGCGGTACATTCAGGAGAGAGTGGTCTGTCAACAATCGTTTCGAGTTGGTGCATACAATCTAATAACCATTCAGTTACCAGGAGCATCTGAACACAGTGTTGCAGAATAATATCATTACCACAACTACTTAAATCTCACTACAATGATAGCATACATCATATGCACACAGATCGACACACTGCATGGTGCTGTACTATTTGTGTAACTATAGCAGATATCCTCAAGAGAGGACCTCATAGCAATACACACGATGATGAGGGCATGACCCGCTGAGTTAAGGGCCTGTCCCACTGTACGAGGTAATTCAAGAGTTCTCATGAGTTTCCCCTGATTCGAACGCGGAGAATTACGGTAATAGCCGCTCGTAGGTACTCGGGGCTCTCGTGGACATTTTTCAACAATGTTGAAAAAACTTCACGAGCTTACCGCGTTTCCCGCGTACCTGCCGTTAGCGTTACGAGCCGCTAAGAGACGTCCCGAGCTCCGACGTACCCGTTACGTACATTTTACATACTTACCACGAGTTTGATTTTTTTTTTAAACTCGGGAGAGCTCTTGGGTAAACTCGTATAGTGGGACGGGCCCTTTACTCCAGCTTTTGCGTCTATCCATGTTGAGCACATAGTTAGGGTAAGTGGTAGGAAACTTTTCCCTGTAGGACAGATGTTTAAAAACTAGAGGGTGTGGGTTTAGAGTAAAAGGTAAGTGATTTAGAGTGGATCTGGGAGGTTTTTTTTCTACCCAGAGTATTGTTTGAATCTTATTGCACTGTTTGAGGGGGCGATGAAGGCAGAGACTCTCATAACATTTAAGAAGTATCTCGATCAGCAATTGATTTTCCAAGGTGCTAGTAAATGGGATTAGTATGGATGCCTATGTGATGGTCTGCACGGATATGGCAAGCTAGAAGGCTCTTTTCTTGTTCTGTACAACTTTATGATGTAATAAGTTCATGTTCTAAGCACAGGAAAAGAAGAAACATTATTTAATTATCTACCTATTGCTCTGATCATTGCCATTTATTTGTGTTTAATTTGTTGATGTTTTCAAAGAATGAGCATTACCAGAATGTGACCATGTATTATTCTGTAAAACCAATTACTGAAGGTTTCAATATCCTTTGGTGTCAAATATCTTACCTTACAATTTCATCAGGATTCCAGTAGTAATTAATATTACTAACAGAGCCCCACAGAATGAGATTAATTTCATTCTGGCATCCCTCTGTGACCAAATTGTTCTGGTTTGGACATCCTCTTTGTCAACATGAGGGGGTGGTAAAGGAACAATTAGCTTGTGCAAGTTCACAGCATTATTTGCCTTTGCTTCAAATGAGCACAGCTCCATGGGGATAAGGAGGCATTAGGAAAGATCAGCTCCACCTCTTATCTGTGCCTATTGTTTACTTGTCACTTCTGTAAATGCAAAACTAAGATTGCATCTGGACTGAAACTTCATTTAATCTGTTGCTCCCCCAAAGTTCACTGTTGAACTAATTTGTCACTTCATTAAGGTGTTGGTAGGATGTCATCTCTCTGGAATCAAGTCTCTGAATAACTATAACATATCAAAAGAAGTTAAACTGAAAGTCAATGCTACTTGTGGGATGATCTACAAGCAAGCATTTTTATAAACAAATTGTAGAACAATTCCATTGCTCAACAACATTTCTCACCCACAATTGCACAACACAAACAAGTCAAGATTTCAATTTATTTTTGATAGCTGAATACAGGAATTATCATGCACCAATTTCCCAAATTGATTTTACTTCGGAGTCACGTGAGTGACTACGTGAAGAACCCCGCCAGTGCGCCTGTGCGTCATTACGTCAGACGCCTTGACGCAAACGGACGTGAGGAGCAGAGCTGCTCCAGTGAATTTGTAGTTTTTCAACTACAAGGTAAGTAGAAACTTTTTTCAGGTTTTCCAGGTCCGTTTACTGTGGGTCTATGGGGATTTTTTCCACAGACGCCATGGAAAAAAACGGACAGGGGGAAGAGGCGAGCGACACAGCCGACAGAAAGTCGAGAAAGTCGGGAGTCTGCGGTTAGAGACCAACCGCCTCTAAACCCCGGTACAGTCGCCAGCGGTGAGCATAGCGACTGTGGACCTGGGGCTGGTGAAAACACAGTCAGCGCCTGTCGGGCAAAAGACAAAGTTTAAATCCCAACGGCCCACGGAGGGAGTCCCAGGCAATGGAAGTAGCTCCAGGGCTAGATACTGCTTTCGAGCGTATTGCCCAAATAGAAAGCCTTTTACATAGGCTGTTGGAGCAAAGTTCACTCAGGGAGGAGTGTACTGAAAGCCAGGCTGCTGGAAGCAGCTCAAACAGCTCCTGGTACAGGGCTAGATACTGCTTTCGAGCGTATTGCCCAAATAGAAAGCCTTTTCCATAGGCTGTTGGAGCAAAGTTCACTCAGGAAGGAGTGTACTGTAATCCAAGCTGCAGGAAACAGCTTAACAGCACCTGGCTCAGGGCTGATGGAATGCACCCTCAGGAATGAGGAGCGTGCTACGGGTCATGAGATTTCAGATCCCGACTCTGACGGTGAGGCTGTACAAGGCAATGAACGGCAGCTGCCAGATGTTCCACCACTGGCAGTAGGATTCGCTGCCCCGTCAGGGTCAGGAGAGCCATTAGGAGAAGAACTGGCCTCCTTAATAAATTACTTGGTTTACCATCAGCTGGAACAGCAGGAGATGGATGAGACTGCAAGAAAGAGGAGACCCCAAGTAACTGTGGGTTGCTGAAAGCAGCAGCAGTGAACCAAATTATTTGGAATCAGTTGCAGAGAATATTAAAGCTGCTGGGTTCTGGAATAACTGCTTTTACCAGAATAGCAGGTAACAGCCAAGAGATGACGAAGTTGCATCAGGAAGCACTGGGGTTGCTATGCAGCACCCACTTCGAGATCAATTATCTGAGGAAAGTGCTATACGGCCTACTATGAATCCGAAATTCGCAGCACTCTGCAAACCAAGTAATATACAATTACCCAACTTACTCTTTGGAGAGGATCTCGGGAGACGTATTAAAGAGTTGGAAGATGAAGCGAAAACAGGATTGATAAAAACATCAATGTTGCAAAGTCTGTAAAGAGGAAGTATCCTTTCAGACGTCATACGGATCCTAGACCAGGACCAAGTCGCTCATTAACGCAGGGACGTAGCTGGCGGCCTGCAGCGGGAGTAAGGACCAGTGATGGTGCTTCCGGGAGAATCCAGGGATCTCAGAATACTCAAATGACTCAAGAGGTAGGTGGACCTGGTTCTCAGGGGAACATACTAATTGGATTAAGTCCAAAAGTTGGAGGTAGATTACGTCTCTTCTATAAACATTGGAAGAAGATTACTTCAGATGTGGTAATTCTGAATAATATACAAGGATTTCGAATTGAATTCAATCCAAATTATGATTTGCCTGTCCAGCATGTTCCTAGCAGAAGTCTCCACTTTGCGAAGTAATGGAGGTTCAAGTTGCGCTTCAAAACCCTATATATAAAAGGTGTTATTGAAGAATCAGTCCACCAAATTCACCAATTTGGGTCAAATATATTCCCTCGATCAAAAAAGGATGGAGGATGTAGGATTATTATAGACTTGACAAGTCTGAATCCTTTTGTTCAGTGTCTGTTCACTTGCAAGATATGAAGTATCTTAAATTTACATGGATGAACCAATTAGGGCAGTTCAAAGCTTTGCCTAATGGGTTAACGTTCCCTCCCAGAAATTCATAAAATTGTTAAAATCAATTCTGGGGTTGCTGAGAGCCAGGGGCATGTACTAATGGCATTCCTGGATGATGTCCTGATTATAGGAAGGACAAAACAGTCAACAGAAGCATCGGTTGCAGTAATAAAATCAAACTTTTGAAAGTTTGGGGGTTTCTAAATTCATCCAAAGAAATCAAGGTTAAAAACATGTACCTCGATTGATTATTTGGGGTTCACAATTGATTTAGCCCAAATGCAAATTACTTTGCCCAGTGAAAAAAGGGTGGAGTTGATTAAAGATTGCAGTAATCTGTTAAACGAGCAAAAACCTCTAATCAGACAGGTGGCTCGAGTACTGGGAAAATTAGTAGATTCCCAGCAGTCCAGTATGGACCATTACATTATCAACAGCTGCAGAGAATCAAAGAACAGGCACTGAGAGTAAATGCTGGTCATTTTGATAGAACCATGCAAGTAACAACAAATGCTGTTTGTAATCTGCAGTGGTGGATTCTACATGTCTCAAGCAGTTCAGGCAAAGTGCTGATTGAACAACCTTCCATCATATTACAAACTGATGCCAGTGCACTAGGATGGGGTGCAACTGACTTAACATCGAGCTGTGGAGGCAGATGGAATCAGGAAAAGTTAGTGTTACTGCCGACATGGGGAATTACCTATTTGGAGCTTTTAGGAGGTTTCTATGGACTCCAAGCTTATGGTTCTAACACAACTAAAAGGAAGGTTCAAGTTCAAATTAATAAACACAACAGTAGTTGCCTATATTAATGATATGGGTGGAATTAAGTTGGTGTCATGTGACAAAATGGTTAAATCAACTTTGGTCTTGGTGTATTGAAAAGAACATTTGGATTTCAGCTATCTATCCACCAGGTAGAATGAACACGATAGCAGACACCAGGTCACGAAAAGTTCCATGATAATAAAGAATGGATGTTGAATCAAGAGGTATTCAATGATATAGTAATCAGATTTGGAATGACCAACATCGACTTGAATCATCAGCTATCGAGATATGTCTCATGGAAACCAGATCCAGGAGCAGTGGCGATTGATGTTTTCTCGCTACATTGGGGTGGTATGTTTTCATATATATTTACACCTTTCTGCCTCATAAGCCAATGTTTGCTTAAAATCAGGCAAGATGCTGCTTCAAGGGTATTGGTAGTACCAGATTGGCCTACACAGCCATGGTATCCGTTGATATTAGAATTAACAACACAAATGTTGATGAAAGTCCCAAAAAAGAGTAATTTATTGATGCACCCTGTACAGGGGAACAACATCCATTATATCATCGTTTGGATTTGTTGATTTGCAGGTTTTAAGAATGCCTTTTCTGGGATGAGGACTGTCTGAGTATACTGTGGACATGCTTATGGCAGTCTGGAGGAAGAGCACTCAAAAACAGTACCTTTCTTATATTAAGAAATGGGAAGAGTTCTGTGTACAAAAGAATGTACAATAAAGTACTGCAGATATTTCAAATGTTTAGAATTTCTGTCAAAACATTATTATGATGAAGGTCTGAGTTGAAGTGCAATTAATTCAGCCAGAAGTGCATTGTCCTCATATTTGGTTCTGGATTCAGAAAGAAACTCAATTGGGTCACACCCAATTGTTTCCAGACTAATGAAAGGAATCTTTAATTCCAAACCACCGAAACCTAGGTACGTGACAATCTGGGATGTAAGTGTGGTACTGAAACTACTTCGTGAATGGTCATCAAGTGTGTCTTTACCTTTGGTCAAGCTCAGTATGAAAGTATTCATGCTTATGGCATGAGTGACAGCACAAAGAGTGCAAACACTTGGAAAATTACAAATAGACAGTATGGAAGTAACTGAAGACAAGGTTTCATTCTATATCTATGACCTACTAAAGTAAATTAGGCCAGGTGTGACAGGATTTAAAATTATGCTAGCAGCATATCCAAATGATCCATGTCTCTGTATTAAGACATATTTATTACAATACATTGAGGTCACAAAGAATTTGAGAATACGGAAACTGGGTTGTTGATCACACACAAGAAACCACACAAGAGAGTTTCAATACAGACTATTTCCAGATGGATAAAATAAGTCTTAACAGCTGCTGGTATTAACACTTATGTTTTTACGTCTCACTCGACTAGGGCAGCAGAAACGTCGGCGGCCAGGGCAAAAGACGGCCCCGTCGACCATATCCTCGAAGCCGCCGGGTGGTCCAATGAGTTGATGTTTCAACATTTTTACCATCGGCCTATTGTTAATGCGGGGTTGTTTGCAGAAACTATTTTAAGTTCTGTGTAAATTCCTCTGGTTTAAAGGGGATCTGATTCATTTCATTATTGAAATGAACTACTGCATTTGTGGTACAAATGTTATTATGAATGCATGATTGATTATTCTCGTTCCGAGTCAATCTATGCAGTGAGAAGCCGGGATTGACCCACGGCATGAAATCACAAAGCTTTAAAATCTTCACGTAGTCACTCACGTGACTCCGAAGTAAAATAGTAAGATTAAACGAGAACTTACCTAAGTTTGAAGTTTGATCTTTATGTTATAAGGAGTTACGTAGGTGATTACGTGCCCACCACGACCCTACCCTCTATCATAAAGGTCAGATGGAAGTTCTTGTATTACTCGTTTTATTATGAGACTATATTACTTCGGTTGTTGTTTTTTGTGATTTCACACCGCTGCTTTGAAGATTGACGCGCAGGCGCACTGGCGGGGTTCTTCACGTAATCACCTACATAACTCCTCATAAAATAAAGATCAAACTTCAAACTTAGGTAAGTTCTCGTTTAATCTTACTATTTTTGTCCTCTCTGATATTGTTGGTCCTGGTAAAACTTCTTCACCAATATCTAAGATTAGATAGATGGAACTGGATGGGTTGGGAGGGAAGGATAGAGACAGGGATGTAATGCTGAAGTTCTATAAAGCGCTGGTCAGGCCGCATTTGGAGTATTGTGAGCAATTTTGAGCACCATATCTGAGGAAGGATGTGCTGGCCCTGGAGAGGGTCCAGTAGAGGTTTACAAGAATGATCTCAGGAATGAGTGGGTTAACTTATGATGAGTGTTTGACATCACTGGGCCTGTACTCGCTGGAGTTTAAAAGATTGAGTGGGGACCTCAATGAAACGTACCGAATAGTGAAATGCTTGGATAGAGTGGATGTGGAAAGGATGTTTCCACTTGTGGGAGATTCTAGGACTAGAGGTCATAGCCATTAGGAAGAAGACAAGGGATTTCTTTACTCAGAGGGTGGTGAATTTGTGGTATTTCCTTTCAACCGAAGGTTGTGGAGAGCAAGTCCATTGATATTTTTAAGGCAGAGGTCGATAAATTCTTGATTAATACAGGCTCGGGGGCTATGGGAGAAGGCAGGAGAATGGGGTTAAGAGGGAAAGAAAGATCAGCCATAATTGAATGGCAGAGTAGACTTGATGGGGCAAATGGCCTATTTCTGCTTGTATCACCTATGAACATGAACATAGTGCGCACAGTGTGTTGGAATCATTTAGGGAGAAACCTTTCCTACAGTTAGTATGCAACACATCACTCTTCTTGAGTGACCATCAAATAAACTAGTGTGCCGCTCTGGCGCCTGCCTCTATATTTGAAGCTGCTTCTTTTGTTACTTTCTATTCAAGATGGGTTGTCAGTTCTAAATAGCCTCTCCCATAGCTTTAACAATGGCTTGACATTTCACCTCAATTTTTCTTTTCGCTGTAGATTTTCACTTCCTTTTTTGTCACATTATATTGAAACTCACCTTCCAATGTGAACATTTCTCCTTATTTTAATGACCTGCTATTTTCCACAATTGTGTGTTCACATACCCTGATCACCATCCCCATAGTAAAATGGCCATGAAACACTGGGAACAATTAACGCCGACTTCGGCCAAATCAGACGAACTCTCAGAGGAACTAAAGCCAGCAGCAGGTCATCCAGCAAGATGGTTCGCGTATGCCCGATCTGTCCCTTAACTCATTCTACCTCAGTTCCTTTAACACAAAAAGCCTCATCCAGTATTCCAGTGCCTTCTCCTTTGCTCAATGCAGCATGTGTTCCAGCATAAATTCCCTTTTATATTGGGAAGAGTTGACGTACATCTTTAACATTGCTGTATAAACTAATCTTAGCAGGCAGTTGCTCTCTGTTTAAAGTCTATGAGACGATGTTTGGCAAACACATATTCTGCAGTCCTTAAAATTGCACACCACGGTTATGCTACATTAAACTAAGCTGACCTAGAGCTGATGCACTCTCATTCTAAAGGTGAATTGTATTTAGTTAAATTGCCCAGATTAATACTATACGACTGAATTTAAATTGTCTTCTGGCAATGCAACAAACAATGACTCTGTGACTCGAAGGTGGTATCATTGCATTGTTTATGGTGATTAAATTAAAGATGCACATCATCCAGATTTGTGTTGTAGCAACAAAATAAACCAACTGCTGAAATTTAACCAGGCTGTGCCCTCTTTATTCCTGGTATGTGTTTTAACTGGCAGTTATTCAATACAATACTTGTGGCAATCATCCTAATGGCCAAACTCTGGCTCAAACTTAAAAGCATTTTATTTGAGTGGAATTGCCAGATTCCCGACTGTCAGATCATGGGAATGGTCATCGTGGAGCCACCATTGGGCTACCAAGTACAGATGGCAAAGAGCAATGAATTCCAGTTCTTGCCAGCAACACCCACATTCAAAGACTGAATGAGAAACATGCTGAGTTATGTGTTGCGAGATGTCTCAGGAGACAAATGAGAGATCACATTAAGAGACGTGAGATAAAGGCAAATCCAGGTCCAACCCATCCTGCCAGCATTGAGTGCTTCCCAGGGTAAGTTCATGCATTTGCATGTGAGAAAGACAGTCAGCTGTCAACTGACCTGCTCCTTTTCTGAGCGATGAAATGAAAAAGGACACAAGAAACATTTGCCCCAACTGTGGATTTGCCATTTCATGTTAATTCTTTCTTAAAGGACAGCATGTTGATGTAGAGATAGAGTTCGCTGCCTTGCAGCGCCACGGACCCGTGTTCGATCCTGACTGTGGGTGTTTAAGAAAGAACTGCAGATGCTGGAAACATCAAAGGTAGACAAAAATGCTGGAGAAACTCAGCGGGTGAGGCAGCATCTGTGGAGCGAAGGAATAGGTGACGTTTCAGGTAGAGACCCTTCTTCATACTGACTGCGGATGCTATCTGTATAGAGTTTGTAAATTCTCCCTGTGATCTGTGTAGGTTTTACCCGGGAGCTCCGGATATGTCCCACGCTCCAAAGACATACAGGTTTGTAGGTTAATTGGCTTGGTAAAATTGTAAATTGTGCCTAGTGTGTGCTCAATAGTGTTAATTGTGTCGAGTGGAGTGGTGGTGCCATCGAGCGTGGCAGCCTCGCTAGCAGCAGTCTGTCCTTTCATTTTTTGTTATTTTTAGTGTCTAAAAGTTTGTTTTTGGAAGTCTTTAGTCTTTTTTATGTGGGGGTTGGGGGGGGGGAAGGGGGAAACTGTTTTTCTCAGTCACTACCTGGTCGAGGATGCGTCTTTGTGCCCAGCTGCATCTTCGTCCCCTTCTCGCGGCCTACCATCTGGATTGGCGCGGCCTTTTCTGCTCGAGACCGGCAAGAGCTTCAGCTTCAGCAGCGGCGCAGTGCTGAATTCCATCGCGGAGCGGGACGATGCCTTACCGGGATCGCCGTATTGGAGCTCCGGAGTGTTGGGCCTGCCAACTTGAACACTGTGAAGCTGCGGTCTGTGGTCTGCGGAGCTTCCAGCCGCGGGCGGCGCTGACTTTAAACATCGCGGAGGCCTGGGATCTTTCGCCGAGGAATGCCAGTGTTGGAGCTCTGCCCAGCTCAGCCTGTGGACTTCGGGAGCCGCAGTCTCCGGTAGGAAGCGGCCGATTCGGAACTCCAGGCCGACGCCGGAGCTCCGATCATCACGGTGAGAGGGCCCGAAACATCAGTCCGCCGTTTCGGCGACTGCGGAGCCTCAATAGGCCCCGACCACAGGTGAACAGGAGAAAGAGGACTGAACTTTGTTGCCTTCCCTCTCAGTGGGAAACGTTGATTCCGCTGTGTGGGGATGTTTTCATGTTTTATGTTAAATTTTACTTCGGAGTCACGTGAGTGACCATGTGAAGACCCCGCCAGCAAGCATGCGCAACATACCGTCTATCGCATTGCGCAAACGACAGGCTGGGGGGAGCGCTGCTCCACCTGTGGTCCAACCGGAAGGTAAGTTTTTAAACTTTTCCAGGTTGTGTTTTGCAGGAATCTCTGTAGCCTTACAGAGGTCCTGCTTTATTTGGGCGAAGTCTGCCAGGCCGCGGGAGAACCTCATGGACCGCGAGGAACCTCAGTCGCTGACCACAGGGTCGGGGCGACATGGATCTCGCGGGGATTCCCTTCTACAGTGACTGCAGAGGGAAGCCCGGCTGCAAGAACCACGGGGATACCAGGCTCGGTGGAAAACCCGACATGGATCTCGCGGGGATCCCTTCTACAAGGACTGTAGAGGGAGTACCGGCTGCAAGAACCACAGGGATACCAGGCTTGGTGCAAAACCCGACATGGACTTCACGGGAAACCCCTTCTACAGGGACTGCAGAGGGAATTCCGGCTGCGAGAACTATGGGGGAAAACCCGATGTGGGCTTTGCGGGGAATCCCTTCTACAGGGGCCGCAGGGAGACCGCAGACTGCGGGTAGCGGGCAGCGGTCGAATCCGCTTTTTCCAGATAACAAGACGTGCAGGTAAGTTCTTTACTCTGTGGTCGTATTTTGTTCCATTTCTGTGTTACAGGGAAGGAACTATGGACAAGTCGGTAATGAAGTCCAAACGGGCTGCATCCAGACTGGCTGGACCGCGGAAGTACGGGCAGTCAGCAGCGGCCGACTGCATCTGGATCGCAATCTATGCGGTCAGCAGTCTCCGTCCCGGCACCTGTACAGTCTGAATCAACACTACAGACTGGCTGAAAGACCAAGCAGAGGACGGACAGGCCATAGACTCGGACGAGTCGGGCCGTGAAGAATCACCGCCGGCAGGCAGCGACCGAGATCACATATCCCGCATGGGCGGTTGATGGAGCAGATGCTCCAATGTGACGTGCTCCAGGATATGGAGCCTTGTCACCATGGGCCTCCTAGGACGGCCATGGCAGCACCTCGTTGAGGGCTGCATAATGCATCTCCCTCGACAGAGGGGAGCATTAGGAGTCACTTCTGGGCTGACTCTGAAGACATGGGGTTGGCTGAAGATGCCACAAGTCTACTATGCACCCACCAGGAGATACCGAAGCTGGTGAAAGCCGAAGGCCGTACGATCAGAACAGAGGTCTTTTTTAGAACGGCCTTCGTGGAAGATGTGCCAACCCCACAAGAGTGTGGAAGGCATGTCAGGCAGCAGCTCCTGGTTCAGGGTTGCAAATTTCCTCCCACTCAAATGAGCCGGAGTGGTAGAGGGTGCTACTGAAGTGCACATATGCCTGAAGCGACACCTGTTTCAGGGTTGCAATTCCTCCCACTCGATAAAACAGATGGATGCAGATGGTGCTTACCTAAGGCAGCTCCTGACTCGGGTTGCATAAGTCCTACCATTCGGATGTATGAAGGATGAAGCTGATTGAAGGATGAAGCTGGTTGAGGCAGCTCCTGGGCAGGTTGCATAAGTCCTCCCATTTGGAGTATGAAGGAGAAGCTTCCGATTACGAATACTAGTTGGTAATATTTACACTTGGGGTTTACAGATCAGATTAGTTTATACTGCACAGGATTCAAGCACCAGAGTTCTCGAAAACATGGTTGGCGTTTTACTTTTTAGGCAGAATCGCAATTGGGGCAATAAGGCCTGTTCATTGTTAACAGGTACAACTCGCTTGTGCAGTATAGACATTTCTGAATAGGGAACTTCGTGACTGTTAACTACCATGGGATCAGTTTCCATTCACAAGGCACCAGAGGTATTTCAAAATTTAGCTGGAATTGAGTTCTCATCCATCCAGTTAAATTTAAGTTAAATTTACGTTGATACCAACAGAAATGTCTGGGACTCCGCCCTGAGGCAAGAGATTGGAATCAATTCTCAAGTACCATTGTTACCAGACCTTTCCTATTCCCAGCTGAAACTATCAAAGTCACCATGATGGACGAATAGTATTCAGAATTGCTCCATTAACTTTTCATCAATTATCTTCAGTTAATTACAAACGGATGCTATTGCTTAAATATGGAAAAATTACTAATATCAGCTCTAAGTTATGGAGACGGATGGGATTTGCATGAGTTACCAAATGTTCAGTTATATGGTATCAACTACTTACAGACAACAGGTGCATTCTGTGGATTAAGGGGTGCATGCTTAAGTCCAAGTTGATTCACTTTGGTGGAGGTATATGTTGATCACATGGGTATAATCAGTCAAAGTATCCGGTGATAAATTATCTAACCTCATCTAGCACTGGTATATCATCAATTGTCAATACAGAATTGATGTTGGATCGCTAAGTATTCAATGACATTGTGGCTCGATGAAACGCTGAAGATCGAAATGTCTGCATCCAAGGCTCAATCACCATTTGCAATATAGGTGGCATATCAATGGCGATGGATGTATTCTCGCTACACAGGGGAGGAATGTCTTCCTCCATTTTGCCTCATCAGACGGGACTTGCAAATTCAGCAAGCTCCCGCTTCAGGTATTTTCATAGTGCCTGCCTGGCTTCTACAGCCATGGTTCCCGCTGATGTGGGGAATGATGACAGAACCTTATATGGTTAATTCTGGACATACAATTTTCTGGTTTTACCGTGACTTGGGGAACCATCCTTTGCAGGATATAACCTATGCTTTGATTACAGACTCTGCGAAGGCCATTCCTGCGGCTCGGGTTGTCAAACCATACCTTGGTCGTGCTCACTGCAGATGCAGGGATAGCACCAAACAGTAGTATCTCCTCATAAGGAGATGGGAGGTATTTGTTTTATGTTATATTACATTCAGCTCGGCATGGATGACTGACGGCTTCAAGGTCAGTTTTGTATGGGATTGATAATTATCAAGTTAAAGTGCTATTTACTGTGCCTAAAGTGCGTTCTCATTATGCTGGCTGCGGGGAACAGAATCCACTCTGTTGGGTCTCACCCTCTGGGATTCAGGTAATGAAGGGTATCTTCAACTCTAAACCTCCCAGGCCTGGGTACGCAGAGATATAGGATGTTAACATTGTGCCACGTTGTTCGTCGGTGGGCTCCAGCTACATCCCTGTCCTTGGTAAAACTCGCCTACAAGTGGTTATGCCCATGGCACTGAGTTCAGCACAATGGTTCCAGACATGGCATTAGAAGTAACTGGACACGATGATAATATCTGCGAGCTAAATAACATTATGTTTATGACTTAGTCAAGCAGAATAGACCAGGGGCATCAGGTCTAACTAGATTGTTCATATATCTCATGGACCTTTGGTTGTGTGTAGTCACACATCTATACCAGAATGTAGGTCACTAGAGCATTAAAGACTCTGAACTAGCAATATTGTTAGTTACATTAGCCTTGTAAGAAGGGATCACTACAGACCATCTCCAGGTGGTTTTAAAGGGGCTGGCTTATACAGGAGTGAACACTAATATTCAAGTCTCACTCCACCAGGGCTGTAACTACCACAGCAGCAGGGTATGGACGTTAGGGGGACCACATCCTAGGGACTGCAGGCTGGTCAAACTAACAATCTTTCCAATCATTTATAACAACCCATTACCAGATTGGGGGTAGTTGCCAACTCTATGCTAGTTCTGTTTCATAGTTCCCTCTCGGTTGAGTGAGGTTACTATTATCATTGTTTGTTTATTAAAAGCATCAACATGTCTATATCTAAGTCATGTCTGAATGCATTATTAATGATCACTCATCAGTAGTCAACTGATGCAGTGTGTGAAGCATGGACTCATTTCCACGGCATGAAATCACAGATCTTTAAAATCTTCACGTAGTCACTCACGTGACTCCGAAGTAAAATAGTAAGATTAAACGAGAACTTACCAGTTTGAAGTTTGATCTTTATTTTATGAGGAGTTACGTCGAGGGATTACGTGCCCTCCACGCCCACCCTCTTGTAAAGATCAACTGGTATCCTAGTTCTTCTTATCTTACTATATTTATTTCTTTACTATTACTGTGATTCCACACCGTTGCTTTGAAGAATGTCGCGCATGCGTGCTGGCGGGGTCTTTACGTAATCCCTCGACGTAACTCCTCATAAAATAAAGATCAAACTTCAAACTGGTAAGTTCTCGTTTAATCTTATTATTCTATAGTGTTGTGTTTATCTTATTTGTGTGCTGCATGGTAACTCAAATTTCTCTGCACCAATTGGTGTACGTGACAATAAATGTCCTTGTCCTTTAGTGTGTGCACAATAGTGTTAATGTGAGGGGAACGCTGGTTGGCGCGCACTCAATGGGCCGAATGACCTATTTCCGTGCTGTATCTCAAAACATAACTAAACTTGACATAGGTTTAATCTCTTTGGGGCCAGATTTTGTTTTAGCTTTTGCTGTACTTATAGGTTCCACTATATTGCTGTTTAGAAAGGCAAGGAAGAAGATTATGTATGATGCTGCTCAACAATGTTTAATTAACAGCAGTGGTTGATGTTCCAAGGTATCTAAAGCGATTGCAGCTTGGATGCGGAGCTTTAAAGGAATATGCACTTGCTAATATAGTACACTGCTTTTCCTTTCAAACTGTGTTATTGCCATATCTACCTTTATATATTAAAATTTATCAATTCACTTAAGTTATACTAATAATTATTTACAAAAAATCTTACAAAACAGTTAACGACGACAGATTTAGTGAAACTGCTGCTTATCTCAAATCTTCTCAACTACATTGCTGTGATAAAAACTAACCTTAACAATTCTATATTATGTACCTCATTAAGGATAATCCAACAAATAACATCAGAAATGACAAATCCCACATTTTGTACTAAAAAGTCACTTTAATTGAAATGCATACATCATATGCATTTCTCGATGTCAATTCTTACTCTTAAACTTAGCATAAATTAGTATGCCACTAATTTTTACAACAAAACATTGTTTACAAATAATCCCAGGGAAATGAAATTTAATAATAACAATGGGGTGGTACAGTGGCACAGATGGTCGAGGCACTACTACACAGTGCCAGAGACCCACATCCAATTCTAATCTCGGGTGCTGTTTATGTGGAGTTTGCATGTTTTTCTTGTGACGACACGGGTTTCCTTCAGGTGCTCCTGGTTTCCTTCCAAATTCCAAAATGCATGCACTTGAGAGGTAAATGTAAATTGTCCCTACTGAATACGTGAGCAGCAGGATCAGGAGGAAGATGAGAATGTGGAGAGAATGAAATAGGATTAGTGCAAAAATGGATTGTAACGTTTGGTGCTGACTCAGTGGATCGAAGGTCTTGTTTCTACACTGTATGTCTCTCACAATTTATAATATACTAGAATAAGTTGGACCCGTTGGGTCCCATGTTCACACGGGAGGGCTGGTCCCCCAACATAATATTCCACCTCTCCACCAATATTGGTGGCCAGTGGAGTGTGGGGGGGGGGGCTTCTGGAGTGCTAGTATGGGTGTAGTGCGCTGATGGGACTGGTTTCCAGAGGGCTAGTATGGACATTGTGGGCCAAATGGATTATTGGGGTGGAAGCTCAGTCACTCAAGCCTGATGTGCTGGCAGCTCACTCACGGCTGGTGGGCTGGTAGTTGACTCACGGATATTCCTTGAAATTCCATTTCAAGCAGGGTGCAAGGCCAACAAATTCAAATGCAGTTTCCTACCATTTCAGGGTGCAAGGCCACTAAATTCAAGTGCAGTTTCATACCAACTCAAGCAGGTTGCAAGGCCACCAAATTCAAGTGCAGTTTCATACCACTTCAAGCAGGGTGCAAGGCCACCAAATTCATGTGCTGTTTCCTACCACATCAAGCAGGGTGCAAGGCCACCAAACTCAAGTGCAGTTTCCTACCACTTCAAGCAGGGTGCAGGGCCACCAAACTTAAGTGCAGTTTCCTACCACTTCAAACAGGGTGCAAGGCCACCAAACTCAAGTGCAGTTTCATGCCACTTCAAGCAGGGTGCAAGGCCACCAAATTCAAGTGCAGTTTCATGCCATCAAGCAGGGTGCAACGCCACCAAATTCAAGTGCAGTTTCATGCCAATTCAAGCAGGGTGCAAGGCCACCAAATTCAAGTGCAGTTTCATGCCATTTTAAGCAGGGTGCAAGGCAACCAAATTCAAATGCAGATTTGTACTATTTCAAGCAGGGTGCAAGGCCACCAAATTCAAATGCAGTTTCATACCATTTCCTGCAGGGTGCCAGGCCACCACATTCAATTGCAGTTTCATACCAATTCAAGCAGGGTGAAACCACCATAAAACCACCATAAAACCTCACAAAACACTTCAAAACACCACAACACCAGACTCACAGTTCAGTAGACATTCAGTGTTTTCAGTTGATTCACAGCTCAGACAGTCGTAAACGCTCCCTCCCCCATCTTGCAGAGACTGAGCCACACCCACACTTCCGGGTTTTATAACTCTCCCCCTCGCACCGGAAGGGGCGTGGCCTTCATGGCGTGATTGACAGGAGAGAGATTCTCATCATTTTTTAAACACTACTAACACTTTTATTTTTCATTGACATTTTTTAAACACTAATAACACTTGTATTTATTCTGCACCTGATGAGCGGAGGGGGACTGAGTAAGATGGCCAAAAATCACAGACGTAAGTGGTAGCGTTTTATCTAGAATCAATATAGCGTGCAAACAGGAAGTTGTCAAGTTTAGACTTTTAATCATTTGCCATTTCAAACCAACCACCACCAACCATTTGCTGTGCTTTATCTCAATCTAACCACGTTTTCATTTTCAAACCACATTAAGGGCGCACAAGGTCAGTAAAACCACACTCACAGTTTAGTAGACATGTGTTCAGTGTTATTTACAGCTTAGACTGAGAGACGTGACCCTCTCGCTCCCCCATCTTGCAGAGACTGACTGAGGCACTCAACACTTCCGGGTTTTATAGTCCCTCCGAAAGGTGCGTGGCCTTCGGGAGAGAGAATCTCAACATTTTATAAACACTAATAAAAATGTTTTATTTTTCATCGATGGGAAAAATCCTCTTGTCCTGCACAGCGGAGGGGGACTATGAGTAAGATGGCCAAAAATCACAGCCGTAAGTGGCAGAGTTTTTTCTAAAATCAATATACAGAACAACAGGAAGTGGTCAAGATCAGACTTTTAGTAATATAGATTTATTTACTTCCACTTCCTGTCATCATGCTGAACATGTTTCACATCATGATTTCCCACCTATTCCACCCATCATGACTAAGGGTCTTGACCCGAAACGTCACATATTCCTTTTCTCCGGAGATGCTGCCTGACCCGTTGAGTTACTCCAGCATTTTGTGTCTATCCAACCCCATGACCCGCTACCTTCCCATTTTGTGTTCTCTCTGAGTCCGCTCATGGGTTTCAATTGCACAGAGGACACATTGCCATTTTCTGCCTCTGTGGGCTTGCTCACGCCTGCTTCTCTGAATTGTGTCCTGATCAAAGCATTTTGCATTCTTCAATACACTTTCATACACGTGACTGCTTTGCACGCTCCCTTGAACATCGGATCCAACATTTCAAACTGCGCTTGAATTCTCTGGGTTGACAGTGAATTTGCACTCTAAACAACTTAGCAGCTCCTGATCTAAAAATATTTGAAAGTTGCACCTTTTAGCCATGCTTATAACTTGACAATTAGCTGAGTGTGTCTTCTGGTTCCTTGTTCCACTTATCAAATTTGTAGTTCACAGAAGTCACTGAAGGTGCTGAGTTAAAACGAGCCCTCAAAGCTCTTATAACATCCTTGTAATTGGATTCATCCGTGGTCTGAGACACCAATAAGCTCGCCAGTGTTTTGAATGCCTATGGTTCTATCCCAGTAATAGTTTCAGCTTTCTCTTATCACAAATGGCCGTGTTGCTCTTTATTCTTTGCATCTGGACACAAAGTGCTGGGTAACTCAGCGGGTTATACAACATCTCTGGCGAACATGGATGGATGATGTTTCGGCTAGAGACCCTTCTTCAGATGGGGCATTTGAGCCAATGATGAATTTCATCATCAATGCTTGTCATCATCAAAAGACGGCTCCTCGATGTATATGCTCTATGTATACCAGGTCTCACAGTGAACCTTCATTTTCAGAAGATAGTGTGATGCAGCAAGGGAAGGTTGATCGAGGTCCTTGTATTTGTAGATGTTGAATGTGAGGCACATTAATTCCTATGCAACAGTAGATGAGTTAACAAGGGCCTGGAGTTCAGCTTCTGAGCAAAACCAATCTCTGCATTATGGTTGGAAGCTCAGTCTTGAGATATGGATGACCTTGGTTCTGCAGTTTAGTTGTCATGGATTCCTACTGGTTCTAAAATTTAAGTCTACTTCATTGGGAAGTCTGTTAGAGATGAGGTGTAACGTTGCAGTGAAAAAGATTGAGAGAAGCGCTGGGGCAATGATGCAACCTTTTTTGAGACTTGCCTTCATCAACTTGAATAGGATCATGGTGTGCATGACATCACGAAGCAAATGTTAGATGGCAATAAATGTTTGTTGCCAATTGTATCTGGGTGAGGTATTCCACAGTTCCTTTAGTCACGGAGTCAAAGCCTTTTGTGATGTTACAAAAACCTATGTTCAGTGGTTGTTGCTGCTCCCTGCAGTTTTATTGGAGTTGCTGAAGATCATGTTCACTGTGCCTCAAAATGGGCAGAATCTACAGTGCGATTCAGGAAGTAGCATTTCATCTAATGAGAGGTTGCAGTCAGGAAGACCATGGTGATGCCTCTCCCTGTGGCGGACAGTAGGAATACCTCTTCGTACATTACGATTACAGCATCTTTAATCTCTATGCACTGGATACAGATTTCTCCCACACTTATCTTCAATGAAGACATTCCCTTCTATATTCATAGCACATCTTTGGATCGTTTACCTTGTCATGGTGAAGAGTCTTGTGTGACCCCATTATTCCGAGAGCGATGCCGTCGGACGCACCAGCTTCTGGGAGGGCCACCCATGGTGGTAAGGTCAAGGATGAGGGTCCAGACTAAGAACGATCCAACCTACAAGACCTCAACGGCGGACTAGGCGGACTAATTTATCTTGAACTCCACGGCTCTGAAGGCGGATGAAGGCTGCAACAGATCTATCAGCTCCAATCATCTTGGTTCCCTTGCCATTGGAATAAGTTGATTGATTTGTGAAGGACCATGTGCTTCTTGGAGTGGAACATCAAGTACACGTTAAACAAACACATGCACAGGCGTCTTCGTTCTGTGAGCTGCAAAGCCAGGATTGGACTCATAAGCCACCTGAGAGTCCATAAAAACAACAAAACATAGACCGTCAACCTCGACCTCGAGGGATAGCCACGACGACGACCTTAGATCTATTCTGAAGCCCCAGTGTTTTGTGACCAAAACTCTTCTTGCCGTCCTGTAGTTCATTGGTGGTGTACACCCAAATGCCAGTAATACTCAGAAGCAGCACAAAGAGATCAAGAGCATGAAATAAGGTCTGGAACATGAACTCAATGTCCTTCATAAAGAATGGTTCAGTTGCACCACAGTGACCAAGCTCATCAAACCCTGAAGCTGTTATAGTGGACTTTTAGAGGATAGAAAATATCGTTGCAGAGTACAAACCTATTGCACCTCTTCCTCGACAGTCTACCTTATCAGTACACATATGTACACATACTGTTCTGGATGTCAGATGTGGGAAGTCATGGAGTCTGATAGCCCTCCAGACGTCCACATCTGCGTCAGGTGTATCGAGATGGGGCTCCTAATGGACCATATTAGGAACCTGGAGCAGCAGCTCGATGACCTCCGTCTGGTCAGGGAGAGCGAGGAAGTCATCGAGAGGAGTTACAGGGATGTGGTCACTCCAACACCACAGGAGGCAGGCAAGTGGATCACGGTTGGGAGAGGCAAGGGGCACAGGCAGGGACTAGAGAGTACCCCGGTGGCTGTACACCTTGACAATAAGTACTCCTGTTTGAGCACTGTTGGGGTGGACAGCCTACCTGGGGGTAGCGACAGCGGCCGGGCCTCCGGTATAGAGACCGGTCCTGTTGCTCAGAAGGGTAAGAAGAGGAGGGCAATATTAATAGGGGACTCTATAGTTAGGGGGTCAGACAGGCGATTCTGTGGATGCAGTCGGGAGACTCGGATGGTAGTTTGCCTCCCTGGTGCCAGGGTCTGTGATGTGTCTCAACGTGTCCAAGACATCCTGAAAGGGAAGGGAGAGGAGCCCGAAGTCGTGATACATATAGGTACCAATGACATAGGTAAAAAAAGAGAAGAGGTCCTGAAAGGAGAATTTAGGGAGTTAGGAGGGGAGTTAAAGAGAAGGACAGCGAAGGTAACAATCTCGGGATTACTGCCTGTGCCACGCGACAGTGAGAGTAGGAATGGAGCGAGGTGGAGGATAAATGCGTGGCTGAAGGACTGGTGCAGAAGGCAGGGATTCAAATTTCTGGATCATTGGGACCTCTTTTGTGGAAGGTACGACCTGTACAAAAAGGATGGGTTGCACTTGAACCTGAGGGGGACCGATATCCTGGCAGGGAGATCTGCAAAGGCTACTGGGGAGACTTTAAACTAGAATGGTTGGGGGGAGGGACTCAAATAGAGAATGCTATTAGACAGTGTGTGAGGCAGGAGGCAGAGAAGGAAAGCACTCAGACCCAACATGTAGGGGGGAAAGAAGAAAACAATAATAAACAGAGAATAAGAGGTGGTGGGGTTCTTAAATGGGTGAGCAGAGAAACAGAGGGGTGCAAAATGCGGGCGGAAGCAATAGGTAGCAAGGTGAAAGGTAAAAGTGGCAGGCAGACAAATCCAGGACAAAAATCAAAAAGAGCCACTTTTCAACATAATTGTATAAGGGGTAAGAGCGTTGTAAAAACAAGTCTGAAGGCTTTGTGTCTCAATGCAAGGAGCATTCGTAATAAGGTGGATGAGTTGAACGTGCAGATAGCAATTAATGATTATGATATAGTTGGGATCACGGAGACATGGCTCCAAGGTGACCAAGGCTGGGAGCTGAACATCCAGGGATATTCAATATTCAGGAGGGATAGAGAGAAAGGAAAAGGAGGTGGGGTGGCGTTGCTGGTTAGAGAGGAGATTAACGCAGTGGAAAGGAAGGACATTAGCTTGGAGGATGTGGAATCGGTATGGGTAGAGCTGCGAAACACTAAGGGGCAGAAAACGCTGGTGGGCGTTGTGTACAGGCCACCTAGCAGTAGTAGTGAATTTGGGGATGGCATCAAACAGGAAATTAGAAATGCGTGCAACAAAGGCAAAACAGTTATAATGGGTGACTTCAATCTACATATAGATTGGGTGAATCAAATTGGCAGGGGTGCTGAGGAAGAGGATTTCTTGGAATGTATGAGGGATAGTTATCTAAACCAACATGTAGAGGAACCAACGAGAGAGCAGGCTATTCTAGACTGGGTATTGAGTAATGAGGAAGGGTTAGTTAGCAGACTCGTTGTGCGTGCCCCCTTGGGCAAGAGTGATCATAATATGGTTGAGTTCTTCATTAGGATGGAGAGTGACATTGTTAATTCAGAAACAACGGTTCTGAACTTAAAGAAAGGTAACTTTGAGGGTATGAGACATGAATTGGCCAAGATTGACTGGCAATTAGTTCTAAAAGGGTTGACGGTGGATATGCAATGGAAGGCATTTAAAGACTGCATGGATGAACTACAAAAATTGTTCATCCCAGTTTGGCAAAAGAATAAATCAAGGAAGGTAGTGCATCCGTGGATAACAAGGGAAATCAGGGATAGTATCAAAGCAAAAGATGATGCGTACAAATTAGCCAGAAAAAGCAGCATACCAGAGGACTGGGAGAAATTCAGAGACCAGCAGAGGAGGACAAAGGGCTTAATTAGGAAAGGGAAAATAGATTATGAAAGGAAACTGGCAGGGAACATAAAAACTGACTGCAAAAGTTTTTATAGATATGTGAAGAGAAAGAGATTAGTTAAATCAAATGTAGGTCCCTTGCAGTCAGAAACAGGTGAATTGATCATGGGGAACAAGGATATGGCAGACCAATTGAATAACTACTTTGGTTCCGTCTTCACTAAGGAAGACATAAATAATCTGCCGGAAATAGCAGGGGGCCGCGGGTCAAAGGAGATGGAGGAACTGAGTGAAATCCAGGTTAGTCGGGAAGTGGTGTTGGGTAAATTGAATGGATTAAAGGCCGATAAATCACCAGGGCCAGATAGGCTGCATCCCAGAGTACTTAAGGAAGTAGCTCCAGAAATAGTGGATGCATTAGTGATAATTTTTCAAAACTCTTTAGATTCTGGAGTAGTTCCTGAGGATTGGAGGGTAGCAAACGTAACCCCACTTTTTAAGAAGGGAGGGAGAGAGAAAACGGGGAATTACAGACCAGTCAGTCTAACATCGGTAGTGGGGAAACTGCTAGAGTCAGTTATTAAAGATGGGATAGCAGCACATTTGGAAAGTGGTGAAATCATTGGACAAAGTCAGCATGGATTTACGAAAGGTAAATCGTGTCTGACGAATCTTATAGAATTTTTCGAGGATGTAACTAGTAGAGTGGATAGGGGAGAACCAGTGGATGTGTTGTATCTGGACTTTCAGAAGGCTTTCGACAAGGTACCACATAAGAGATTAGGATACAAACTTAAATCACACGGTATTGGGGGTTCAGTATTGATGTGGATAGAGAACTGGCTGGCAAACAGGAAGCAAAGAGTAGGAGTAAACGGGTCCTTTTCACAATGGCAGGCAGTGACTAGTGGGGTACCACAAGGCTCAGTGCTGGGACCCCAGCTATTTACAATTTATATTAATGATCTGGACGAGGGAATTGAAAGCAACATCTCCAAGTTTGCGGATGACACTAAGCTGGGGGGCAGTGTTAGCTGTGAGGAGGATGCTAGGAGACTGCAAGGTGACTTGGATAGGCTGGGTGAGTGGGCAAATGTTTGGCAGATGCAGTATAATGTGGATAAATGTGAGGTTATCCACTTTGGTAGCAAAAACGGGAAGGCAGACTATTATCTAAATGGTGGCCGATTAGGAAATGGGGAGATGCAGCGAGACCTGGGTGTCATGGTACACCAGTCATTGAAAGTAGGCATGCAGGTGCAGCAGGCAGTGAAGAAAGCGAATGGTATGTTGGCCTTCATAGCAAGAGGATTTGAGTATAGGAGCAGTGAGGTTCTACTGCAGTTGTACAGGGTCTTGGTGAGACCACACCTGGAGTATTGCGTACAGTTTTGGTCTCCAAATCTGAGGAAGGACATTATAGCCATAGAGGGAGTGCAGAGAAGGTTCACCAGACTGATTCCTGGGATGTCAGGACTCTCATATGAAGAAAGACTGGATAGACTTGGCTTATACTCGCTAGAATTTAGGAGATTGAGAGGGGATCTTATAGAAACGTACAAGATTCTTATGGGGTTGGACAGGCTAGATGCAGGAAGATTGTTCCCGATGTTGGGGAAGTCCAGGACAAGGGGTCACAGCTTAAGGATAAGGGGAAAATCCTTTAAGACCGAGATGAGGAAAAACTTTTTCACACAGAGAGTGGTGAATCTCTGGAACTCTCTGCCACAGAGGGTAGTTGAGGCCAGTTCATTGGCTATATTTAAGAGGGAATTAGATGTGGCCCTTGTGGCTAAAGGGATCAGGGGGTATGGAGAGAAGGCAGGTACGGGATACTGAGTTGGATGATCAGCCATGATCGTATTGAATGGCGGTGCAGGCTCGAAGGGCCGAATGGCCTACTCCTGCACCTAATTTCTATGTATCTATGTATCTATGTAACGTGCAGATAGCAATTAATGATTATGATATAGTTGGGATCACGGAGACATGGCTCCAGGGTGACCAAGGCTGGGAGCTGAACATCCAGGGATATTCAATATTCAGGAGGGATAGAGAGAAAGGAAAAGGAGGTGGGGTAGCGTTGCTGGTTAGAGAGGAGATTAACGCAGTGGAAAGGAAGGACATTAGCTTGGAGGATGTGGAATCGGTATGGGTAGAGCTACGAAATACTAAGGGGCAGAAAACGCTGGTGGGTGTTGTGTACAGGCCACCTAGCAGTAGTAGTGAAGTTGGGGATGGCATCAAACAGGAAATTAGAAATGCGTGCAACAAAGGCAAAACAGTTATAATGGGTGACTTCAATCTACATATAGATTGGGTGAATCAAATTGGCAGGGGTGCTGAGGAAGAGGATTTCTTGGAATGTATGAGGGATAGTTATCTAAACCAACATGTAGAGGAACCAACGAGAGAGCAGGCTATTCTAGACTGGGTATTGAGTAATGAGGAAGGGTTAGTTAGCAGACTTGTTGTGCGTGCCCCCTTGGGCAAGAGTGACCATTATATGGTTGAGTTCTTCATTAGGATGGAGAGTGACATTGTTAATTCAGAAACAACGGTTCTGAACTTAAAGAAAGGTAACTTTGAGGATATGAGACGTGAATTGGCCAAGATTGACTGGCAATTAGTTCTAAAAGGGTTGACGGTGGATATGCAATGGAAGGCATTTAAAGACTGCATGGATGAACTACAAAAAATGTTCATCCCAGTTTGGCAAAAGAATAAATCAGGGAAGGTAGTGCATCCGTGGATAACAAGGGAAATCAGGGATAGTATCAAAGCAAAAGATGTTGCGTACAAATCAGCCAGAAAAAGCAGCATACCAGAGGACTGGGAGAAATTCAGAGACCAGCAGAGGAGGACAAAGGGCTTAATTAGGAAAGGGAAAATAGATTATGAAAGGAAACTGGCAGGGAAAATAAAAACTGACTGCAAAAGTTTTTATAGATATGTGAGGAGAAAGAGATTAGTTAAAACAAATGTAGGTCCCTTGCAGTCAGAAACAGGGGAATTGATCATGGGGAACAAGGATATGGTGGACCAATTGAATAACTACTTTGGTTCCGTCTTCACTAAGGAAGACATAAATAATCTGCCGGAAATAGCAGGGGGCCGCGGGTCAAAGGAGATGGAGGAACTGAGTGAAATCCAGGTTAGTCGGGAAGTGGTGTTGGGTAAATTGAATGGATTAAAGGCCGATAAATCACCAGGGCCAGATAGGCTGCATCCCAGAGTACTTAAGGAAGTAGCTCCAGAAATAGCGGATGCATTAGTGATAATTTTTCAAAATTCTTTAGATTCTGGAGTAGTTCCTGAGGATTGGAGGGTAGCAAATGTAACCCCACTTTTTAAGAAGGGAGGGAGAGAGAAAACGGGGAATTACAGACCAGTTAGTTTAACATCGGTAGTGGGGAAACTGCTAGAGTCAGTTATTAAAGATGGGATAGCAGCACATTTGGAAAGTGGTGAAATCATTGGACAAAGTCAGCATGGATTTACGAAAGGTAAATCGTGTCTGACGAATCTTATAGAATTTTTCGAGGATGTAACTAGTAGAGTGGATAGGGGAGAACCAGTGGATGTGTTGTATCTGGACTTTCAGAAGGCTTTCGACAAGGTACCACATAAGAGATTAGGATACAAGCTTAAATCACACGGTATTGGGGGTTCAGTATTGATGTGGATAGAGAACTGGCTGGCAAACAGGAAGCAAAGAGTAGGAGTAAACGGGTCCTTTTCACAATGGCAGGCAGTGACTAGTGGGGTACCGCAAGGCTCAGTGCTGGGACCCCAGCTATTTACAATTTATATTAATGATCTGGACGAGGGAATTGAAAGCAACATCTCCAAGTTTGCGGATGACACTAAGCTGGGGGGCAGTGTTAGCTGTGAGGAGGATGCTAGGAGACTGCAAGGTGACTTGGATAGGCTGGGGGAGTGGGCAAATGTTTGGCAGATGCAGTATAATGTGGATAAATGTGAGGTTATCCACTTTGGTGGCAAAAACGGGAAGGCAGACTATTATCTAAATGGTGGCCGATTAGGAAATGGGGAGGTGCAGCGAGACCTGGGTGTCATGGTACACCAGTCATTGAAAGTAGGCATGCAGGTGCAGCAGGCAGTGAAGAAAGCGAATGGTATGTTGGCCTTCATAGCAAGAGGGTTTGAGTATAGGAGCAGGGAGGTTCTACTGCAGTTGTACAGGGTCTTGGTGAGACCACACCTGGAGTATTGCGTACAGTTTTGGTCTCCAAATCTGAGGAAGGACATTATAGCCATAGTGGGAGTGCAGAGAAGGTTCACCAGACTGATTCCTGGGATGTCAGGACTTTCATATGAAGAAAGACTGGATAGACTTGGCTTATACTCGCTAGAATTTAGGAGATTGAGAGGGGATCTTATAGAAACATACAAAATTCTTATGGGGTTGGACAGGCTAGATGCAGGAAGATTGTTCCCGATGTTGGGGAAGTCCAGGACAAGGGGTCACAGCTTAAGGATAAGGGGGAAATCCTTTAAGACCGAGATGAGGAAAAGCTTTTTCACACAGAGAGTGGTGAATCTCTGGAACTCTCTGCCACAGAGGGTAGTTGACGCCAGTTCATTGGCTATATTTAAGAGGGAGTTAGATGTGGCTCTTGTGGCTAAAGGGATCAGGGGGTATGGAGAGAAGGCAGGTACGGGATACTGAGTTGGATGATCAGCCATGATCATATTGAATGGCGGTGCAGGCTCGAAGGGCCGAATGGCCTACTCCTGCACCTATTTTCTATGTATTTATGTATCTATGTATGTCTAAGATAGCATTGGTAGGAATTACTTTCATACATTCTTTGTGTAGTCAAAGTCCTGTCAACATAGACAGTCACCTCTGATTTCATAGCACCTTATAACTATTGCTAATTTTGAATCTTGCACGAGGAGGCTTTCATCATTACACATCTCGTATTTGATTACAATTACCAGCTGTCCCTTTAATTGTTCAATGTTTCAATGCCGCTTTATTGTCACATATGCAAAGTGCAAACACACAATGAGATTATTCTCTTACAAACAGTCCAGTAGAGTATCACCATACCATCCCTATTAGCAGTTGTACTAAAATAATATACTGAGCCCACATCCAAGAGGCACCGTGTTGGTGACATTTTTCAAGTCCAATCCAGTCCTGCCTCGTTATTTATCAATGTTTTTGTGCCATTAGCTTTAAATCTGATTTTCCATTGTCACATGAGTCATATAACTTAATTAAGTTACATACTGTATAAAGCTTTAGATCTTAAGGTTTAACATCATTTGAAAGGCTCGTACTTTTCTGACCTTGCTAGTCTATTGTAAGATAAGGTCACATTAAGCAAACAGCAGTTAAATCTTATGCTTCAATACTTACCGTAATATTTATTTTTAATACAGTAATTATGGGCAAGGCAATCATTTCATAAATTAGGTTTGTACATATTACAAAACATTTTGGCCACTTAATGAGTCAGACTTCTTGTTGGGATCTGAGGATGATTTTATTTTTTACTGTCAACCTCAGTAAACATCCAATTGAGAGGGGTAGGATACAAGACTGCACTCTTTGATGGCTCAAAGTGTCTAAATTAAATTAGTTCAGTCAGTCTCAAACCAGTTTTCATGACAAATGGGCCATCAAATCCCTCAAACGTGATCATACTTGGAAAATGAAATACTTGTCAATTTTGGCAAAACAAAATAAGCTGATACACATATCTCATTTCCCATCTTCAAGTCCCCAGAATGAGTTATGAGATGAACTTAGACCTTCTATTTATATTAAGAAAACATGTCGTTTTCTGATGACACACATACAAATCCCAGTTCAATTTGCAAATAATGGATGACTATCTGTACAATATTGCAGGGATTGCAGCAAAGTAATTATGTCTCATAATCTAGACCTCTGAACTAATGATCTAAAGGAAATATTTCAAAATCCCACCAACTGAGGAAGTTAAAATCAATTACTGACACAAAGCTAAAACCAGAGAATAAAACTTAAAATCAGCATTGGCCTAAGAAACTAGCAGATTGTCCTAAAGCCAAGTCTGGTGCAGCAATATTGCTTGGGGAAGGAATTGCCCTGGTCTACTCGACATGTTATGCAAGAAACTGAAACTTTGTTATATCTTAATTTCAATCTGGAATGCAAAGCTAGCCATTCGGTTGTGTCAAGCTGCTAATAAAAATAATCAATGATCAGAAAAGATCAGGATGGATCAACTAGAACTAGAAGTGACTAATGTACAATCTATTCAATCTTGCTGAGTCTTCCTAGCTAATACCTGAGGAAATGTTCTGTTGACCATTCAAGAAAAATGCTTAAATTAAGCATATCCAGAGAATCATATTTTTCAGTCATTGTTGCATTTTTGTTCATCTCCTCTTGCTAAGTAAGACCTGTTCTGTCTACTGGGCAAACCACGTTCCGTCCTGGCATCAGACAGATCCACCAGAAGTTACACGGAGCAATATGCAGTTGGGAAAAGGTGGATATTGGAGTCAACAACATCCACTCCAGAACCCGAGAAGCCTCAGTGTCTTAATTCAGTTGTGTCTCCTGTTGATTATTGCATTCGATGGTTCAGTACACCCCAACACCCCTACTCAGAAGCAGCACAAAGAGAGCAAGAGCATGGAATATGTTCTGGGATGCGAGTACAAAGTCCTTCATAAAGAATTGTTCAATTACACCACAATGATCAAGCCCAAAGTGCCCTGAAGCTGCCATAGTGAACTTGCAGCAGATGGTAAGAACTATTCACAGATGACACCAGTATAGTGGGCTGGATATCAAATAATGATGAGACAGAGTACAGACAGATTGAGAACCTTGTAACTTAGTGCCAAATAACAATCTCTCCCTCAATGTCAGTAAGACAAAGAGATTGAGATTGACTTCAGAAAGTGAAGCAGTACACATACCCCTGTGATGGCACTGAAGTAGCAATGGTCAAAAGCTTCGTTCCTAGGAATAAATATCACCAGCAATTCGCCCTGGACCAGTCACATCAAAGCAATGGCCAAAAGGTCAGAAGAACATGGGCTGGAATTATAGTGAAAATACTATCATATCCATTTTTCATACCATCCTAATTTGCAAATCACCCTTTCACATTTGCAAGGTCAAAATCTTGGAAATCTCCACCAACCACAGAGGTAACATGACTAGAAGGACTGCATGGTTATTTAATTCCTGGGATGGCGGGACACTCATACGATGAAAGAATGGAGCGACTGGGCTTGTATTCACTGGAATTTAGAAGGATGAGGGGGAATCTTATAGAAACATGTAAAATTATTAAGGGATTGGACATGCTAGATTCAGGAAACATGTTCCCGATGTTGGCAGAGTTCAGAACCAGGGGGCACAGTTTAAGAATAAGGGGTGGGCCATTTTGGACAGAGATGAGGACAACTTTTTCACCCAGAGAGTTGTGAATTTGTGGAATTCTCTGGCTCAGAAGGCAGTGGAGACCAATTCACTGGATGCATTCAAATGAAAGTTAGATAGAGCTCTTAGGGCTCGCGGAATCAAGGGATATGATGAAAATGCAGGAGCGGGGTACTGATTGTGGATGATCAGCCATGATCACATTGAATGGCGGTGCTGGCTCGAAGGGCCGAATGGCCTACTCCTGCACCTTTTGTGTATGTTTAATTATTATGTAATAATAATTAATGTAATAATTATTGCACATGCCAGTGAAACCTACGTCACATAAATGTATTACAAATAATCCAGAAATCAGTTCAAATTGAAGAACAGAATCACAGTATTGCTCCTTCAAGCACTTAGTTTTGGTTTTGGTTTAGAGATACAGCACGGATCTCTTCAGCCCTGCAACTCCACGCTGACCCTTTCACACTAATTTCTATATTATCCCACTTCCTCATCCACTCTTTGCAAACTAAGGGCAATTTAGAGAGGCCAATTAAACTAACAATCCGCACAGCTTTGGGCTATGGGAGGAAACCGGAGCACCTGTAGGAAATCCATGCGGTCACAGGGAGAACGTATACACCAAACATGGACGTCACCCGATATCAGTATCAAACCCGGGTCTCTGGCGCTGTGAGGCTACACCTCTACCAGCTGCTCCACTGTGCTGATAACTTGACGTTATCCTTCCAATTTTATGATGTGGAATTTATATGCAGGGTATCGCAGTTTTTCAGTGTGGTAAGGATGGTATGAATTTATGATGTGCAAATTGTGTGGAAGGCCAGGATGTATCGGAGTTTATTTCCCTGTTCATTGGTGTCATGTTTGTTCAAAGTTCAGCGGGCTAATGTGACTTGAGCAAGTTCTCTGGGAGAATGCCAATGTTTGCAGGAAGTAACTACACAGCAAAACTAGGCTACAGGCATTTTGCATCAAGGAGAGTGATTTCCTAAGATTATCTCTTTGATAGGCTTCACTCAAAATGACCCTGGATCAATACAGAGTGTAAAACCCATGGAATCGTCCAGTTGCAAACACTGAGATAATGTACTATGTTTTAAATGGGATGAATTGTGATGGATGGGCTATCTGCTACTCTGAGAGATGTTCGGAAATCCATGACCTCCACCTTTATCTTGATGGACCAGGCGGTATGTCCAAGCATTTACAAGAGCTGAATGTGGAAGCCCTCTCTCCTGTACTTCGACAGCACAGTCTGGGCTTCAGGTGATGAATTGTGAAATCAGAAATGACCTCGACAGCTGGAGGCAGGGTCATGTCTGCTGTTAAAAATACCACTGTTTTTAAAAATAAATCTTTGGCAATGAGCTATATTAAATTAAGGTTGTGGTGAATAATTAACAAATAAAAAATAATTGATATTATTTCAAAGCTAAATAATTATCAGAATATATGAAGCACTTTTAAATAATAAACATCAATAAACTTAGAAAAAATGTTTTCATTTAAGTTTGTAGAAAAAAGGAACTGCAGATGCTGGTTTACCCAGGAAAGACACAAAATACTGGAGTAAATCAGTGGGTCAGGCAATACCCCTGGGGAACATGGATAGGTGATGTTTTCGGTGGGAAGAAGTGTCGTCTTCCATGTTCTCCAGGGATGCTGCCGGAGTTCATCCAGCATTTTGTATCTTCCCTTTTAGTTTAGTTTAGAGATACAGCGTGGAAACAGGCCCAGTGGCATACCGAGTCCGCACTGACCACCGATCCCCGCACATTAACACTATCCTACACTACGAACAATTTTTTATCATTTTATACCAAGGCAATTAACCTACAATTAACCTATACGTCCTTGGAGTGTGGGAGGAAACCAAAGTTCTCGAAGAAAACCCACGCAGGTCACAGGGAGAACGTACAAAGCTATAAGTGCTGTAAGGCAGCAACTCTACTGCTGTGCCAATGTGCCGCATGGTTCATTTAAGTTATTTCATTTCCCATTTGCTTCCTAAATATTCTCTGCAATATCCTAGAAAATATTAAACAAGCCTCAGATCCTCTGACAGGTCGATTTAACGTAAGGACCAAGTGGTAGTTTTTCAGCAAGACTGGGGTTCATGTAAAGGCCAATGTTGCAAATACAACAATGGATTCTGCCTTTGGAATTATCACTAATCATAGACTTCCATGTTTCACTATTTAGGCACGTAGTTCCAAGATACATAGTCATTGAAACTAGCGGAACAGGTGGAAAGACTTTGAACATTCACTTTTTTATTATGCTTTTGAAAATAAAATGAAACATAATAGTAATACCATACAACACATCCACATTCAGAACCTAGTTGGAAAGATAGACGAGAAGATTTGCTGTTTTTCTCCTTGGAATAGCTTGAGAAGAGATTGTAGACATTAGAGACTGCAGATGCTGGAAATTTGAGCAAAAAAAACCCAAACCACTGGAGGAACTGAGCAGGTCCGACAACATTTGTGGAGTGAATGGACGGATAATGTTTCAGGTTAGGACCTCTCTTCAGAAAGTGGTTGCTGCCTATCCATTTCCCTCCACAAATACTGCCTAACCCGCTGTGTTCCTAATCTACAAACTCATCAGGGATTTTGGTAGGATAAGCGAAGAGGAATGTTCCTATTGGCGAAAGGGCTGAGTACCAGAATGCATAGACTTGGGCGGCATGGTGGCGCAGCGGTAGAGTTGCTGCCTTACAACGCTTGCAGCGCCAGAGACCTGAGTTCGATCCCGACTACAGGTGCTGTCTGTACAGAGATTTACGTTCTCCCCGTGACCACACGAGTTTTCTCCGAGATCTTCGATTTCTTCCCACACTCCAAAGACAGACAGGTATGTAGGTTAGTTGGCTTGGTGTAAGTGTAAATAGTCCCTAGTGTGTGTAGGATAGTGTTAACATGTGTGGATCGGTGGTCGGCACGGACTCGGTGGGCCAAAGGTCCTGTTTCCGCGCTGTATCTCTGAACTAAACTAAACTTAATTTCTAATGACTCCACTCATTTCAGATAGTCCTTGCTTTCTCCCTCCTTCCCCTCTCTCTTCCCAGCTCTCCCATAAGGCTACTGTCTCCACCTCTTCCTTTCTTTCTCACGCCCCCCCCCCCCCTCCACCCCCGACATCAGTCTGAAGAAGGTTCTCGACCCGAAACGTCGCCTATTCCTTCTCTCCATAGATGCTGCCTCACCTGCTGAGTTCCTCCAGCATTTTTGTCTTCCTTAAACTAAACTTAAAGTGATTTAAACATGATCCAAGAGTGATGAAAGGAAAAGTACACTGAGTGTATATTCGTAATCTGGAATGCATTGCCTCAAAATGTAGTTAACTGTGACTTTCAAAAGGAAACTGAGTAAAGATTTGAAGGTTAAAGAAAAGATAACAGAGAGATAAAGTCAGTGGATTCATACACGGAGCTCCCCCTCCCCTCACCCCATTCACCATCAACAACAACACAGTCACATTTGTGGAGTCTTTTAACTTCCTGGGAACCATCATCTCCAAGGACCTTAAGTGGGGGGCTGCCATCGACACCACAATCAAAAAGGCACAACAGAGGATGTACCTCCTGCTGCAGCTGAGGAAGCACAATCTGCCACAGGCAAAGATGGTCCAATTCTATACGGCCATCGTAGAGTCTGTCCTCACCTTCTCCATCATGACCTGGTTTGGCTCAGCCACCAAGCCATCTTGGCTGCAGCGAATTGTCCGATCAGCTGAGAAGGTTATTGGCTGTAACCTTCCCTCCATTGCAAGGGCCAGTAAGCGAGTGGGCAAGATCATCTCTGACTCCTCTCACCCTGGCCACAAACTCTTTGAATCACTTCCCTCTGGAAGGCGACTCCGGACTGTCAAAGCTGCCATAGCCAGACATAAAAACAGTTTTTTTCCACGAGTAGTAGCTCTACTCAATAACCAAAAATCTGTAGCTTCCTTTTGCTCTGGTATTTTATTTAATTCACACGTTTAATCGATAATGTTTTATTATTAAGGTTTAATGTTTTATGTTTTATTCCTAACTGTCACTGTATGTCATGTTGTCACTTGTGGGCAGAGCACCAAAGCAAATTTCTTGTATGTGAATACTTGGCCAATAAACTTATTCATTAGGTCACATGCATTGATGCATCCTACATCTCGCTACTACCACTGGGATGGTAGCCTACAAAAACAGTTCCTCCAGACTACAAAAACAGCATCTTCTCAGCAACCATTAACTCAGCAGCTAAGATTTACTATGAAGTTCATTTTGATTGCTTCTACGAACTTCAGTTTTGGCACTATTATGGACTGATTACTGAGCACTAATTAGTAATTTATTGTATTATTAATTAAGAAAAATTTACCGGTATATTTATTTGTATTTTTTTCTATTAATGGACCTGTTAAGCTGCAACAAGAAATAATTTAATTGTTTTGTTGTCAGGACTGCGGCCAGTACTGGTAGAGTTGCTGCCTTACAATGCTAGAGACACAGGTTTGATCCTGACTATGGGTGACATCTGTGTGGTTTGTTCAATCTCCCTGTAACCGTGTGGGTTTCCTCTGGGTGGTCTGGTTTCCTCCCTCATTCCAAAAAGACGTAAAGGTTTGCAGCTTGATTCATTTCTGTAAATTGTCCCTAGTGTGCAGGACAGAGCTAGTGTTTGGGTGATTGATGGCTGGCGTGGACTCGGTGGGCCAAAGGGCCTGTTTCCAATCTCTATATCCCAAACTAAAACATAGAAACATAGAAACATAGAAAATAGGGCAGGAATAGGCCATTCGGCCCTTCGAGCCTGAACCACCATTCAATATGATCATGGCTGATCATCCAACTCAGTATCCTGTACCTGCCTTCTCTCCATACCCCCTGATCCCTTTAGCCACAAGGGCCACATCTAATTCCCTCTTAAATACAGCCAATGAACTGGCCTCAACTACCTTCTGTGGCAAAGAATTCCAGAGATTCAACACTCTCTGTGTGAAAAATGTTTTTCTCATCTCGGTCCTAAAGGATTTCCCCTTTATCCTTAAACTGTGACCCCCTTGTCCTGGACTTCCCCAACATCGGGAACAATCTTCCTGCATCTAGCCTTAAGAATTTTGTAAGTTTCTATAAGATCCCCCCTCAATCTTCTAAAATCTAGCGAGTACAAGACGAGTCTATCCAGTCTTTCTTCATATGAAAGACCTGACATCCCAGGAATCAGTCTGGTGAACCTTCTCTGTTCTCCCTGCATGGCAAGAATATCTTTCCTCAGATTTGGAGACCAAAACTGTACGCAATACTCCAGGTGTGGTCTCACCAAGACCCTGTACAACTGCAGTAGAACCTCCCTGCTCCTATACTCAAATCCTTTTGCTATGAATGCTAACATACCATTCGCTTTCTTCACTGCCTGCTGCACCTACATGCCTACTTTCAATGACTGGACCCCTTTTCCTAATCGGCCACCATTTAGATAATAGTCTACTTTCCTGTTTTTGCCACCAAAGTGGATAACCTCACATTTGTCCACATTATACTGCATCTGCCATGCATTTGCCCACTCTCCCAGCCTATCCAAGTCACCTTGCAGCCTCCTAGCATCCTCCTCCCAGCTAACACTGCCCCCCAGCTTCGTGTCATCCGCAAACTTGGAGATGTTGCATTCAATTCCCTCGTCCAAATCATTAATATATATTGTAAATAGCTGGGGTCCCAGCACTGAGCCTTGCGGTACCCCACTAGTCACGGCCTGCCATTCTGAAAAGGACCCGTTTACTCCTACTCTTTGCTTCCTGTTTGCCAGCCAGTTCTCTATCCACATCAATACTGAACCCCCAATACCATGTGCTTTAAGTTTGTATACTAATCTCTTATGTGGGACCTTGTCAAAAGCCTTCTGAAAGTCCAGATATAACACATCTGCTGGTTCTCCCTTATCCACTCTACTAGTCACATCCTCGAAAAATTCTATAAGATTCGTCAGACATGATTTACCTTTCGTAAATCCATGCTAACTTTGTCCAATGATTTCACCACTTTCCAAATGTGCTGCTATCCCATCTTTAATAACTGACTCTAACAGTTTCCCCACTACCGATGTTAGACTAACTGGTCTGTAATTCCCTGTTTTCTCTCTCCCTCCCTTTTTAAAAAGTGGGGTTACATTAGCTACCCTCCAATCCTCAGGAACTACTCCAGAATCTAAGGAGTTTTGAAAAATTATCACTAATGCATCCACTATTTCTGGGGCTACTTCCTTAAGTACTCTGGGATACAGCCTATCTGACCCTGGGGATTTATCGGCCTTTAATCCATTCAATTTACCTAACACCACTTTCCGGCCAACCTGAATTTCACTCAGTTCCTCTATCTCCTTTGACCCGCGGCCCCCTGCTATTTCCGGTAGATTATTTATGTCTCCCTTAGTGAAGACAGAACCAAAGTAGTTATTCAATTGGTCTGCCATGTCCTTGTTCGCCATGATCAATTCACCTGTTTCTAACTGCAAGGGACCTACATTTGTTTTAACTAATCTCTTTCTCTTCATATATCTATAAAAACTTTTGCAGTCAGTTTTTATGTTCCCTGCCAGTTTTTCTTCATAATCTATTTTCCCTTTCCTAATTAAGCCCTTTGTCCTCCTCTGCTGGACTCTGAATTTCTCCCAGTCCTCTGGTAGGCTGCTTTTTCTGGCTAATTTGTACGCTTCATCTTTTGTTTTGAAACTATCCCTGATTTCCCTTGTTATCCACGGATGCACTACCTTCCCTGATTTATTCTTTTGCCAAACTGGGATGAACAATTGTTGTAGTTCATCCATGCAGTCTTTAAATGCCTTCCATTGCATATCCACCGTCAACCCTTTAAGAATCAATTGCCAGTCAATCTTGGCCAATTCACGTCTCATACCCTCAAAGTTACATTTCTTTAAGTTCAGAACCCTTGTTTCTGAATTAACAATGTCACTCTCCATCCTAATGAAGAACTCAACCATATTATGGTCACTCTACTCTTTGGAGTTTAGAAGAGTTAAGTAGGCTGGAACTCTACTCTTTGGAGTTTAGAAGAATGAGAGGCGATCTCATTGAAACATATAAGATCGTGAGGGGCCTTGATCGGGTGGATGCACCGAGGATGTTCCCAATGATCGGGGAAACTAGAACTAGGGGACATAGTTGCAGAATAAGGGGGGGCTCTTTTAAAACTGAGATGAGGAAGAACTTCTTCACCCAGAGGGTGGTTAATTTATGGAATTCACTGCCCCAGGGAGCAGTGGAAGCAGAAACATTAAATATATTTAAGTCTAAAATAGATGGTTTTTTAGTTGCCAAGGGGATAAGGGGCTACGGGGAGAGGGCAGGGATATGGACCTAGGTAGGGTTAGTATAGTAAGACCTGAGTGATCTCCTGGACAAGTGTCGATCGCCTGGATTGGGGTCGGAGAGGAATTTCCCGGATTTTTTTCCCGAATTGGACCTGGGTTTTTATCCGGTTTTTTGCCTCCCCCAGGAGATCACGCGGTTCTTGGGGTGGAGAGGGGTGATAGCGGTATAAAGGGGAGGGTAGTGTCTTGTGTTCTGTGTCTTGTGTCTACTGTTTGTGGGTAGGGGTGTTTGTTTGGTGTTCAGCCATGAGCGAATGGCGGTGCGGGCTCGATGGACCTGGTGGTCTGCTCTCGCACCTACTTTCTATGATTCTATGATTCTATGATTCTTGCCCAAGGGGCCACGCACAACAAGACTGCTAACTAACCCTTCCTCATTACTGAATACCCAGTCTAGAATAGCCTGCTCTCTCGTTGGTTCCTCTACATGTTGGTTTAGAAAACTATCCCGCATACATTCCAAGAAATCCTCTTCCTCAGGACCCCTGCCAATTTGATTCACCCAATCTATATGTAAATTTAAGGCACCCATTATAACTGTTTTACCTTTTTTGCACGCATTTCTAATTTCCTGTTTGATGCCATCCCCAACTCCACTACTACTGTTAGGTGGCCAGTACACAACACCCACTAGCGTTTTCTGCCCCTTAGTGTTTCGTAGCTCTACCCATATCGATTCCACATCCTCCAAGCTAATGTCCTTCCTTTCCATTGCGTTAATCTCCTCTCTAACCAGCAGCGCTACCCCACCTCCTTTTCCTTTCTGTCTAGCCCTCCTGAATATTGAATATCCCTGGATGTTCAGCTCCCAGCCTTGGTCACCCTGGAGCCATGTCTCTGTGATCCCAACTATATCATAAAACTAAAACTACATGTGATAATTAATGACTCTTGACTGTTTGGAAGCATTAAAGGCCTGTCCCACTTTCACGACCTAATTCACGACCTCTGCCGAGTTTGCCCTTGACTCATACTCGCAGCATGGTCGTCACGAGGTCATAGGAGGTCGTAGGTAGGTCGTAGGTAGGTCATGATGCTCATCGTAGGTACTCGTGAAATCAAGTTGGTCGGGGCGTTTTTCTAGCCTGATGAAAAATGTCCACGAGTAAAAAAGATCGTGAATTAAGTCGTGAAATTGGGACAGGCCCTTCACTCACCAAATATTAGGGCTTCTGGAATGGAGGAAGAGAAAGAAAATATAAGAAGAAATAATAGGGTATCTTTGCTTCACACTCATTCATATTAGATAGTACTCAACGTTTTCACATTCAACGTATTGTAATTTCCAAAGGCACTTTTCATTCAACTGGTTTAGTCACAACATAGATACTCAGTCTTGTTGAACAGCATTCAAATTAATGCAATTATTTCCCATTTTATCCATTCACAGGAGGTCTAATTTAAGGCAAAACCATAAGATCCAAGAAAAAAAGTGTTTGTGAATTTTTCATATTTTAAGTGTTCCTCCATTCACCCAAAGGCAGTCAATCAATTGCTTTATTTAATTCTTAGTTTACTAGATTTACACCGATCATTCTAATCTGAAAACTTTCCAAATATGTACCTTAGAAGCAATGTTGTGATTTTCATTCTGTGATTTTGTTGAAGGTTATTTGATTATAATAGATTGAAAATCTATTAGCAAAGCCAATAACAATTCCAAAGTGCACATGGCATTATTTGCAAGTTATCTGTTTGTGATAAATCTAATTGATAAAAATGATTGATGCTGAGAAATAGACTGTAACTTTGACATGAAGAGAAAAGGATAAGCCTAATTTAACTATCTGATGACTGACAGAACAAGCGTTCCAGATTCCCATTGGTGATTTGTAAGGTAATACCAACAGATGTCATGAGTTTTAGGCTTTGGAAGAGCATTGTTGTCACCTTAGGTAGGATTCACCAGAATATTGAAAGATGTGAACTGCAAATGACCTCTACAGATGGAAGTAGAGAAAGAAATCCTAGCATGTGCTGTGAGAGTCGTGATCGGAGTGAGAAGTCTTGGAGCTTTGGAGGGAATGTTAATTAATGTTTGGCAACATGAAGAGTAATTTGGGTGTCAGATTGAATGATTAATAGTTAAAGATTTAAAAGTACAGAGGGAATAACTTCGAACAAGGGAACACAGTGATTTTGTTAAGTGTAATATTATGATTTGGCAGGAATATGATGAACTTAAAAAATTAGTGCTAAGGAGGGAATGTATGAGTGAAGTAGATGCAGGAAGAGGCTCAGATGAAATTTACTTTTGGCACCGTTTGAGCCATTAATAACACATTTCTCCTCTTTAGCCACCTTCTTGAATACATACCTGTCTCCTTTTAGAATTGGCACCCCCCTCTGTCATACCCTCTCTTTGTTTATGTTTCTTAAATAAAACAAGTCTTTCGCTTCAGATTAATGAAAGAAATCATGGTTGATTGGATCACAGTACTAGAGGGCTTATATGGTCTTGCCATCCAATACAATTATTGGTATTGCTATGTTATTGGTTAATTATTGACACAGTGGAAAAACGTTTTTGTTTGCTATCCAGTCAAATCGTACCATGCAGATGTATAATCAAGCCACACGCAAGTACAACAGATGGAGCAAAATATTGAGTTACATCTAAAAGTGTGGATAATAATCAAATGTGCAAGTACCATGATGAGGTAGGTAGGGAAATATACACACAGCTTGATAGATAAAAATGCTGGAGAAACTCAGCGGGTGAGACAGCATCTATGGAGCGAAGGAAAAGGTGATGACCCGATACGTCACCTTTTCCTTCGCTCCATAGATGCTGCCTCACCTGCTGAGTTTCTCCAGCATTTTTATCTACCTTCGATTTTTCCAGCGTCTGCAGTTCCTTCTTAAACACAGCTTAGGATAGGTCTATTAATTAGTCAAATAACAGTGGAGAATAAACTATTCCTGAATCTAGTGGGACATGCTTTCAAGCTTTTGCCCAACAGAAGAGGGGAGAAGAGGAAATAACTGGGGTGAGAGTGGTCGTTGTTTGTGTTGGCTGCTTTCCTGGTGTGTTGTTGGTGTTCGATTGGACTGAATTGCATCCATAACTCCACAATTTCTTGCCATATGGCCAGAGCAAATTGTCAACCCAAGTAGTGGTGCATAGGATTAGGAATACTTTCTACGGTGCAACTGTAGAAGTTCATAAGAGTCATTGGAGACATGTTGAATTTCCTTAGTCTTCTAAGGAATGGATGAAATTGAATGAAAATGAAAATGAAACTGAAAAGTCCTTGTTATTATGTGTCACATAGTGAGTGGTGGATCATTCCATTCTGTTTCTGATACTGATAATACTCCACGGTGTATTTAGCATGAACAACAGGGACAAGTTTCCAGCCAATATTTCTTCAGTGAGATTAAAAGATATATATATATCAGCACATTTGCATAATAAGAGCGTCAGAACAATAAAAATCTAAAAAAGAATTATACCCACGAAAAGTGTAATTTAGATCTATTAATCCTTTAAGTCTAAATAGAAGATGATTGCTGTCTTGATTTCAGACTCTGTTGGCACTAATGAATTTGTTACAGATGAGTAATCAACTGTAATTTAGACTGACTGAGAAGTTTCCACAGTAACTGGCACCAAAACAATTTCAATTCAGTTTGTTTCTCAGCAGTAAAGACTTTTATAACAAGAGAGTCCCTTAGAAATAAGAGCTGGCAGCTATTCAACCATTGCCTCAACCAGTGCAAAATGCTTACGAGAGACTGAAGGGATGTGAGCACCATTTTAACCCATGCACCGCGCAAACTGACGTATGATTTGTGTGGCAAAGGTGGTCTCAGATATAACCGCACATGTGTGTGTGTGTGTGTGTGTGTGTGTGTGTGTGTGTGTGTGTGTGTGTGTGTGTGTGTGTGTGTGCGTGTGGTGTGTGTGTGTGTGAGCATGTGTGTGTGTATGAATCTGTGTGCGTGTGTGAGAGTGTATGTGTATGTGTGTGAGAGAATGTATGTGTGTGTGTGTGTGTGTGTGTGTGTGTGTGTTTGTGTGTGTGTGTGTGTATGTATGTGTGTGTGAGTCTGTGTGTGTGTGTGTGTGTGTGTGTGTGTGTGTGTGAGTTTGTGTGTGTGTGTGAGTGTATGTGTGAGTGTGAGTGGGTGTGTGAGTGAGTGGGTGTGTGTGGGGTGGAAGATTGAAACCTTCACGTGGTCCGCCCTGTTTTGACTAATGCAATCAACCTGGCATGCACAATCTCGTGTGTGTGTGTGTGTGTGTGTGTGTGTGTGTGTGTGTGTGTGTGTGTGTGTGTGTGTGTGTGTGTGTGTGTGTGTGTGTGTGTGTGTGTGTGTGTGTGTGTGTGTGCGCGTGTGCGTGCGTGCGTGCGTGCGTGCGTGTGTACTTGTGAGTATGTGTATATATACACACACTGAACTTTTTTTTCTCTCGTTTATCATATTCTTTACGGTGTGCTATGTTTACATATTCTGTTGTGCTGCAGCAAGTACGAATTTCATTGTTTTATTTGGGACATTTGACAGTAAAACACACTTGATATGTTTGAGGATATGAACTTGAGGTTGACCTACACAATGTTTGCATGGGAATATTCATCATCTTGGACTGCAGTGGAAAGAACCATAACATATAATTGCATGGTCACAATTGACTGTGTGCAACACCCCCCATCATCTTGTTGGATTTCCAGTGGAATCTTGAGCACCAAGATATTCAGATTTGATAAGAAAAAAATCTCAACAAATATAGATTTGTTAAATCTAATTGGAAGGTGCAATGGTGCAATGGAAATAAAAAACCTAGTTATCAGACGGATTAGAATGAGAAATCTGTTTATTGTCATTAATTTAATAACAGAACATATTATTCAGATTTATTCAGAAGATAGTCTACCTATTTGCCCTGCAGATGGACATCTCTAATTGAGCATCCATAATTAAACATAGATATTAACATGTTCATCCAAATGAAGTATTTCATGCAGTTCAACAGCGAGAGGACAATTGCGATAGATTATTTGATGATGCCGTGAGGCATCCAAGCCATTGAATAATAGTTCTCAGGCAATTACAGGAAAGAGCAGTTTTATAAATGGAGAGTGGAAGAGAGTGGCATCAAGCCAGATCATGCTTCACTCCCCAATGATAGCTTTTCTATTAACTTCCACATCTGCTCAGTGCAGTACAGATGTACATAATATTGGAGATAAGATGCCAACACACCTGATCTCCAATTCATCTAATGGATTAAGCACTGTTCAGCATTGGTCCAGAGTGTACTAAGCTGATAGACCTGATAAGTTGTGCAAAAGTGACCTCTAACCCAACCTATCAAATGATGTCACAGCTGGTCAATGTGGCTGGGAGATTAGTGCAGGGGAAGCAAATGTGGGAAATAGATCAAGTCAAACTCCATCTGACACATTGCAATGTGTATATAGAATAATAATTCAAATTTCACACAGCTCTACTCCAACTGAAATATTTTTAATTCTATTAACTTGCACATGACCCTCTAAGGATAATGCTCACCTTGACTGGCATAACATTACCCTTAATGACGTTTGGCAATTTCTATTCAAGCCAACCACTGTCTTGGCTACATTTGCCACCTTTTGTTAAAAGGTAAGTTTGGATATTTATTTTTATTTCACCCAATATTTTCATTAAGTGAAGGTTGTGTGATGTGACTTTAGCTAAACAAATTGTGATGTCTTAGCTTAATACATTTAAACTCTTAAAATATTTCAGAAAGACAAACAGAAACATAGAAACATAGAAAATAGGTGCAGGAGGAGGCCATTCGGCCCTTCGAGCCAGCACCGCCATTCATTGTGATCATGGCTGATCGTCCCCTATCAATAACCGTGCCTGCCTTCTCCCCATATCCCTTGACTCCACTAGCCCCTAGAGCTCTATCTAACTCTCTCTTAAATCCATCCAGTGACTTGGCCTCCACTGCCCTCTGTGGCAGGGAATTCCACAAATTCAAAACTCTCTGGGTGAAAAAGTTTTTTCTCACCTCAGTCTTAAATGGCTACCCCTTTATTCTAAGACTGTGGCCCCTGGTTCTGGACTCGCCCAACATTGGGAACATTTTTCCTGCATCTAGTTTGTCCAGTCCTTTTATAATTTTATATGTTTCTATAAGATCCCCCTCATCCTTCTAAACTCCAGTGAATACAAGCCTAGTCTTTTCAATCTTTCGTCATATGACAGTCCCGCCATCCCAGGGATCAATCTCGTGAACCTACGCTGCACTGCCTCAATCACAAGGATGTCCTTCCTCAAATTAGGAGTCCAAAACTGTACACAATACTCCAGATGTGGTCTCACCAGAGCCCTATACAACTGCAGAACAAAACAGGGGAAGATGCCTTTCAGAACACTGGGATGTCAAAGGATGTCCTTGCAGTGTAGAGGTTTGACCTCATACTCCAACACCTAACTCTCAGTCGACACTCACAGATATGAGTATGAAGATGCAGATCAAGCAGAATCTCCAGTCTGGGGAAGGGACTCGACCTGAAACATCACCTATTCATGTTCTTCAGAGATGCTGCCTGACCTGCTGTGTTACTTCAGCATTTTGTGTCCTTTTCTGTAAACAAGCATCTGCAGTTCCTTGTTTCTGCACTCACAGCCAGAATCTGTCTCCCTGGTAAGCTATGCAGCACAATTCTCAAACCTAACAAGTAGAATCACAGCAGGTCAGTATGCCTGAGAGGTTAAAAAATGGGGGAAACTGGTCAAAACAAGATCTATACTCGCTTATACTCGCTAGAATTTAGGAGATTGGGAGGGGATCTTATAGAAACGTACAAAATTCTTATGGGGTTGGACAGGCTAGATGCAGGAAGATTGTTCCCGATGTTGGGGAAGTCCAGGACAAGGGGTCACAGCTTAAGGATAAGGGGGAAATCCTTTAAGACCGAGATGAGGAAAAACCTTTTCACACAGAGAGTGGTGAATCTCTGGAACTCTCTGCCACAGAGGGTAGTTGAGGCCAGTTCATTGGCTATATTTAAGAGGGAGTTAGATGTGGCCCTTGTGGCTAAAGGGATCAGGGGGTATGGAGAGAAGGCAGGTACGGGATACTGAGTTGGATGATCAGCCATGATCATATTGAATGGCGGTGCAGGCTCGAAGGGCCGAATGGCCTACTCCTGCACCTATTTTCTATGTATCTATGTATCTATCAAGTCTGAGGAAGGCTCCCAACCTGAAAAATCGCACATCCTTTTTCTCCAGAGAAGCTGCCTGACCCGTTGAGGTACTCCAGTCAGGGCCGTCTTAACGCATGTGCAAGCTGGGCAGTTGCCCGGGGCCCCACGAGCATAGGGGCCCTATGCTAATCTGTCTATGTTGTGACTTGCCGTCAATAAATAAATACTGGATTGCAAGCACGGATTCATCAACTGAATGAGTTCGCCATCTATGTCCCCTGTGCTGGACACAGCCTGAATTTGGTGGGCGGCAGAGTGTTGTCTACAGACTGTAAAATTCTTTGACTTTTTTCAGTGTCTATTCCTTTTTCTCTGCTTCTACACATCGATGGAATGTTCTGGCATCATCTTTAGGAAAATATTTTGTGGTCAAGCATCTGTCTGACACGAGATTGTCGTCACATTTTGATGCTGTTCATGCTCTGTATGGGGGTTTTAAGAAAATTAAACATGCACTGGATTCTGCATCAGCTGATACTGAACATGAAGTGAACACAAGGCGAGAGGCAGGAGGATTGAGCGAGAAAATGGAGAACCTGGAAACGATCTTTCTCACAATTCTTTAGATGACATTCTTGAAAGAGTGAACAGAATAAGTAAGGTCCTGCAGTCAGAGGATGTGAACATACTTGTTGCCATGAATCTTCTTGCGTCTCTGAAAACCTACCTACAGGAAATTAGAGGCAAATTTAGTGAATACGAATTGAAAGCCAGGAGTAGGTGTCCAGATTCAGATTATAGCGATGTGAAAAAACGGGAACGAAAGCGAAGAGTGTAAGATACGACTAGATATGACGGTTCAGAAGAAGAGGATCAAAATAATTTCGGACAACTTGAAATCTGTGTTTCCCAATGTTGAGATTGCACTCAGGGTGTTCATGTGCTCATGGTGACCAACTGTGCAGGAGAACGTTCATTTTCAAGACTGAAACTTATTAAAAAATCAGCTTAGCAGCACAATGGGACAGCAGCGTTTGAACAGGCTTTAATTTTATCGACCATTTAAATTTTTATTCCTGTGAGTGGTTGTGTAGGTCGGGGCCCCAGTGCACTGCTTTGCCCGGGGGCCTATATTGCTGCTAAAATGGCCCTGACTACAGCACTTTGTGTCCATCTATGGTATAAACCAGCATCTACAGTTCCTTTCTATACATGCCATCCTACACATTGCAATATGGATATAGATTGATAGTTCAAATTTCAGAGAGCTCCGCTCAATATTTTATTAATTTTATTACTTTATTTTATGTATGCCTTTGTCAATGCTCAGTATCTATTACTCTAATCGCCCTTGAAAAAATTGTGGTGACCTTTTGTTTTGAACTGCTTTAGTCCTTATAATGATGCAAATCTCACACTGCGTTAGGTAAGGTGCTCGGGGAGAAATAGCAATGAAGAAGCAATATGTTTCTATCCGCATGATGCATAACTTGGAGGAGAATCTGCAGGTGGTGTGATCTTTGTCCCTGTGATAAGAGGTTACCAGTTTGGGTGGATGATGTCTAAGCAGTCTAGTTTGTGTACTGCAGTGCATTTTGTAAATGGTACACACTCTGGCCTCAGAGTGAATTAACGTTGAAGGTTCTGGATGGGGTACTATCAAAAGGGCTGTTTTGCCCTATATGATGTTGTGTATACAACTTCTATAACGTGGTTCAGGAATAAGCATTGTACATTGTGTTACAGGTTTTTTGAAGTGTTTTTGAAGCATGATCATCCATATTGGTGGACAATATTCCATAATACTCGTGAAATAGAATATTGGAATGTCTTTTGTGCTGTCAGAGATGCATCATTCACCTCAGGATGATCAATCATTGACCTACCATTTAAGTTGAATTATTTATGTGGCATGCCCAGTTGAATGGTAATATTTTACCCCAAGGTGATGACATTGGATTGTTGCCGATGGCCATGCCATTGAACTAGTCTCTGTCTTGCTGGATATAGTCATTGTTTGATATTTCCAGGGTGTGTATATGTTCTGCCACATCTAACTCCATGCCTGAATGTCGTCTGGTCTTGCTGCATGCAAACAATTTTCAAAAGATTGTCAATGAAATTGAAATTAAACTCAGGGCAGTACAGTGGCACAGCTGGTAAACCCACAATCTCACAGAGCCAAAGACCCTGGTTTGATCCTGATCTTGGTTGCTGTCAGTGTGGAGTTTGAATGTTCTCTGTCACTGCGTGTGTTGCCACCGGATGCTCCAGTTTCCTCCCACATCCCAAAAACGTGTGGGTGTGTAGATTAATTGGCCACTCCAAATTGCCCATAGTGTGTAGGGAGTGGATCAGAAAGTGGAATAACACAAAGCTAGGTTGATTGATGGTCAGCATGGAATCAGTGGACCGAAAGGCCTGTTTCCACACTGTATCTCTAAACTAAACTTATTTATTTATGTATTTTAGTTAAATTCATTGAAAATGTGTCGTTAATGCCTGGATGCAAATAATCATTGGAGGACATCCATAATAGTTGAATATGAATGAGTTAGACTGGCCCAATTTCCCATCTGAGCAACTTATATTTACAATGGTCAAACATATTTTGTAATTTATTTGTGGGATATGGACTTTTCCCATCTTAGTTGCCTGGAGATATTGCTTGTGGACCATCTTTTGAGTCATCGGTGGCCATATAAATGGCCATCGGCCATTTATGTCTTGCTAGGTCTCCACAAAAGGCAAATAATCGATAATCTGCTGATGTGCACAGGAATTTGAATCACCAGAGCAAAGGCTATGGATCTAATGCAGGTAAAAGGGGTTGTTATAGTTGGGTGCAATGGTTACCATGGATATGGTGGACAGCAGATTTTTTTCAGTACCATACCACGTTTCCAAGAGAAACAAATTTCAGACTGGACAGTTGACAATATTTCTTCCCTTCATACCAATTGAATTTTTTTTTTATTTTTATTTTTTTATTTTTTTTTATTTTATTTAAAAAAAAAAATTTTAAATGTATTTTTTTTTTTTTAATTAGAAGTAAGTACAATTGTATACAATCATATTTTCATAATACATTTTATGTACAGCTTCTTATTTTTTTAATTTTGTAATAAAGAAGAAAAAGAAAAAGAAGTTAGATAATGAAGAATTGAAAAATGTGAGATATATAGTGTGTGAAAAAGAAAAATAGAGAGTGAAAGAAGAAAGTTAAGAAATGGAAAATAGAAGAAAAAGAGTAAAAGAAGAAAAGAGAAGAAAAAGAAAAGAGAAGGAAGGAGATCGTATTTATAAACTTGATCATTCCTCACCCAGTCACGGATTAGCTTTTACACTTGTGTTGCACCATATGTTTCCAAAAAGACGACAAATGGAGACCAACTCGTTATGAATTGGTCAAATTTATCTATTAGGAGGAATCGCATTTCCTCAAAATGTGCGGTATCCAACATACTTGCAATCCACATTTTGAGCGTTGGTATTGGTGTATTTTTCCAAAATTTCAATATAATTTTTTAGCTATTATTAAACCATAATTAAAAAATAATTTTTGAGATGGGTTCAATTTGTTCCCATCTTCCATAACCCCAAATATAATCAATTCATTATTGTGTTCCATTTTTGTCTTAAATAATTTTGTGTATATTTCGAAAATATCACTCCAAAATCCATGAAGTTTTATACAAGAAACAAAAGAGTGTGTTATAGTTGCGTCTTGGGTTAAACATTTATCACAAATGGGGGATATATTTGGATACAATTTATTTAATCTTGTTTTTGAGTAATATAATCTATGTAAAATTTTAAATTGAATTAGATTATGTCTTGCGTTAATCGAACATTTGTGAATATATGTCAAATACTTTTCCCATGTAGCCTTCGTAATTTTTATCAATAATTCCCGTTCCCACTCTTCTCTAATTACCTCGGTCGCAGGTAAATCTATATTTAAGATACTATTATATAAATATGATATTAATTTTTGTGTATCAGCTTTAATATTCATTACTTCTTCTAGTAAATCAGGAGTTATTTTTTGATATCCCTGTATGTATGTCTTGAAGAAATTGCAAATCTGAAATTATTTAAAATAATGAGTGTTTTTCAATTTATATTTTAATTGTAATTGTTGAAATGATAGTAAATCTCCCATTTCATACATATCCCCGATCCTTTTAATTCCTAAACTTTCCCATTGATTATATATTTTATCCATCATAGATGGTTTAAATAAAGGATTATTCGCTATCGGTGTTAACAATGATAGATTTCTTAGTTTTAAGGATAATTTTATTTATTTCCATATTCTTATTGTATCTTGTATAATTGGGTTTTTCTTATATATTGTATTGTTCATTTTTTTCGGGGAGAAGAGGCTTGTTCCTATATTACAAGGATAACAATCCTCTTTCTCCATTTTTATCCATTCTGTCTGTTGGGTTGAACTATGCAACCAGTAAATTAGATTCTTAATATGTATTGCCCAATAGTAATATAAAAAATTTGGGAGTGAAAGTCCCCTGACATCTTTTGGTTTACATAAATGTTCTTTTTTAATTCTATGTGATTTATAGCCCCAAACAAAATTAGTAATGTTAGCATTCAGTTTAGAAAAAAAATATTTTGGTACATATACTGGTATAGATTGAAATAGGTATAATAACTGTGGTGGAAAGCTCATTTTAATAGCATTTATTCTGCCTATTAATGATAAAGGAAGTGTTTTCCAAAATTTAATCATTATATTAAGTTTATTTATTAAGGGTATAAAATTGGCGTTGAATAAAGCTTTATGTTTTCTAGTAATCTGAATACCCAGATATTTAATTTTTCTGTTGCTATTTTAAAGGGGAATTTCAATAAGTGTGTAGATTCTTGAGGTTTTAACGTCATAATTTCATTTTTGTTCCAATTTATTTCTCTATCCAGAAAAGGACCCAAATTCCTCTATTAAATTTAATAAATTTGGTATGCTCGTTTGTGAATTTGTTATATATAACAGAATATCGTCTGCATACAATGAAATTTTATTATTTGAGTCCCTAGTATTATAACCCTGAATATTCGGATGGCTTCTTATACTTTCAGCCAGAGGTTCTATCATAAGGGCAAATAGCAGGGGTGATAAAGCACATCCCTGCCTATTACCCCTTGATAATTGAAATTTTTGAGATAACATGCTGTTAGTTAATATTCTTGCCATCGGTTTATCATATAATAATTTCCCCTATGCAATAAAGTTCTCTCCCATATTAAATTTTTGTAATACTTTGTATAAATACTGCCATTCTACCTGATCAAATGCTTTCTCTATGTCCAAAGAAATAATTGATAAGTCTTCTTCCTCCACTTTATGTGAGTACATTATATTAAACAGGCATCTCAAATTATTAAATGAATATCTTTTGGGTATAAACCCCGTTTGATCAGGGTTTATCAATTTACTAATATATTTGCTTAGTCTTCTGGCTAAAGTCTTTGCTAGGATTTTCTGATCTGTATTTAAAAGTGATATAGCTCTATATGAGCCCGGTTCCTCTAGATCTTTATCTTTCTTTGGAATAAGCGTAATAGTTGATTCTGCTAATGTTTCAGGTAATTTATTTTCTTTAAAAACGTAAGTATATAAATTAAATAGATAGGGGGGTCGTTATCTCATGAATTATTTTAATAAAATTCATTTCTAAAACCATCTGGTCCCGGTGTCTTACCATTTTTCAACGATTTTATTGTTTCACCTATTTCTTCGATTGTAATTTGCGCTCCTAGTTCTTCTTGTTCCAAAAGGTCAAGTTTTGGTAGATTACAGTTATCTAAAAAATTTTTAATTTTACTATCTTCTGTTTTGGTTTTTGATGTGTATAAATTTTGATAAAATTGAACAAATCTTTTATTCATATCTTTAGGTAGTGTTAGTAATTCACCATTTTCGGATTTAATTTTATTTATAGTATTTTCCTTTTCCTGTTTTTTCAGTTGACGCGCTAACAGCTTATGTGGTTTGTCCCCAAACTCAAAATGTTCCTGTTTTGTAATTTGGAATAATCTTATTATTCTTGCCGAGAGAATTTGGTTAAGTTTAAATTTCAGTAGTATTATCTTATTATGTTTATCTATAGTGGGATCTTTAGCATTGTCTAACTCTAACTGTCTTATTTCTTGTTCTAAACAAGAATCTGTCAACCACTTTAAAAATACCCAAATACCCAATTTGCCTCCACAACCGTCCGTGGCAATGAATTCCACAGATTCACCACCTTCTGACTAAAGAAACTCCTTCTCGTCTCTATTTTAAAGGTAGGTCCTTTTATTCTGTGGCTGTGCCCTCAGGTCCTGGACTCTCCCACTCATGGAAACATCCTCTCCACATCCACTCTATCCAGGTCTTTCACTATTTGGTAAATTAGTGAAAGAGGTCCCTCATTTCATAAGGAATTATGTTAGCTTCTTTTGTTATCTTTGGGCCCAAATGGTATCTGAAGAATCAAAGATTCTTGCTGACCAAATGAAGAATTTGCTCTTTAGGGAGTACTCAATAGTGACAAATTCCATTTTCTATTTTTGTTTTGAAACAAGGTCAATTTGTTTAACAAGGCAGTCATGAAACAAGAGCTGGCTTCCTTGGTATGTTTATTGAGTACCTGAGAGTCCAAAGCCACACAGCGGCTGGACTACATAATGACGGCAGAGTCCAGTGAATCATTTGGGTTTTTGCAATCGTCTGGTAGTTTTATTGTCATCATGGTCATCATGTTTTAAAAACATTGTGTTTATTAACTGAATTTAAATTCCAGAACTACCATGTTGCGATTCAAATAATTGTTAGTCCAAGTTTTTGGGTTTACTTGTCCACCAACTAGTAACCATTTCAACAAACAGGCCAAATAACTGGAGAAGGGGGATGAAAGTTAAGGGCAGTTGGGTGGTTGGTCACCATTGACCAGAAACTTGACTGGATCTGCCACATAAAATTCTCCAGTTGAAGATTCTTGATTAGTACGGGTGTCAGAGGTTATGGGAGAAGGCAGGAGAATGGGGTTAGGAGGGAGAGATAGATCAGCCTTGATTGAATGGCAGAATAGACTTGATGGGCCGAATGGCCTTATTCTACTATTCCTTATGACCTTATGAAAATCGATGGTGACAAGGGCATGTCAGTAACATTTCTTCATGCATTAACGTCACCGGCATGATGGAATACTCTCAACTTGCTTGAACGAGCATAACTTGTCTGCCTCTTTCACCTTTCTCCAAGGTTTGCCCATATTTGCCCGGTTGCGTTAAGTTAGTTCAGGCTGGCAGAACATCACAACCAAGAACTCTTTCAAAGATGTATCATGATCAAGTGAATGCTAGAATGAAATAATTAATAACAAAAGAGCTGCAACTAAGATTTTACAAGAAAGAGCAAAGATTATGTATGATACAACATACTACAAAATGCCACACACTACTGTGGAAGGAAACAAATGGTTCAGTTATTGTTTTAAAAGTTCATTTGAAAGCTCATTGGTTCTTCATGTCATGTGTAATTCATGTCATTGTTGGTTTCAGATCAGTTAGAAGCATTTTTCCTGAAGGTTTGGCAACACATTCAAAACGCTTGACATTATGGTATACCACCTGTCCTAGGTGGTATATTTGAGTGGCATCACATTATCCCATTTTACCACCCTACATGATCAACCCCTTCACCACTATTGCTATGTCTACCATCTAAGAATACACACCATGACTACTCTAACACCTTCCAAACCTTTGACCTTTGCCTCAGCAAATGACAAGGGCATCGTGAAAATGGCAATGTCAACATGTGCAGTTTTCCTTCTAAGTCACTTATTTTCTACAATATGATGCTAAACTTAAATACATGATTCCAGTTGAAGGCAGATATGTGCTTTTATACTCGGTGGCTTAATTAATAAAACACATTATTATATATATCTTGTCAACTAACTCCTCAACTTTCCGTTCAATTTTTAATGATTTGTGCAAATATACCCCAAGGACAGAGTGTGCTAAACAATATATTCGGGTAGGTATCCACTCAGATTTCTCCCGAACGATCACAAACAAATGGGTAAGTACATGACAGATGGAATATCATGTGGATAAATGGGAGGTCACACAATTAAGGAAAAATAGAAAGGTGAAGAACAAAAGGTAATGGGTTTCTTCGTACACCAATCAGTAATAGTTAACCTGGAAGTAGTAGTGACAAAGCACAGAAACAGGTCCTGTGGTTCACCTTGCCCATGCTAACCAAGTAAGTAAGGTAGACTAAGTAATTAGCAGGCAAAATGGTATGTTTTCCTCTATGATAGGAGATCTGAGTACCAGGGTAGAGATATATACCTCCAATTACATAGGGCTCTGGTGAGATGAATTTGGAATATTGTTCAACGCTAGACTCCCTATCAAAGATTGAATGAACTACAATAGCAGGAGTGCAGCAAATGTTCACCAGATTGACCCGAGAAACAAACACCTTTGTCTGATACAGAGCAAGCAGATAGGGTCAGTACTCTTTTGAAGTGAGAAAAATGAAAGGTGTTCTTATTGAAACATACCAAATTTGCATGGGAGAAATGTGGAAATAATTGTCTCGTTTGGCTGGGGTTTTGTGAGCCAGAGGTCACTGTCTCAAGAGTTTGGGCTATGCCGGAGAGAGATAAGAAGACATTTTAAGTTGCTCTGAGGTTAAGGAATCCTTAGAATCACTCACACAAGAGGGATGTGGGGTCACAGAGTTATATTCACAAGATTGATAATGTTTTGAATGTCAAGGGAATCAAGAGATTTGGGGTTAGTGCAGGAATATGGCACGAGGTGAAAGCTCAACCATGATCTTATTGACTGTGAGCAGGGTCGAAAGGCTGAGTCCTGTCTTTCTACACCTTGTGTTCTTTTGATATATTGAAAGTTATCAAAGAGAGCAAACAAGGAACGAGAGTGTTTGGGCCAATATCATTAAAAACAGAAAGGTTGCCAAATAACAATAATTTAGTAAACGTTCAATCATTCAATGGATTTAAGCTCATTAAGGTTCAGCATTTATACTGATGTTTAGAGAGAGGACAATGGCCAATTGTAAAAGGTGCATTTAATAAACATGGTAAGCTGACATTAGCTGGTATATACAGTGTCGGTGTTTTTATGAGACCATTACTTAACATTAAGCAGCAACCCTCATAAACAGGCCTTAAACCATCATGCACGAAGGTGACTTTATTACCACAACATCATATAATGCAGCACAATGAAATAAAAATTCTGGTCACAGTATTCTTGCCACATGTGTCACAACCCCTTATCTTCCAAAACTCAGGAAAAAAAGGTCTAACAGATTACAGTCAACCTGCGCTCTGTATAAACAGACAAACAGTGGCAAAACAAAACATACAACACCAGCAGAGTGGTTACAGTGTTTCTGCTGAGAATCTCTCCTGCAGAATGAAAATGAACTTACGTCACAGCACCATGCCACTTGCTTGTGCATTCAGCATCACTTAGAGTGAAGAAGGTGAAGGGGAGATTTAATGGGGGTGTTCAAAATGATGAGGGGGTTGATGGAGAAGATGGGGAGACTGCATTTTCACAGACAAAAGGTCAATGAATAGATTTAAGGTCATCAACAAAAATAAAATCTCTTGGTTCTTTCACATGCAGATCTGATATGTGATCTACGATCTGCGATGGACCATTCAGCCCATTGAAACTTCCAGCATAAATGAAGATTCTCGAAGATAGACACAAAATGCTGGGGTAACATGGCAGCATCTCTGGAGAGAATGAATGGGTGACATTTCGGGTCGAGACCTTTCTTCAGTCTCGACCCGAAACGTCACCCATTCCTGTCCCACTGAGTTACTCCAACATTTTGTGTCTATCTTCGGTTTAAACCAGAATCGGCAGTTCCTTCCTGCACATAAATGAAGATTGTGGCTGGCTTTCTACCTCAGTGTTTTTCCTGCACTGACCCCCTCCCCTAGGTTTCTCTTGATGTTCAGAAATTTGTCATCTTCTGTTTTGAATGAGCTCCATGACTCAGCCACCAGAGCCCTCCAGGGTAGAGATCTTCTCTTCATCTCAGTCCTGAATGACCTATTCCTTATTCTGAGACCACTCTGGATTGGGCTGCTTGAAAAGATGTTTGCAACAGATGCAATGATAACTTCCATAAGGGAACTATATATATATATATATATATATATATATATATATATATATATTTAATAGGAAACATATGCACGAGGAGAAGCAGGGGTGTGAACTGACTAGTAAAATCTTTCAAGGAGCCAACACAGACACAACCGTCCAAGCGATCTTTTTTGGTTCGGCAGGAATGTATGACTCGCTGCCCAGACTTAATATTAGAACTGATATTACTTGGTTTATGGGGCAATTTATCACCACCAGTTCTGCCAATTATTGAGCCATGACAAAAAACCATTAAGCGTACTGATTATTTTTGTGGGGTTCAGCATTTGCCAATTTAAATGCACCAGAGAATTCAGTTGCAGCAGTTCTCCAAGTGGCTTCCGGCATCAGACTGCAGCAACTTGAAGTCTCCACAGGTTTCTTGTGCTATTATTTATGCGAGTCAGTAAGAAAGTCAATACTTCAGGCAGCTTTGTGAGTTATTGAAACCCTCAGCGCTGATCAGGCATCAATCTGTACAGAGGTCCATAACAAACTACTACCAATGTGCCCTCCACTGTTCAGCGCCCGCTTCTGCGTCTGTGCACTCAGCATGGAAATAAGGAACATATTAGGAGGTCAGGTGGTGAAGCAATGCCACTAAACTCACTGCTTTGCATCCATTTCCTTTGATGCATGCCAGCCTTGAAAGCTGTCTCAACAAACCAAATGGAAAATGGAAGTGAATTCAAGTGTAGCCTTTCTTCATCTGAATAAACATAGATCACAGAACATTGCAGCACAAGAATAAGCGCTGTGACCCATGATGTCCGCGTCAAATATGATGGCAAGTTAAACTAATCTCCTCTGTCTGCACCTGATGTATATCCCTTCATCCCATGTGTATCCATGTGCCTCTCCAAAACCCACTTGTAAACGCCACTATCATGTCTGACTCCACCACCACCCTGGCAGAACCTTTCAGGCACCCACCACTCTTTAAAAAACACTTGTCCCGCACATCTACGTTTTAAATGAACTAATACCAGTTAAATGTGTTCTTTCTTTAAATTTGTGCACTTGGTACCTTACTTAATGTTCTCGATGTGCTGTCAGCTCCATAAAAGGGTTCTGATGCACGCAGCAGTGTATTGTGGGTTAATACAATCAGTATCGAGCAAGTGCCGAGACTCTAAGGTAAGGAGTTGTCTCTGGGAACCATTTGGAGCTTTCATTGTCTTGTATCCAGTTATTGTAAGAGGGAATTTGGAGCAAGGAAGGAAAAATGGAGTTGAGATGCATGTTAGACACAATCTAATTGAGCAGAAAAGCATTCTCCATGTAGGCTGGAGTGATCTTCTACCTTTCAATGTTCTGATCATCCAACCATCATCAGAGACCTGCACCACTCTGGCCACCCTCTCATTTCCCTCCTGCCTTCGGGAAGATGATACAGTATAGGAGCCTGAAAACTGTAATGTCCAGGTTCAGGAACAGCTTCTTCCCTACAGCCATTAGGCAGTTCAACACGCCAACCACCAAATAAGCTCTGATCTACATAGACGGGGGGGGGGGGGGGGGGGTTGTGTGTGTGTACGTGTGCATGCGTGCGTGTACGTATGCGTGTGTGTTTAATAGCCTGACAGCTGTCGGGAGAAAGATGCTTCTGAACCTGGACATTACATTTTCAGGCTCCTATATCTTATCATTATATATGTACTCACACACACTGAACTTTATTTTTTCTCATTTCTTATATTGTTTACAGAGCACTGTGTTTACATATTCTGTTGTGCTGCTGCAAGTAATAATTTCTGTTGTTCTGTCTGGGACATGTGGTAGTAAAACACTCTTAACTCTTGACATTTTTTTTGTTCCAACATGAAGTGTTAGAGGTGGCAGAGTCATTGTCATGCTTGAGAGGGTTTAGAAAAGATTTACGAGGATGTTGCCAGGACTAGAGGGTGTGAGCTTTAGGGAGAGGTTGAGTAGGCTGGGTCTCTATTCCATGGAGCGCAGGAGGATGAGGAGCGATCTTATAGAGGTATACAACATCATGAGAGAAATAGATCGGGTAGATGCACGGAGTCTTTTGCCCAGAGTAGGGGAATCGAGGAGCAGAGGACATAGGTTTTAGGTGAAGGGGAAAAGATTTATTAGTAATCTGAAGGGTAACCTTTTTACACAAAGGGTGGCGGGTGTATGGAACAAGGTGCCAGGGGAGGTAGTTGAGGCTGGGACTATCCCATCGTTTAAGAAACAAATAGACAGGTACATGGATAGGGTAGGTTTGGAGGGATATGGACCAAACGCAGGCAAGTGGAACCAGTGTTGTTGGTCGGTGTGGGCGAGTTGGGCCGAAGTGCCTGTTTCCACACTGTATCACGATGATTCTATGAGCCATACAGCACAGGAACAGGTCCTTAGGCCAGTAAGATCTGCGTTGAACACCAAGAAGCCACATCAATGCAAGACATATTTTTGTTGGTTTAAATGGAACTGGAAGGAGATCTTCATTTAGTGCAAAATAGAAAATAAGCATTTCGGACTCTTGACCATTCCTTGGCCGACTTTGCAGTAACAGCATCATGTAAAACAATAGGCAATAGCCAATAGCCAATAGACAATAGGTGCCTGAGTAGGCCATTCAGCCCTTCGAGCCATTCAATGTAGGCCATTCAGCCCTTCGAGCCATTCAATGTTCCTGCCTTCTCCCCATATCCCCTGACTCCGCTATTTTTAAGAGCCCTATATAGCTCTCTCTTGAAAACATCCAGAGAACCTGCCTCCACCGCCCTCTAAGGCAGAGAATTCCACAGACTCACCACTCTCTGTGAGAAAAAGTGTTTCCTCATCTCCGTTCTAAATGCCTTGCTCCTTATTCTTAAACTGTGGCCCCTGGTTCTGGACTCCCCCAACATTGGGAACATGTTTCCTGCCTCTAGCATGTCCAAACCCTTAACAATCTTATATATTTCAATGAGATCCCCTCTCATCTTTCTAAACTCCAGAGGGTACAAGCCCAGCTGCTCCATTCTCTCAGCATATGACAATCCCGGCATCCCGGGAATTAACCTTGTAAACCTACGCTGCACTCCCTCAATAGCAAGAATGTCCTTCCTCAAATTAGGGGACCAAAACTGCACACAATACTCCAGGTGTGGTCTCACTAGGGCTCTGTACAACTGCATGGCCTTCCAATGAACTTCAAAGAGCATCCTTAATTGACTGTGGATCAAGGAGAAGCCTGCATGCATATATCCATTATATAACTGCAGGTGGGGGAAAACCATGGGAAGATATAGCGGGTTCAATATTGAAGAACGGCTTCCTTTAAACACACAGTTTAACTGTATTGTGTTTTTGTGGTGGTTGTAAAGTTCTGATTGATCCGCTGTTGTAATGGTCGACTTCCACATGGTTTAGAACAGCGTTTAATGAGCGATTGTGAAATGGAAAAGGAACTGACTTGAGCCATGAGGGATTTTAATATTCACATCATTAAATATTTACTTGTTGAACATCATTATAACTGTGCTTTGGTGCCATTAAGTACTTTGAGTGCCTTGTTTGCACATTGCCCTTTTTACATCAATTAAGTTTTAAGCTCTTCTATCTCACCTGATACCATTTGAATGTTAGCGCACACAACATGTAAACATGAGGCTGGAACTCCACACTCTGCTTTCCACAATTCTACATGTGCCAGAAGCAAAGAACCTTTTCAATTCCACTCTTTTAATTTTTTCTCAGAAAATGCCCTCAAGACAATGCCAAGTTTAGGAATAATCTTTTCTTAAGACATCGCATCCTCTCAACTCTAAATGCTCTCTCTCTCGTGGAACGGAGCGGTTGACTTTGCAACCTGCCCCCCAAGTCCAGGGTTCTCGGCCGGGACATATCAGGTGGATATCAGTGGTCCCCACACGGCGCTGTCCGGTACCGTCGGACTGAGACTCAGTTGTACAATCAGCTCCACTGATACTGCCAATTTTTTTTTTTTTTTTTAATGGTGTTCCCGTTATATAGACCACTGCAGACTTTGTTATGCAAAACCAAAATGCGACATTGTAAGATCACATTTTATCAGATCAGCATCGGAAATTCTATCAAATCTCCTGCCAATTCGATTCTAATCTGACAATGATTCCGGTCAATTGCTTTTGCTTGTATCTCACCGTCAATTGAAATGACAGGACCGTAGTTCAATTCTCAACATGCACTATTCTCTGCTCTGTACAATTGTAAAGATTGCCCGCTGTTTCCGCACAACGATCACAATTATGTTCTCACGTTCGGTTGGAATTATCATTCCCTTTACAGTCCCTTTGCTTTGCATGCCGTTCACGGGGAGCTTCACAGTGTTCCCTGAACATGACCTGAATTCCGGTGAAAGATCTGCCCAGACCAGCCAGCCCGTTGAAGACGCGAAGACTGCAACGTAAGGACAGGAGCGAAACAGGAAATGGTAAGAACCGATGAAATCTGTAATAAATAAACAAAAACTCCAACAAGTAAGCGTTTTTTCACTGCGTCCTTCATGACGTTTACTGCCAATTAAGTATTGACCCGAATGTAATGGAGGAGATGCAGAAGCCAATTTGTGAGCATCAAGGTCTCCATGGAGAAAGGCAGGTGTATGACTCCGGATTAAGTATTAAGGATTAAGTATGAAGACTCCGCATTAAGTATAGAGAATTAAATTATCATAAAATGAGTAGCCAATATCACACCAGGCTCCCTAGAATGTTTGTCCATCCATCCATCAGACTTGATGGGCTGAATGGCCTAATCCTTATGACCATCCACCCATCTATCTACACTATAGAATTCCCCAACTAAGTTGTATCCATTCCCCAATTTCTCTTGCCACCCAGCTACACTGGGGACAATTTATGCTGGCCCATTAACTTTGCAAACAGATCATCTCTGATCATCATGCCAACCATCTTGTGCCCATCCATAATAATCCTATGTACCAGCCCTTGTCCCGAGCCTTCTATTGCTTGGAAATTCAAGTGCTCATACAGATATTTCTCCCCCGACCTGCTCAGACAATGTATTGCAGATTGCAACCATGCTTCTACATGCAAAGTAAATTCCTCAGATCCTCCCTAACACCCTTGCTTCTCACTTCAACCTCAGCTTAGATGTTTTCAATGTCTATTTCATAGAGAAAGATTTCTCTCTATTCACTCTATGTCCTTCATAATCTCAACTGTGTTTGCCCATTTACTTTTCATTTTCCCCATACTAGTCTTTTGAGATCAGAAGCTGACTAGGGTGAAATCCTTCAGAGAGCTATCCTCTTGACGCTTCATTGATAGCCAGCATTGACATCCAGCTACAGATACATTGAGAGAATACTTGGAAGAGGAAAGTTAAAAATAAGCTTTTTTAAAAAATCAATAAATAGAATCAATTGACTAGCGGTTGCAGTTCATTGATGTACATTGGGTAAAGTGAAAATAGTGATGTAGGCTCAGGAACGATGTCCCCAAATTTTCATGCATGATTGGCCAGTTGACTTTCCATTCATGGTAGGGCAGAATGAGGCGGAACAACAGCAAAATCCACTGAGATAGATAGAAGGGTCTAAGTTTTGAATCTTAGAGTGATAGAGTAATGCAGTATGGAAACAAACTCTTTGGCCCAACTTGCCCATGCCAACCAAAATGTCAATCTCTGCTAGTCCTATATGCCCCCATTTCTCCCTTGTCCTCTAAACATTTCCTGTCCAAACACTTGCCCAAATCTTTTTAACTCTTGTTATTGTACCTGTCTCAATCACTTCCTTTGGCAGCTCATTCCACAGACCGCTGCCCTTTGTGTGAATAAATAGTTCCTCATGTTCCTGACAAATCTTCCCTTTAAGCCTCTGCTCTCTAGTTTTTGAATCCCCTCCCCTGTGAAAAAGACTGTGTGCATTCACTGTTTCTATGCCCTTATGACTTTATAGGGTCAGTCTCCAACTCTCCGTGGGAATAATGTCCAAGCCTGACCAGCCTCTCCCTATAACTCAGCCCTCCAGTCCGGGCAAGATTCTTGTGAATTCAGGTACATGGATAAAAAATGTTTAGAGAAATAGGCAAAATGGGCTAGCATAGACTGGGCTTCTTGGTTGGCATGGATGAGTTGGGCCAAAGGGCCTATTTCCGTGCTGTAAGACTCTTTGACTGTATTCTTCTTTGTACTCTCAATGACTTCTTTCCTCTAGCACGATAACCAAAACTGTACACATTACTCCAAGTGCAGTCTCACCACATCTTGTACTTTTGTATTGTATTGTATTGTATCAATTTATTGTCATTATCTCATAAGAGACAACGAAATGGATTTTCCTTACAGTCATGTATCATAAAAATAAATAATAAATCAATAAAAAAATAAAAATTAAAAAGCACAAACACAGAAGTCCACGACATAACATCACCCCACAGCGGCACCAAAGTTAAGGAAGGTACCATAGTCCAGCCAGCCTCCCCGCCGATCTTCCCAGATGTTCACCCGTAGTCGGGGCCTCCCGAGCACCCGCAGTCACCGCCACGGGCGGCCTGATGTTCAGGCCCTCTCGCCGGGAACGGTGGAACCCCAACGGAGAACATCCTCAGCGGCCCGGACCTCCAAATCAGCCGCCTCCCACCGGAGTCCACGGCTCCCGAAGTCCACAGCCGAGCCGGACGGAGTCGCAGGACTCCGCGATGTTGGTCAGCGCCACCCGTGTTGGGAGCTCCGCGAACCACAGCTCCGCGATGTCGGTGCAGCAAGCCCAGCCCTCCGGAGCTCCAAACGGCGATCCCCGGTAAGGCATCGCCTGCCCTGCGATGTATCCAACGCTGCGCCGCTGCTGCTGGAGCTCTGGTCAGTCCCGGCATGAAAGGCCGCGCCAATCCAGTAGGTAGGCCGCGGGGGGGGGGGGGGGCGAGGACGCGACTCGAAAAATAGTCGCGTCCTCTCCAGGAAGCGACTGAAGGACGGTATCCCCCTTACCGTACCCTCTTCCCCCCCACATAAAGACAAAAAACCCACAAAAAACGTTCTTCAAACATAACAACAAAAAACAAAAAGATACCGGACTGAAGGCGGAGGCAGCCAGCAACAGCGCCACCGGTTGTACAACTGCAATGCCCTGACTGACAAAGGTCAACGTGCCAAACGCCTTTTTCACCACCCTCTCTCCTTGTGACACCACTTTCAGCGTGAAGTATGTGTTGTGTTTGTATCCCTTGACATCTTTCACCTCGAGCGCAGACAGCTTTAGTGTTTTGACAGGCCATATGTGAAAGGATATTTGTATTTAGCATCTCTGGTGTGTAGGCAAAAGCTGCACTCGACTTATCGGCATGGTGGCACACCGGTAGTGTTGCTGCCTTACAGTACAAGAAACCCAGGTTCAATCCTGACTACTGGTGCTGTCTGTACAGAGTTTGTACGTTATCCCTGCATGGGGTTTTCCCCCGGGTCCTCCGGTTTCCTCCCACACTCCAAAGACATACAAGTTTGTAGGATAATTGGCTTTGGTAAAATTTGTAAATTGTTCCTGGTGTGTAATGTACGGGGTTCACTGGTCAGTGCGGACTCTTTGGGCCGAAGGGCCTGTTTCCATGGTGTATCTCTCTAAACTAAACTAAACGAATGCTAGACCATTTCAAATATCCACGAGGGAATTTCTGTGGTATCTGTTAGAGTGTCAATTGGGGAGGTTCGCACAGGTTTTCCTGACCTCCTGTAAATTGCATCAAAGGCTTGTTAATCTGCAATCATGTGTGACAGGCTCTCCCGAAGAGTGATAACAAATCAAATGGAATTGATCAGTTAGTGCCTTCAGATGTGCCTCTGCTCTGTCACTCACCTGAAGCAACTTACTGTGTGAAATCTCAAAGCCATTCGCTCTCAAAGGGAAATGATTTAACTGAATCAATGATTGCTGAGAACCTGTGGTCAAACGTAGGCTGATCATTTTATTTCCTTCTCAAAGGACTGATAAATACAAGATATTTTCAAAACCTGGTGCCTGGAATCCAAATATCCCAGTTTACTTTCATTGGAGTCCATTCATAAAGAGTTCAGAACTTGGTGAGGGGAATAGTGCCCTGATTACCTTCTCTTGAAGAGCGATCTCTTACAACACAACTTAAGATATCATTGTAATCACTTAAAGTCACCACTGTGCTTGACTGATTGCAGCTGCTATCATATTCCTTTGCTAATGAGAACTGAAGTGTACAGGTGCTTTATATGGCAGCATTATTATATGACTTGATGGTAACATCATATCAAGTTTAGAAAGTAGAAACACAATGCGGTAACATTATTTCCCCCCAGTGCAGGCCTGTAGTCACACAGTGGTGTACAGTGACAGGTTTTACTAACTGTGGTCTTCTGAAACAGAACGGATTTTCTTTTTACACATTTAAATCTTCAAACTGATCATGTTGGTGCAGTTGAAGGTTCTAAAGTTAATCATCGGTATTTGGCTATCGTCAGGAAGTGAATCCTAGATTGGCATGGATGAAGCTAGCTGTACTTCTGGCATGTGGTGAGTGACAGATACCGGCACATTTGTACCCATTCCTCCCCTTGCTGGACGTGACATAGACCCATGACTGTGGAGCCTAATCATTATATAGAGGGTTCCATCTTTCCAAACCTATGGTCGTCCCATTTCAGGAAGGACATGGAGGCTTTGGAGTGTTTGCAGAAGAGAATTACCAGAACGCTGCCTGAGGTAGAGGACATTAGCATAGATCATTGAACAATACAGCACATGAACAGGACCTTCAGCCCACAATCTCTGTGCTAAACATGATGCCAAGACAAACTCTTTTATGCCTGCATGTTATCCATATGCCTTCATTCCCTGCATGTCCATATGCCTATCCAAATGTCCCTTAAATACCACTATTGTATCTGCTTCAACCACCATCCCTGGCAGCGCAATCCAGGCACTCACCACTCTCTGTCCCATACATCTCTTTTAAATATTGCTCCTCTCTCCTTAAACCAATGCCCTCTAGCATTTGATTTTACCATCCTGGGGAAAAGGTTCTGACTGTGTATCCTATCTATGCCTCTCATAATGTTATATATTTCAATCAGGTCTATCCTCAACCTCCATCATTCCAGAGAAAACAATCCAAGTCTATCCAACCTTTTCATGGAGCTGAAACCTTCTCATTCAGATAGCGTTCTGGTAAATCTTCACAGCACGTTTTCCAAGTACCTCCATATTCTTCCTGCAATGGGGCAAACAGAACTGCTTGGAATACTCCACGTACGGCCTAACCAAAGTCTCACAAGCTGCATCATTACTTCCTGACTCTTATATCAATGCCCCGACCTATGACCTATGAAAGCATGCATACTATATGTCTTCTTTACTACTCTACTTGCATTGCTACTTTCAGGGAGTTGTGGACTTGGACCCCAAGATCCCTCTGTTCATCAATGGTGTTAAGGGTCATCTATTAATTGTATAATTGTCCTTACATTTGACCTCCCAAATTGCAACTTTCCCACTTGCTCAGATTAATCTCCATTTGCCATTTCTCTGCCCATTTCTATAGCTGATCTATATGCCGCTGAATATTTTGAGAGCCTTCCTCACAGTCCATGACCCCAGCAATCTTGATATCATCTGCAAACATACTTACCAACAAATTTTCATTTATGTCCAAGTCCTTTATAGAAATCACAAACAGCAGAGGTCCGTGCAGAGCTCAACTGGTCAGAAACCTACAGTCTGAATATTGTCCTTCCACCACAACCCTCTGTCTTCTGTCAGTAAGCCAGTTCTGATCCATATGACCAAGTCACTGTGAATCCAGTGCATCTTAATACAGCCTACCAATACAGTTATACAGCCTACCAGAGGGCACTTTATGTTTGGTTCCTACTCGCCTTGGAACTGCAAATCATAGAGTCATGAAATGGTGGCAACACAGAAGGAAGCCATTTAGCTCACCGTGTCCACCAGAGCAATTCACTAATTTTATCTTCTGACCCTATCTCTGTAGCCTTGCAACATGTTACTTATTAACTATTTATCCAAAATCCTCATGAAGGTCACAATGAAACCTGCCTCCATCACATCTGTGGCAGTGTTCCAGATTGCAACCACACACTGCGTAAATTATTTTTCATCATGCCATTCTCATTTCTCTTCCCCTTTATTTTACACCTGTGACCTTTCACCAATGACATTGTCACCAACTGGAAGGGACTTCCACTATTTACTCTGTCCAAACCACTCATTATAGAATCATAGGGTTATACAGCATAGAAACAGGCTCTTCAGCCCAACCCATTCATCCAACCTTGTTGCCCAACCAAGCAAGTCCCATTTACTTGTGTTTATCCATATCCCTATAAACCTTACTATCAATATACCTGTCCAAATGCTTTTTAATTGTAGTAATTGTATCCAGCTCTGCCATTTCCTTTGTTAGCTCTTTCCATACTGTACATCCACCACCGTCCTTGTGAAAGTTTACCACTCAGGTCTCCTTTAAATCTTTCCCCAGTCACCTTAAACTGATGCACTCTCGTTATGGACCTCCCTGCCCAGCGGAAAAGACTGTGATTCTACATGGTGTTATATACCTCCATTAGATCTATCTTCAGTCTCCTACACTCCAGGAATAAAAGCCTCAGCCTATCAAGTTTCTTCTTGTAAATCGAGCCCTCCAGTCCCATTAGCATCCCTGTGAAACTTGACTGGACATTTTCCAACTTATTGACATTGTTCTTGGTGACCAGAAGAATGCACAATTCTCCGATTGTGGTCTCACCAATGTCTTGGACAGTTGTAATATGACATCCTAAATCTTGTACTCAATGCCTTGACTGAAGAATGCAAGCATTCCAAATGCCTTCTTCACCACCCTGTGCACCCAGATCATCACTTTCAGGGAACTATGTACTTGTAGCATAGATAGACACAAAAGCAGTCTGAAGAAGCATCTTGACCCGAAACAACACCCATTCCTTCTATCCATAGATGCTGCCTGTCCTGCTGAGTTACTCCAGCCATTTGTGTCTATCTTCAGTTTAAACCAGCATCAGCAGTTCCTTCCTACACATATGTGTAGTGTAGGGTTTACCTGTTCTTCAACATTTTCCAGGCCCCCGCCATTTACTGTCAATATCCTGCTCTGGTTTAACTTCCAAAATGCAACACTGCATGCTTGTCCAAATTAAATTCCATGTACCATTGCCATGGCACAATTTTCCAGTTAATCTTGATCCTATTGTGATCTTAGAAAATCTTCACTGCACATAATGCCACCAATTCTGGTATAATCCGCAAACTTAATAACCCTGCTACATATAAAGTCTAAAAGTACATTCTCAAAATAGTTCATATCTATTGTGAACAATAGTAATCTCAGAAAATCCCTGGTCACAGGCATCTAATCTGTAAAACCCCCAACCATCCAACATCTGATTCCCACCATTAAGCCAATGTTAACATAGAAACATAAAAATATAGAAAATAGGTGCAGGAGTAGGCCATTCGGCCCTTCAAGCCTGCACTGCCATTCAATATGATCATGGCTGATCATCCAACTCAATTTTGTATCCAATTGGCTAGTTCACCCTGGATCTCATATGATCTAACTTTCTAGATCAACTTATCATGTGGAACCTTGTCAAAGGCCTTGCTAAAGTCCTCGTAAAGAATGTCAACCACTTGGCCTTCAACTCTCTTGATCGCCTCTTCAATAAACTCATTCAAATGCATGAGACATGATTTTTCATACACAAAGTCATGCTGACTATCCCCAATCATTCCTTGCCTTTTCAAATGCAGATAGACCCTGTCTCTCAGCATCCTCACCAGTAACAATCCCACCACCAATGTTCGACTCAGTGGCCTGTAGTTCCCTCATTTTTCTTTGCAAGCGTTCTTAAAGGTACAACATTAACCACCCTCCAATCCTCCGGTACCTCATTCACTGCTAATATCTCTGTCAGAACCCGAACAATTTCTTCACTATCTTCCCACAATGACCAAGGATACACTTGGTCAGGCTCTGAGGATTTTACCCATCTTTATGTACTTTAAAACTGCCAGTACCTGCTCTTTTGGTAATGTGGATATGCTACAAGTCATCTCTATTCAATTCTCTGATATTCCCTAGCTGCCTTGCGATCATTTTACAAACTTCTAACAGAATACCCTCCTGCTTTCTCATCTCCAAAGAAAATAGTTCCAGCTACTCCTAAGCTTGTAATTGTAACTCCCTCAACTCAGGAATTATCCTCATAAATCTTTTCTGGACTCACTCGAAAATCCGACAAAGTTGCAAAAGTTCACCGAGGAATATTTGGTGAACTTTTGTAACATTGTCAACGCCCAAAACAAGGCGATATTTGTTTACTGCCCAGGTGAGGTCTGTTACATGATTTTACAGGGTTGTATGCAAAACAAAGCATTTCACTGTATACACTGTATACACTGCAAAGCATTTCACTAGGTACATGTGACAATAAAATGTCATTGACATTCATTCCATGACGAGGAGACCAGATTAGAAGCCAGATTTTCCGATTTAGGCTCTGTGCGCACGGCAGCCAGTCAATAGTCGCTTGTCCTTTTTGTGTACCTTGTGTGTTGTGGCTGTCGGCAGGTCAATTTCCCTCGGGGGATGAGTAAAGTTTTATTGTATCGTATCGTGTCGTATCGTAGAATTGAACACAGTTCTCCATTTGAGACCAGATCTCTTTTTTCGTGGAGGTTCACCATTAAGCCTGCCTGAGTGAATAGTGGAGGCAGGCACCCTCACAATATTTAAGACGTAGCTGGATGAGCACTTGGAATGCAAAAGCATCAAAGGCTACAGACCAAGTGCTGGAAAATAAAATTAGAATGGACAGGCTCTTCGGAATGAACATTGTGAGCTGACGGCTTTTTTCTGTACTGTTTGATTCTATAACTCGATGACGATCACTTCCCTCCCTCAGAAGATTTTCAGTATTATATCCTTTAGTCACTTTTAACATTTCTCATTGAACTTCATGAACACAGCCACCTACTGAAAATGTCTACGTTACTCAGTCTCAAACACTGCAGATTATGCAGTTGGCCTGTTGTTTTCTGCTTGCTTTCATGAATGATGTCAATATGGATTAAAAGGTGGCTGATCAAATAGGGAGAACATTTCTCTCCAACACTCTCGCCCCACCCACCTCCACCCCTGCATTCAAGGAATGCCCGAGGTTTAATTTGACACTTCAGCGATCAGAGATAAACCTTGTATCAAGATCAGAGAGAAAAGGCAGATTTTGCTACAATTGGATGCTTCCCAGTGAAGTCAGTTGTAGTTCTCTAGCTGGGATCTCCTTATCCTA